>LR738710.1:752435160-752508452 GCA_902687465.1 Secale cereale
CCCCCCGGCAAACTTGTGCGCGAGGAACATTCCTTCTGCTTAAGAGGCAAGGAAAAAGAAGAGGGAAACAAGTATATGGCCTTTCGGCCTACTAATGCTTACCGGATACGTGTGTTGCACAAGAAATGCCAAATAACACATGCAAATAGCCGAGAAAAGCATGGAAAAGGCAAATAGCGCAAAACACGAAAGCTTTACTGATGCACGGGGTTTGTGCCCGGCTTTGTACAAAGGGTTACATGCAACAGCGGCAAAGCTTGTACAAAAGGTGGTTGCCGGAGCGGATCACGGCAACCGCGCCTTATGGGTGAAACTTGCGAAGATGCTCTATGTTCCAGGAGTTGCTCACCGGTAAGCCTTCTTCGGTCTCAAGGCGGACTGCACCGGGCCTTGTGACTTGTCTCACCCGATAAGGGCCTTCCCACTTCGGCGTCAACTTGTTGGAATTCTTGGCGGACTGAACACGCCGAAGAACAAGGTCGCCTTCCTCGAGACTCCTGGCCTTAACCTTGCGGCTATGATAGCGGCGCAAGGCTTGCTGGTATCGAGCAGCTCGTACAGCAGCCTGGAGACGTTCCTCCTCGAGGAGCAATGCATCATCCTATCGCAGTTGCTCTTGCTCGAGCTCATCATATGCGAGCACTCGAGGAGATCCGTATACGAGTTCCGTGGGGAGAACTGCTTCTGCTCCATAGACTAGAGCAAAGGGTGTCTGTCCGGTGGCTCGACTTGGTGTCGTTCTGATTGACCAAAGAGCCGCCGGTAGCTCCTCTATCCAGTTTCTTCCGCACTTGCGCAGCCTGTCAAAGGTCCTTGTCTTGAGTCCGCGCAGCACTTCAGCATTGGCCCTCTCCGCTTGACCGTTGCTCCTTGGGTGAGCAACAGAAGCGAAACAGACCTTGGCGCCAAGGTCTTGGACGTACTGCATGAAGGTGCGACTAGTAAATTGTGTACCGTTGTCGGTGATGATCCTGTTAGGGATTCCGAAACGGCAAACAATCGACCTGAAGAACCTGACCGCTGACTGTGCTGTCACCTTTCTCACTGGTTCCACTTCTGGCCACTTTGTGAACTTGTCGATTGCGACGTACAAGTACTCAAAGCCCCCGACAGCGCGAGGGAAGGGGCCGAGGATATCGAGCCCCCAGACCGAGAAGGGCCAGGACAAAGGGATCGTCTGGAGAGCTTGAGCTGGCTGATGAATTTGTTTTGCATGGAACTGGCACGCTTCACACTTGGTTACTAGTGCAGTTGCATCTTGGAGGGCTTCTTGCCAAAAGAACCCTTGCCGGAAAGCTTTCCCGGCAAGCGCCTTTGCGCCAATATGGTGGCCGCATATGCCTCCGTGTATTTCTGCCAACAGCTTCTGTCCATCTTCCCTGGAAATGCACTTCAACCTGACACCATTGAGTCTTCTTCTGTACAGCTCGTTATCCATGAACTCGTACATACTTGACTGCCTGGTTATCTTCTCTATCTCTTGAGGGTCGTCGGGAAGTTCTCCAGTTTGCAGAAAACGGACGATCTGCTGTGCCCATGCCGGAGCCCGAGGCTCGACGGCAAGGACTAAAGGCATGAGGGCCGCTGCGGGAATCTCTGCCTCTACGGCAAGAACCTCTGGTTCTGCCGGAGCAGATGGCCCCCCGGCAAGCTCGCTGGGGCGAGGCTTGTCGGGAACGTTTGCTTCAACTGTACAGATCCGGGGATCTGCAGGAGCAAACTGTTCCTCAGCGTTCTGATCGTTGATCTTGGGGACCTTGGTGGCGGTTTCAGGAAGATCCGCCGGCAAGTAGTCGCCGGAGACCAACTTTCTCTTCTTGGACTGCCCAATTGATGGTGTAACGGATGGTTGAGTCAGCTTGAGCAAGAAGGTCCCTGGTTCCACAGGTAACTTCATCGCAGCACACTTTGAAAGGCCGTCTGCTATGTCATTCTGAGCTCTTGGGACGTGCTCCATTTGCAGACCCTCAAAGTGTTCTTCAAGCTTCCTCACTTCATCTACATAAGCTTCCATCAAAGGGCTCTGGTAACTCTTGTTAACTTGTCGGACCACCAACTGAGAATCTCCCCGGACAATCAGCTTCCTGATCCCAAGTTCAGCTGCGATTCTGAGGCCGGCAAGCAAGCCTTCATACTCAGCAGTGTTGTTTGTTGCTTGCTCCCTGGGAAAGTGCATCTGGATAACATACTTGAGGTGCTCTCCGGTGGGCGCGATGAGTACCACGCCGGCACCGGCGCCTTGCAGCGAGAAGGCACCATCAAAGTACATCATCCATTCATTTGTCGCTTCTTGTACGGGTACACTTGTCTCTGGAACTTCTTCATCGGGTGTCGGGGTCCATTCAGCTATGAATTCTGCCAAAGCTCGGCTCTGTATGGTTGAGGTACTTTCAAACTTGAGACCAAAGCTTGACAGCTCCAGTGCCCACTCAACGATCCTGCCCGTTGCTTCCGGATTGTGCAATATCCTCTTCAGCGGAAAGCGAGTGACCACTGTTATCTCATGTGCTTGGAAATAATGGCGCAGCTTTCTCGAGGCCATGAGGAGGCCGAAAAGCAACTTCTGCACCCCGGAGTATCTTGATCTAGCCCCCTGCAAGAGGGAACTTACAAAATACACCGGGCGCTGCACCATCTTTCTTCGCACTTCTCCTTGATCCTGCGCAGAGTTGTCCTTGTCGGGGCCAGAGCTTGTCAGAGGAGCCCCCTGCTTGTCACTGGATTCGCTTGCCGGTGGTGCTGATTCCTCGTCGGCCTCTCTCTCCGCTACTAACGCGGCACTAACCACCTGGTTGGTTGCCGCTAGGTACAGCAGCAACTTCTCCTGTGGTCTAGGTGCGACAAGTATTGGAGTAGAGGATAGGTACCGTTTCAAGTCTTGCAGCGCTGCCTCCGCTTCCGGAGTCCATTTCATTGGACCTGCCTTCTTCAAAATTTTGAAGAAAGGAAGGGCGCGTTCCGCAGACTTCGAAATGAACCTACTGAGGGCAGCCACACAACCTGCAAGTCTCCTGACGTCCTTGACGCGCTTCGGGGCTTCGATCTGCTCGATGGCTTTAATCTTGTCGGGGTTGGCTTCAATCCCCCTCTGTGACACAAAGAACCCGAGAAGCTTGCCGGAGGGGACTCCAAAGACGCACTTCTCGGGGTTCAACTTAAGCTGGATCTTGCGCAGGTTCTCAAATGTCTCTTCCAAATCCTGGATCAAGGTATCTTTGCTCTTGCTCTTCACCACGATATCATCCATGTAAGCCTCTACATTTCTGTGGATCTGTGGCTCAAAAGCAGTGTGCACTACCCTTGCAAATGTCGATCCTGCATTCTTCAATCCAAATGGCATGCGTATGAAACAATACGTGCCACACGGAGTGATAAATGCAGTCTTCTCTTCATCTTCCTTGGCCATGAAAATCTGATGGTAGCCTGAATATGCATCAAGAAAAGAGAGTAGCTCACATCCGGCAGTGGAGTCAACGATCTGGTCAATGTGCGGCAAGGGAAATGGATCCTTGGGACATGCTTTATTCACATCGGTGAAGTCTATACACAGTCTCCACTTCCCATTGGCCTTGCGCACGACGAGTGGGTTTGCCAACCACGTCGGATGGATCACGCCTCTAACTAGGCCCGCTGCTTCTAGTTTCTTGATCTCTTCGGCAATGAATTCTTGGCGCTCCACGGCTTGCTTTCTGACCTTTTGCTTGACGGGCCGCGCATGAGGACAAACAGCAAGCTTGTGCTCAATCACCTTCCTGGGAACACCGGGGATGTCAGATGGTTGCCAGGCAAACACATCGACATTCGCCCGCAGGAAGGCAACGAGCGTGCTTTCCTATTTGTTGTCAAGTGTGGCACTGATGGTGAAGGTACCACCAGTGCCGTCCTCCTTGGCGGACACCTTCTTGGTTGCCGGAGGAGCGGCCATCCCTTTCTTGCACTTGCCGGTGGAGCTCGATGGAACGTCCTCGACGGCAGCGCAGCACTTCGAAGAGGTGCGGTTGCCGGAGTGGGCCCCAGAGCACTTGCCGGACTTGGTCTTCGTCCTCTTCCCCCCGGGAGCTTCAGCGGCAAGTGTATCCTTTTCTGCTGCGGCTGCTGCATCCCGGTAAATCTTGTCGGCGCAGATAAGCGCATCTTTCTTGTCGCCGTGGACAGCGATGACGCTTATCGGCCCCGGCATCTTGAGTACGTTGTAGGCGTAGTGGGAAGCTGCCATGAACTTGGCGAGGGCGGGACGGCCGAGTATCCCATTATATGGTAATGGGATATCGGCAACGTCAAATGTGATGCGCTCAGTTCTGAAGTTGAGCTCCCCGCCAAAGGTCACCGGCAGAGTTATCTTCCCCTTGGGCTTGCTCCTCCCCGGGTTGATTCCTTGGAAAGAACCGGTCTCTTCGAGCTCGCCATCTGGGATTTGGAGTTTCTTGATCACAGCAGAGGAGATCAAGTTCAGCCCGGCCCCGCCGTCAACAAACATTTTGGTGACCTTGAGGTTGCGGATGGTGGGTGAGACCAGCATCGGCAAGCACCCGACCGTAGTGGTGCGGTCAGGGTGATCCTCAAGATCAAAAATGATGGGTGTGCTGGACCATTTGAGGAGCCTGCGCGACTCCACGGGCGGCTCCGCTGCATTCACTTCCCGCACCCACTGCTTGAGTTGGCGGTGGGAAGTGTGCAGAGAGGCGCCACCGTCGACGCACAGGACCTCCGTGGCCTTCTGGAACTCCTGCTCGCTGTTATCTTCATCCTCCATGTCATCGTCGTCATCTTCTTCGTCCTTGTCACGGCCCCGGGGAGGTCGGTCACCTTGCCGCTGCTTGGCCTTGCCGCGGCGTCCTCCCCGGCCATTGAATGGCCGCTTCTTGCTTGGTTCTCCTCCGCCACCTTGGGCCTTCTCCTTGTCGCGCCGCTCGTACTCAGCTTTCTGCTGCTCGACGAGGTACTCGACGCGTTTGCAGTTGGAGAGGTCGTCGCCCTTGGTGCGGTGAATCTTGCAGTATTGCTTGTCGGAGCCGTCCTGCTTGTCGGCTGCCGCTACAGGGGCAGGCTCCTTGCCGGAGCCGCCAGCCTGTGTTTGCTTGGCGGGAGCCTCCTTGCCGGACTTCTCGACGGCAAGCACTTCCTTCTTGTTCTTTCTCCTGTTGTTCCGCCGCCGGCTCTTCTTTGCCGGGGCGGCGTCGTCGCTGTCGCTTCCCCCTGCGCCAGCATCTTCCCCGGGGAGTCTCCTCCCCTCTTCTGCGCGCGCGCACTTATCAGCTAGAGCATAAAGCTCGCTGACATCCCGTATCTTAGTCATGGCCATCTCCTCACGCATGCGGCGGTTACGTACGTTCTGGTGGAACGCACTGATAACCGCAGCAGGGTGGACGTCGGGGATGTTGTGCTGCACGCGGCTGAAGCGTTGGATGTACTTGCGCAGAGGTTCTCCTTCCTTCTGGGCCAGAATATGGAGATCACTCTCCTGGCCGTGGGGTTTGTGGCCGCCCGTGAAGGCGCCAACAAACTGGTGGCAAAGATCTGCCCAAGAAGAAATGGAGCCTTCCGGCAAGTGCATAAGCCAAGAACGAACGTTCGGCTTAAGCACGAGCGGGAAGTAGTTCGCCAAAATCTTCTCGTCGCGCCCCCCGGCAGCCTGCACTGCGATGGTGTAGATGCTGAGGAATTCCGAGGGGTGCGTCTTGCCGTCGTACTTCTCCGGTACGTCGAGCTTGAAGTTCTTCATGCTGGGCCACTGGACGCGCCGCAGCTCACGGGTAAACGCAGGGCAACCTGCCGCATACGGCAAGTCGCCTGGTTCACCGGGCACGTGCGTGTCGACAGCGGTCCCAGCTCTCTGATCTGATTGTCGCCGAGCTTCTCGGCGGCGCTCGATCGTCGTCCGAGCGTCTTCTTGTCGCCGGTCGTCAAGGACCTGGCGCTGGTCCCGACGAGCCCGCGGATCCGACGACGCCGTGGAGTCGTCGTCGACGTTGATCCGGCGGGGCGGTGTCTTCTGCTTCCGCGGCGGGGAGTGCACGGTAGTTGCACCCCCGGCGGTCTTGTCGCCGTCGGCCTTCGTTTTCTCGACTTGCCGTGGCCGCGAGGTCGCTGGCTGCTGTGGAGAGTCGTTGTTGGCGAAGGCAATCAGGCTCTGAATGGTTGCCCTCCAGTCTTCGGCCTTGTCTGCCGCTGGAGGGAAGTCGAGGAGCAGTTGCGCCCTTGCGAGCGCTTCTGCTGGAGAGGAGGGGAGCGGGGGCGAGCGGTGCGAGGAGCGGGATATGCTCGGACTCCTAACAGGGTTAGAAGGAGCAGGGTCCCGCCCCGGCGACCGTGCCTTGCTCGTGCCAGGGCGATGGCCCGGAGCGTCCCGCGAGCCTCCGGTTTGCCCCTGGCCCAGCAAGCGGATGCCACCTCCTGTGGCATGGCGCTGCTGGGTTGTTGTTTGCTGAGATGGATGTGGCGCGTCCACGGAGACCGAGTCTCGGTCGTCCGTCTTGTCCTTGGACTTGGTGGCGCCGCGAGTTTCCTCGCCGGCGACCACCCTTCCGACGGTGTCTCCCCCGCCCACCGTTGGCTCCGGTGGCGGCGGGTGAGACGCAGACGGGCCTGCGACCTCCGAAGCCTTCTTCTTCGGGGCCATGTTGCTGTTGTTGATGAAGCTGAAGAACTTGGAGAGGTTGATGAAGAATGCGCCCGCGTGAACGCCGGATCAGGTTCGCACAACCTCGACGCTCCCCTACCTGGCGCGCCAAAGATGTCAGGGGAAACTGTCCACCACGAGCACCTATGGGACCGGAGCCCCTTGTCGTTGCGGTGAGGGAGCGGAGGGAGCACAAAGAGCAGATCGTGGTGAGCACGCGGGCAGTTTACCCAGGTTCGGGCCGCGACGGACACGTAAAACCCTACTCCTGCTTTGTTTGTATTGAGTTGGGGAGCTCGGGAGCTTGAAGAACTAGCTACACCGAGCGAATGAGCGATCTAGGTTCCGAACCCTTTCTACGTTGCGCATGGGCCTCCTTTTATAGCTCAAGGGGTCACCGACAGGTGTCAACGTAGGAGAAAGGGTAAAAATGTAATAGTGGTGGTGGTTGTAACAGTGCGGGAATAGTGGAGCAACAGTGCATGAACAGTGGTCATCACCTACTTTGACAGTGGGGGACAAGAGCATTTAATGCCCGTCGCCATCGACCCCAAAAGCGCCCGCCCTTGCGTCTCCGTTTGCCACGGCGATGGCTTTATCACCGTGGAGTGCCACCGTGTCCCCCAGGCTGCACAGCCATCCGCCACGCGTCCCTGGAGTGGCCCCAGGGTGACGCCTGGTTCTATGAGCTGGAGCGTGGGCACACAGCGTAACTCTCCCCGGCAAGCACCTTGCCGGGGTCTTGACCTTGCCGGGCCCGAGAGCTTGTCGGGCTCTGAGGCTTGTCGCTCTCCGGGCCCTGCCGGGGCGCACGTCGCGCCGAGGCATGCCTTCTGGTCTTCCTGGCGAGCTCCTCTCGCCAGGGTCTTGTGTTAGCAAGGTAATCTTGAGCCTGGGACGGCCTTCCCGGCAAGCTCCACTTGCCGGGGTCTTGATCTCCTGTCTTGTATACTTTGTTTTTGAGTGGGTTTATATGGAGCAGGAAGGTCTCCGGCAAGCACGTGGTAGGCCCTGCCGCGGGAAGCTGCTACTGCCCGTGCACAAGTTGGGGTACTGAGGCACCCCTACCTTAGTACACCGACAGATATAAAAGTGAATGATAAAGCCCATTAAACATCCAAGACTTCATAAATAATAGCATGGAACAATCAAAAATTATAGATACGTTGGAGACGTATCAGCGGCCAAAAGAAGGTGACAAGAGAAAGGCCAAAAAGAGCTAAGGCAAATTCGAGTCAGAACTCGGCAAAAGACATGCATGCAGAAACAAATAATTACATAACATGAGGCCGAAGGCCATCATTCAAATATATGTTTGAAATGCACCCAACGGGTGGAACTGCAAAAGACTAATTGTTTATCTCAGCATGAGATAGCAAAGCAGAAAAGACAACTAAGCCGGAGGCGCAGAAGGCGGCTGGGACTGGTTGGTGGTGGTCGCAGCGCCGAATGGCGGGGCCTTCGGCTGGCCGGTTCTGGCATGGTCGGCAGCGGAGGTGGACGAAGTCTCTGGCTGCCCACAGGCCGAAGCCGGCTCGGGGCTTGTCCGGCTGGTCGTCCCGTCATCCAGGGTGGTGCCATCGTCTTTCTCGTCCTCGTCGTCCTCTTTACCCTTGTCGATGGAGGCGATCTCCTCCGCCGAGTCCTCCCCAATGTTCGGGTCCAGCCCGAACGAGGAGGGTGGCACTTCAGAGACGTCTTCTGCTCACTCCGGGACGAAGACTCTAACATTGGCACAGTCGGCGAGGACGGCCGCGCGCTTCAAGATCTCTTCGCGCTCGGCCTCCAAGCGGAACGTGGCCAGCTGGTTTAAATCCACATCGGGATACCAGGCCTTGACGAATTCCAGCGTCGCCCTGGCACTCGACCGTGTCGCAGCGCTCTTGCAAGCTTCAAGCCGCTCAGCCGCCACCTCCAGCCAGTTGGCGGTCCAACAGGGAGTCCGAGGTGCTGGCACGTCTGGCCAAAGTCCCTCCAGGACCTACGACCGGCGCGCTGAAGCCAGCAAAGCTTCTGTTGCACCAGCTCAAGGCGCATCCGGACGGCTGTAAGCTGCTCCCCAAGGGTCCGGCACCGGTTCTGAGGGATCTCCATGCCCACCGACCTCCACCTGTCGCGCTCGGCCTCGATCGCCTGGCAAATGGCAACGGTGCGGCCCGGGAAATACTATGCGTAAGAGAAGACGAAAATTCAGAAGACAGACGCCTACAACAGCCGGGGGCTAGGCAGCAAAGGAAGAAAGGACCTACCTTTGAGCATGCCCTTGATCACTAATACATCTCCAACGTATCAATAATTTTTTATTGTTCCATGCTATTATATATTCTGTTTTGGATGTTTAATGGGCTTTATTATACACTTTTATATTATTTTTGGGACTAACCTACTAACCCAAGGCCCAGTGCAAATTGTTGATTTTTTGCCTATTTCAGTGTTTCGCAGAAAAGGGATATCAAAAGGAGTCCAAATGGAATGAAACCTTCGGGAGATTTATTTTTGGAACCGTATCTTCACAGAAGACTTGGAGTACACTCGAGGGAACGAAGGAGGTGGCCACGAGGGTCCAGGGCGCGCCCCCTCCCCCTAGGCCCCACCCTTGTGGGCCCCCTCTGGCTGCCCCGATGCCCTTCTTCCTCCTATATATACCCATGTACCGTGAAAACATCAAGGCAACAGAGAAAACCCTAATCCCACTGCCGCAACCTTTTGTTCCCGTGAGATCCCTTCTTGGGGCCTGTTCCGGAGCTCCGCCGGAGGGGGGATCTACCACGGAGTGCTTCTACATCAACGCCATAGCCTCACCAATGAGTTGTGAGTAGTTTACCACAGACCTTCGGGTCCATAGTTACTAGCTAGATGGCTACTTCTCTCTTTTTGGATCTGAATACCAAGTTCTCCTTGATCTTCAAGGAGATCTATTCGATGTAATCTTTTTGCGGTGTGTTTATCGAGATTCGATGAATTATGGGTTTATGATCAAGATTATCTATGAACAATATTTGATTATTTTCTAAAATCTTTTATGTATGATTATAATATCCTTGCAAGTCTCTTCGAATTATTGGTTTGGTTTGGCCTACTAGATCTAGAGTTCTTGCAATGGGAGAAGTGCTTGGCTTTGGGTTCAATCTTGCGGTGTCCTTTCCCAGTGTCAGCAGGGGCAGCAAGGCACGTATTGTATTGTTGCCATCGAGGATAAAAAGATGGGGTTTATATCATATTTCTTGAGTTTGTCCCTCTACATCATGTCATCTTGCTTAAAGCATTACTCTGTTCTTATGAACTTAATACTCTAGTGCAAGCTGGATAGCGGTCAATGTGTGGAGTAATAGTAGTAGATGCAGAATAGTTTCGGTCTACTTGTCACGGACGTGATGCCTATATATAATGATCATGCCTAGATATTCTCATAACTATGCGCTTTTCTATCAATTGCTCGACAGTAATTTGTTCACTCACCTTAGAATTCTGCTATCATGAGAGAAGCCACTAGTGAAACCTATGGCTCCCGGGTCTATTCTCAGCATATTAATCTTCCATCTACTTTACTTTGCTTTAGTTACTTTATGTTCTTATACCAAAAATACCAAAAATATTATACTATCCTATCTATCAGATCTCACTTTCATAAGTGACCGTAAAGGGATTGACAACCCCTTATCGCGTTGGCTATGAAGTTCTTATTTGTTTGTGCAGGTGCGAGGAACTCGAGCGTGGTCTCCTACTGGATTGATACCTTGGTTGTCAAAAACTGAGGGAAATACTTACGCTACTATGCTGCATCACCCTTTCCTCTTTGAGGGAATACCACGCAAGCTCGAGAGTAGCAATCACCTTGTAGCCGTCCGACAGCACCTTCTCCCTCTCGGCCCAGTTCGAGTGCTGAGTCTCATACTCGGCCTTGAGGAGCTCCTCGCCATCATGCAGCTGCTGAAACTTCACCTTGTGCTCCGCGAGCTCCTTGGAAAGGCGGTCACGCTCAGTGGCCGTGTCTCTGCGCTCCTTCTCCTTGTCTAAAAGCTCCTTCTCGAGCGTGTGCACATGGGCCCGCAGATTAGCGACTGCCTCTGCAAAGAACAAAGAAAAAGCATCAACATCAACAAAAAGACAAGAAGTTGCTGGAAGATCAGGCCCGACTGCTCAGCACACTACTGCAGGATGCTACTAACGCGACACTACGATCAGAGACCCTTCGACGAAACTGTGTGCGATGCCATAATCGCAAACGGCGGTGTAAAACCCCATCAAATAAGGTGAAAAACGTTTGCGATGGAGGATGCATCAAAGACAGTTTAGATTTTAATTGTGTGTGTGATGAAGGGCATACGGTTTAGTTCAATAACTGTTTGCGATGAGGAGGAACAAAAGAAATGGGTGGCCAGATGAAGGTGTGTGTGATATACAGCATACGGTTCGCTCGGATGAACTGTTTGTGATTAGGCAACACAAAAGAAATGGTCAGCCAGATCAAGGTGTGTGTGATATATGGCATGCGGTTCACTCGGATGAACTGTTTGCGTTGAGACAAGAGAACAGAAACAGTTCAATATAACAAAATGTGTGTGATACGTGGAAAACATGTTTGTAAACAGAAATGAGTGCGAAGACCGATAATAACATATGCGATTGCTTCTAATAAGACATATGTGATATGATGTGTCTACACAACATCTATTGGCCATTGGGCGACGGGCGGTCATCCGGGTACACCATAAGGATGTCAAGAGGGCATCCTATATCAGCAAGGACTAGTTGTTCCACCAATAGCTCATCTAAGAGAATTCTCAAGTTAATTGTGCTCAGGCTGGAGCAGCCATGAAATGGGTGTCCGGATGGGAAGTTGTCAAAATTTCAAAACCCACTGATGGGATGGATCATGAAGGTCCTTAGATCATAAATTTCCATTAAGGACCTTCATGATACATCCCATCAATGGGTTTTGAATTTTTTTTTCTTTTTAACACATGTTAAAGAAGGTCTACCGCATTACTTTTTAACAATGTCCGATACGTGGCGTACAGTAGATCCATCGGACCTGTTTGTGATGGAATAAGCCGTGTGTGTTGTGGGGTGGAATTAACCTCAAGGTCCTTGTTTTGAATTTTTTGTTTTTAACACATGTTAAAGAAGGTCTACCGCATTACTTTTTAACAATGTGCGATACGTGGCATACAGTAGATCCATCCGACCTGTTTGTGATGGAATAAGATGTGTGTGTTGTGGGGCGGAATTAACCTCAAGGTCCTTGTTTTGAATTTTTTTTGTTTTTTAACACATGTTAAAGAAGGTCTACCGCATTACTTTTTGACAATGTGCGATACGTGGCATACAGTTGATCCATCCGACCTGTTTATGATGGAATAAGCCGTGTGTGTTGTGGGCAAACGCTTGCTAGTATTCAACCATTTGTGATTGATGAATTCATCACCGACGGGTTCCCTAGTGTGGTTCGTGTTCATCTGATCATCATCTACGTCATGTGCTAGCTCGAGGTTCCTTATATGCTAAGTTTCCATTAATTGATGGTGTTTTATGAACACACCACCGTTTTCCGCCATTTCCTCACCTGTTTCCCACCACCCAGTGATATTGCGCATAAACCTAGGTGGTGCATGATGCACGGAGGCGACAAGCGCATCCTGTAGCACATCCACCTTTTCCAAGCATGCCAACCCACCAAAGTGCCGCCTCTGCCATCAACCTCATCGACGAGGAAAACGAGCAGGCGCCACGGCCTGTAGAGGCCGAGGAGCTCCTCGACAACGTGATGGATGACACCGTGATGCGCGTCATCACCAGGGTTGGGTAGACCATTGGCACATTGCGCTTGAGCGCCACGGATCAAGATAAGAATGTCAGCACCGACAGGCTAGAGCTCGCCGCACAATATGATCGATGGTGCGCCGTAGAGCAAGCTAGGCACGTCCGCGCTGATTGGTTGTTGCTCGCCGCACGGCGAGACCGTTGGAGTGCCGCAGAGCGAGTGGCGCGGTGCACCGCACAGCAAGAGCGGATCCATCGGCGCTTGCCTTCTGTCGACACAGCGTCGCAGCTGGGTACATGTCTCGTCAGTACCCCCATTCCTCGCTAGGAGTGGGCAGAGGCCCTCAGCGACGTACTTGCACAAGACGCCCGCCGCGCCATTTGCATGGGTGGCGCCGTTCTCCTTGTACGCGGCCCGTTGGATGCCAACGCTCTGGTCCATAGGCTCGACTGCCTCCTTGGCCCAGGTGTCCACCTCGGCGCACTTGTCGGCGTTCTGGTAACGGGGGTACCAAGACTTTCCTGCCTGCGGCCCAGGATGTGGATCATCAGGCAGCCTGGCACGGCCCAACATCTTCAGCGACCACTCAAGACCCTCGCTAGGGGCCAAGCCTCGCAAGGCGGATGGCGCAAGACATCTCCTGGGGCGGCCTCACTAGGCCAGCTCCTGAGGATCGGAGATATGGAGGTGAGGGGCACCTCGCGAGGTCCTCATGTCGTGAGCAATGACGACCAAGGGCAGGCGGGCGCCAGCGGGCACAGGGTGCCAGTTTCCTCTTTGGTGCTAAAGGAGCAGGTGCAGGCAAGGAGTCCCAAGGCGTCAGGAAAAGGTTTCCATATTGGTGCAACGAGACCAAGACCAGCAAGACGGCAGAGCGGAGGTCACTGCAGAGCCCACGGCGGCGTCACCACCAAAGCCTTTGGTAGGCGAAGACCACCTTTAGTCAGGATAGCTTGTACTAGTTGTCCCCCTTTAAATTTGGCCGTTGTGGGATCCCTTCCCGCTCAATATCGGGAAGAGGACCCGGGCCACTATAAATAAGGCTAGCCACAACCATTGGGATGATTTGATCTAGAGTGGATCATCTCAACTTGGGTTGATCAGATAGAAGGCCACACACACCACAAGCTCACCCGAGCGCAAGAACCCCTCTCCTCAGGAGGCAGTTCTTCCATGTACTAGTTCTTCCTCAGCCTACAAGGCAATCCACCACACCACACTGGATTAGGGTATTACACCACAACGGTGGCCCGAACCAGTATAAACCTTGTGTCCCTTGTTCTTCGGATCTGACGAGCTAGGCCTAGGGATCGGTGAGTAGACGAGCTAGGGCGGAAGGACAGATCTTCGTGCGCACCCCAGAGTTCGAACCTCAAGGGTTTTGCCGGAACCCGAGATCCGACATTTGGCGCGTTAGGTAGGGGTGTGCCGAAACTTCCCTTTCGTTGATCCGCGCTCCGTCATCGCATCGGTTCCATGGCCGACGCATGCAGAGCCTGTGCTGAGCGGCGGGCTGCCCTTGCCGCACGCATCGCTTAGACTGCTCCTGCTGACGGACCACCCCGCCGTTCCCCATCGCATGCCGCCAACGCCGCCACCGGCCCGGCGCGGCATGAACAGCAGGCCTCGTCCCTGCACCCCTCCGTGCGGCCAGACGGACGCACCACGACCCCATCGCTAACCCCAGCGGTCTCGTCATCCCATGCTCGTCGTGGACCCGCGGACGCGCAGGCTCCGTTGCTCATGGCACGTGAGCTCCTGCGCTACCGCCCCGTCGACGACTTCTACGAGGAGTGGCTCGACCGCATCGCCGAGCTCGTCAGTGCTGCTAGGGGCTCTCTAGCACCGTCCCTCTACCTGCCTCTTCCGCCTCCATATGCGGACAACGCGGCCCATGAAGCTCCAGTGCTACCTCCGCATCTAGGTGTCTTCCAAGACCCAAGACACGTGGCCCCGCCGCGTGACCGCCATCGCGCGGCGCCAGTGCACGAAGAAGGAAGCTGCCAGGAGATCCAGCGGCCCCGCGGGCGAGTGCGAGCTCTCCCTGCACCACTGCATCGAGACCGCACGCCCCCCGCCGCGGTGGCACGCGAGGACCAAGATCAAATCCCACCTCCCCAACAAGCTCCGGTGTAGACACCAGGCTGCAAGGCCCTCGCCCCCGAGCTGCGCAACGTCAACTGGCCTGGGAAGTTCAAGTCCGACCTGCCTCCACGCTACGACGACACCCCCGACCCCGCGGAGTTCCTGGAGCTCTAAGAGCTGAGCATCGAAGTGTCCGACGGCAACGAGAAGATCATGGCGAACTGGTTCCCCATGGACCTCAAAGATGGCGCGCGCTCGTGGCTCCTGAACCTGCCCGCAGGATCGATCTCCACCTGGAGCGAGATGCGCGAGCGGTTCATCACCAACTTCCCAGGCACCCGAGACCGCCCCCCGTCCGCAGGTGACCTGCGGTGTATCAAGCAACAACCAGGAGAGACCCTACAGAAGTTCATCCAACGCTTCAACAGTGTTCGCGTCAAGATCCCAAGGTCACGGACGAGGCCATCATTTCGGCGTTCTTAGATGGTGTCCGCGATGTCAAGATGAAGGAGGAGCTCGCCATCCACGAAGATTTGTGCACGTCCCTGGAGTTGTTCAACCTTGCGACCAAGTGCGCCAGAGCTGAAGAGGGGCGCCTCTCCCTCGTCAAGCTCCACGTTGCTGAACCTGAAGACAAGAAGGCCAAGAGCAAGGACGTAAAGCGCAAGGGAGCGGCAGTACTCGCGGCTGAACCGGAGATGAAGCACGGCCGCGACTACCCAGAATCCTCCAAGAACGGTCGGGCATTTTGCGCCTTCCACAACGTGCACAGCCACAACACCCTTGAATGTCAAGAGCTTAGGGCCCTCCGCGAAGGACGCATCATCCAACGCCCCGAACATGGCAACCGTGGCTAGGGCCGTGGAGGAAGTCGGACCGGGGGACGCTGGGATGACCGCGGCCCCTGCCAGGAGTGGCGTGATCAACCGCGGGAGGACCATTGGCGCGATCAGCCCCATGAGGGCGCCTGGAGGGACCAGCCTCGTGAGGACCGCCCTCAGGGCAAGGCTGGCCTTCCACCTCTGTCGCCGCCAAGGAGAAACGACGACCAGGACGAGGGGGCTGGGAGCTTCTAGGAGCCACATGCCATCGTCTGCATCTTGGGCGGAGCACAGGCCCCAGCTTCTCAGCGCCTCTTCAAGCAGTTCGTCCGGGAAGTAAACGCGGCTCTCCCCAAGCTCGAGGCTACTCGCCTACTCAGGTGGTCCAGGTGCCCATCACCTTCATTCAATAGACTAGCTCAAGTGCGCAACTACGGCCGGTGCCCTCCCGATGCTTTGTTCGCCCGTCATCAGCAACGTCCAAGTTACCAAGACCCTCATCGATGGTGGCGCAGGGTTCAATGTCTTGTCCATCGAGACATTTGACAGCCTCCAAGTACCCTACGATCAATTGCTGCCTACCAAGCATTTCTCCGAAGTGACTGACGGCTCCACCACCCCTGTACGGTAGGTCCGTCTGCCTGTCACCTTTGGCAAGTGCGACAACTACCACACTGAACTCATCGACTTCGATGTCGCCCACATCCATCTCCCTTACAACGCAATCCTCGGGTACCCAGCCCTGGCCAAGTTCATGGTAGTGACTCACCACGGCTACAACGTCCTCAAGATGCCGGGAAGCGGCGGCATCATCACCATCGCCTGTGAGGAGAAGGATGTAGTGTGCTCACTCGAGCGTGCTTACCAAGCGGTATCTGTCGAGGATCCGGACAATGACAGCATCATCTACCCACTTGAGGTCGTCCCCAAGAAGAAGAAGCAGCTGCTCGCCCTGGAGCCTCATGGGGATGCAGCACCTGGCGGAAGCACCTCGGGACCTACACCTAGGGAGGGGCCGCCTCCATACCTCGCATAAGAAGACGCGCCCGGTGCCCCCCTCGGGCTGGGCTCAGGGGCTCACCTCTGGAGGGCCTCTGACTTAGCCAGTGTCACGAGGGAGGTGCTCGGGCACCATGTGGAGGAGTGCTTCGCCGCACACTTCCGTCTGGAGGCCTCAAGGCGTGAGGCACCAAGCGCTCAGGAGTTCATCAGCCAGACCATCGAAGATCTACAGGTGCCAAGGGCAATGCGGGGCGAGCGCCGCCCGGCGCCTCTGAGTGCGGCTGTCAGCCCAGGCTCAGGCGACAAGCTGCGCGTCTTGATAACCCACAAGTATAGGCGATCGCAACAGTTTTCGAGGGTAGAGTATTCAACCCAAATTTATTGATTCGACACAAGGGAAGCAAAGAATACTCTCAAGTATTAGCAGTTGAGTTGTCAATTCAACCACACCTAGAGAATTTAATGTCTACAGCAAAGTATTTAGTAGCAAAGTAGTACGGAAGTAATGGTAACAGTGGTAAAAGTAATAGTAGCAGTTTTGTAGTGATTGTAACAGTAGCAGCGGTAAAGTAACTAAGCACAGAGCAATATGTGAAAAGCTTGTAGGCATTGGATCAGTGATGGATAATTATGTCGGATGCGATTCCTCTTGTAATAGTTATATCATATGGTGACACAGAACTAGCTTCAGTTCATCAATGTAATGTAGGCATGTATTCCGAATATAGTCATACGTGCTTATGGAAAAGAACGTGCATGCCATATTTTCTCCTACCCTCTCGTGGCAGCGGGGTCCTATTGGAAACTATGGGATATTAAGGCCTCCTTTTAATAGAGTACCGGACCAAAGCATTAACACTTAGTGAATACATGAACTCCTCAAACTATGGTCATCACCGGGAGTGGTCCCGATTATTGTCACTTTGGGGTTGCCGGATCATAACACATAGTAGGTGACTATTGACTTGCAATATAGGATCAAGAACTCACATATATTCATGAAAACATAATAGGTTCAGATCTGAAATCATGGCACTCGGGCCCTAGTGACAAGCATTAAGCAGGGCAAAGTCATAGCAACATCAATCTTAGAACATAATACTAGGGATCAAACCCTAACAAAACTAACTCGATTACATGGTAAATCTCATCCAACCCATCACCATCCAGCAAGCCTACGATGGAATTACTCACGCACAGCGGTGAGCATCATGAAATTGGTGATGGAGGAAGGTTGATGATGATGACGGTGACAATCTCCACTCTCCGGAGCCCCGAACGGACTCCAGATCGGCCCTCCCGACAGAGTTTAGGGCTTGGCGGCGGCTCCGTATCGTAAAACGCAATGAATCCTTTTCTCTTATTCTTTTTCTCCCCAAAAGTGAATATATAGAGTTGGGGCTGATGTCGGTGGAGCGTCAGGGGGCCCACGAGACAGGGGGCGCGCCTAGGGAGGTGCCCCCCACCCTCGTGGACAGGGTGTGGGCCCCCTGGTTTGGATTCTTCCACCGCTATTTTTTATATATTCCAAAATAATTCTCCGTTGATTTTCAGGTCATTCCGAAAACTTTTATTTCTGCACAAAAATAACACCATGGCAGTTCTGCTGAAAACAGAGTCAGTCCGGGTTAGTTCTATTCAAATCATGCAAGTTAGAGTCCAAAAGAAGGGCAAAAGTGTTTGGAAAAGTAGATACGTTGGAGACGTATCAACTCGCCCAAGCTTAAACCTTTGCTTGTCCTCAAGCAATTCAGTTGACAAACTGAAAGTGATAAAGAAAAACTTTGACAAACTCTATTTGCTCTTGTTGTTGCAAATATGTAAAGCCAGCATTCAAGTTTTTAGCAAAGATTATGAACTAACCACATTCAAAATAACTTCCAGGTCTCATGTTTGCTCATATCAATGGATAATCAACTAGCGAGCAATAATAATAAACCTCGGATGACAACACTTTCTCAAAATAATCATAATACAATATAACAAGATGGTATCTCGCTCACCCTTTCTTAGACCGCAAAACATAAATGTAGAGCACCTCTGAAGATCAAGGATTGAGTAGACATTGTAATTCATGGTAAAAGAGATCCAGTCATAATCATACTCAATGTAAACTAATAGCAATGCATGCAAATGACAGCGGTGCTCTCCAACTGGTGCTTTTTAATTAGAGTATGATGACTTAACATAGAAGTAAATAGATAGGCCCTTCACGGAGGGAAGCAGGGATTTGCAGAGGTGCCAGAGCTCGAGTTTTGAAATAGAGATGAATAATAATTTGAGTGGTATACTTTCATTGTCAACATAACAACTAAGAGTTCTCGATATCTTCCATGCTACACACATTATAGGCGGTTCCCAAACAGAATGGTAAAGTTTATGCTCCCCCAACCACCAACAAGCACACTCCACGGCTAGCCCGAAATAACGGGTACCGTCCATACCAACAACAGCCCTAGGGGAGTTTTGTTTAATTATTTGGATTTGAGCATGGGACTGGGCATCCCGGTTACCAGCCATTTTCTCGTGAATGATGAGCGGAGTCCACTCATCGTGAGAAGAACCCACCTAGCATGGAAGATATAGACAGCCCTAGTTGATACATGAACTGTTCGAGCATACAAACGAGAATTTCATTTGAAGGCTTAGAGTTTGGCACATACAAATTTACTTGGAACGGCAGGTATACCGCATATAGGAAGGTATGGTGGACTCATATAGAATAACTTTGGGGTTTATGAAAATGGATGCACAAGCAGTATTCCTGCTTAGTACAAGTGAAGGCTAGAAAGAGACTGGGAAGCGACCAGCTAGAGAGCGACAACAGTCATGAACATGCATTAAAATTAATCAACAATGAATGCAAGCATGAGTAGGATATAAATCACCATGAACATAAATATCATGGAGGCTATGTTGATTTTGTTTCAACTACATGCGTGAACATGTGCCAAGTCAAACCACTTGAATCATTTCAAAGGAGGAAACCAACCCATCATACCACATCACAACCGTTTTAATATCATATTGGCACCCAATATAGACCATTATAAACTCCTAGCTAATTAAGCATGGCATGAGCAACTATGATCTCTAATTGTCATTGCAAGCATGTTTCATTCATAATAGGCTGAATTAGGAACGATGAACTAATCATATTTGCAAAAACAAGATAGGTCGAGTTCATACCATATTCTCTTATCTCAATCAGTCCATCATATATCGTCATTATTGCCTTTCACTCGCACGACCGAACGGTGTGAATAATAATAATAGTGCACGTGCATTGGACTAAGCTGGAATCTGCAAGCATTTAATACAAGGGATAAGACAAAGTAAAATGGCTCTTGGTTAAATCAACAATAATGCATATGAGAGACACTAAGCATTTCATCATGGTCTTGTCCTCTTGACCCCCAAAGAAAAGAAAAGAAACAAAACTATTTACACGGGAAAGCTCCGAACAAGCAAAAGAAGAACGAGAATTTTTTTTTGGGTTTTTTTTAATTACTACAACTACAAGCATGGAAAGTAAACTAGCTAAAAGCTACAACTAATTTTTTTTTTTCTTAAGGTTTTTCTAACACACAAGAAAAAGACTTAGAAAAGAAAATAAACTAGCATGGATGGTACAATGAAAAAGCATGGGCACCGACAACTGGAATGAGTGTGTGAACATGAATGTAATGTCGGTGAGAAATACGTACTTCCCCAAGCTTAGGCTTTTGGCCTAAGTTGGTCTATGGACAGTACTGGCCTGGCAG
The DNA here is from genome assembly GCA_902687465.1 of Secale cereale. NCBI lineage: Eukaryota > Viridiplantae > Streptophyta > Magnoliopsida > Poales > Poaceae > Secale > Secale cereale. The sequence continues at coordinate 752,455,216 of LR738710.1, forward strand.
ATTTCCAAAGTCGTAGTTGGGGTTGTACTGAGATGCAGCGGCTATTGCCTGATGAGTTGCAGCTTGGAGACGAGCCGCCTCCATCCTCTCCTCATACTCATTAGCCTCCTCCCTGGTTATAACATATCTCCTTTTCGCCTGAAAGTCAAAGAAAGTAGGAGCAAGGACAGCAATATGGACAATGTGACACATGTCAGAGATTAGTCGGTACTGGAGGGATTGTTCATTCCTCTCAACAAACTGATGGCGAACCATAGCATTATAATCTAGATACGCGGGAGGCAACTTTGCATCGTTCTCATGTATGGGTATATGAAGATAATTAGCCACACGAATTGCATAAATTCCACCAAACAAATCTCCATTTAAACCGTTAAGATGTAACCTTCGTGCAACAATAGCCCCCAAATTATATTGTCTATCACCTCGTACAGCGCTTTTGAGGACACTCAGATCTAGAACGCACATCTGGCAAGCCTCATCTTTACCGTTAATGCATCTACCAATGAAGAGACCAAAATAATGTATGGCAGGGAAATGAATGCTTCCTATGGTAGCTTGTCTGATTTCTCTAGATTCTCCCACAGTGATACTAGCTAGAAAATCCTTATACTCAGACTTGCGAGGTTCACTAACATTACCCCACTGTGGGAGTTTACAATCGTCATTAAAATCTTCTAAGTCCATAGTATAAGATTTATCATAAAGATCAAATAGGACAGTGTGAGAGTTACGTGAAGATGTAAATTGAAATCTTCTCACAAAGGAATCAGTTAGATATTGGTATTGTGGGCACTTATCTGACACGAAGTCCTCAAGATCATGGACCATAAACTCCTCTGACGGCCATTCACAAGGCCGCACTTGAGCTTCCCTCGATAGTTCATCATCCGGCTCACGTATCGCGAGCCTTGGTCCTTGCTTCCTTTAGGAACCACCTTGGTAAATTTCCTATGCATTTTTCTCTGAAAGATTTCTGAAGTTTTTAGTGACTCAAAATAAAAGTGAACCAAACTCAACAAGATTGATAGCAACTACTCCCACAAGTGCATAGAGACTATATCATGCATTAGAACTACTTTTGACCACATAAATTTGACATGCAAACTCAAGAATAGGGTCACCTAAGCAGCAAAAATTTGTAATAAATAAAGCACTAGAACCAAAACTAATTGGACCATTGGAGAAGTCACATACCGAAGAACAAACTCCCCAAATAGTTTTGTGAATGGAGCTTTGAGCAAGGAGATCGAAAATGGCAGCAAGATGAGCTAGAACACAAGTTTGAGCTATGGGAGGATTTTTTTCTGGAGGAAGATGAAGTGTGTGGGTGCTGGAGTAAGGGGAGGGATCCACGTGGGTCCCACAAGGCAGGGGCGTGCCCTGTACCCTCGTGGACAGGTGCTGGCTCCCCCTGTTGTGTTCTCAGTGCCAAATATTCTAGAAAAAATCATATTTTATTTTCGGGACATTTTGAGAACTTTATTTTCGGGGTATTTTTTTTATTGCACGGATAACTCAGAAAATAGATAGAAAATATTATTTTTCTTTATTTAAAGTAAATAACATAAAGTAAAAAGAGGGTACAGAGAGTTGTGCTTTCTGAATTCATCCATCTCATGCTCATCAAAAGGAATCCATCAACAAGGTTGATCAAGTCTTGTTAACAAACTCTTTCCGAATAACATGAAACCGGAGAATTTTCGAATAACACTAGGTTACCTCAATGGGGATATGTACGTCCCCAACAATAAGAATATCATATTTCTTCTTGACAGTAGGAAGAGGAAATTCAAAACCTCCAATAGTAATCTTTGAAATTTTTCTAATAGAATTGACACTGTGAACTTGAGGTTGTTTCCACGGAAAGTGTACCGTATGCTCATTACCATTAACATTAAAAGTTACATTGCCTTTGTTGCAATCAATAACAGCCCATGCTGTATTCAAAAAGGGTCTACTAAGGATAATAGACATACTATTGTCCTCGAGAATATCAAGGATAACAAAGTCCGTTAAAATAGTAACGTTTGCAACCACAACAGGCACATCCTCACAAATACCGACAGGTATAGCAGTTGATTTATCGACCATTTGCAAAGATATTTCAGTAGGTGTCAACTTATTCAAATCAAGTCTACGATATAAAGAGAGAGGCATAACACTAACACCAGCTCCAAGATCACACAAAGCAGTTTTAACATAGTTTCTTTTAATGGAGCATGGTATAGTTGGTACCCCTGGATCTCCTAGTTTCTTTGGTATTCCACCTTTAAAATTATAATTGGCAATCATGGTGGAAATTTCAACCTCTGGTATTTTTCTTTTATTTGTAATAATATCTTTAATATACTTAGCATAAGGATTTGTTTTAAGTATATCAGTCAAACGCATACGCAAAAAGATAGGTCTAATCATTTCAGCAAAGCGCTCAAAATCCTCATCATCTTTTTTCTTGGATGGTTTAGGAGGAAAAGGCATGGGTTTCTGAACCCATGGCTGTCTTTCCTTACCGTGTTTCCTAGCAACAAAGTCTCTCTTATCATAACGTTGATTCTTTGATTGTGGGTTATCAAGATCAACAGCAGGTTCAATCTCTACATCATTGTTATTGCTAGGTTGAGCATCATCATGGACATGAGTACTAACATTATCAATAGGTTCATGTTTATTACCAGATTGTGTTTTAGCATCAGAAATAGAAATATCATTGGGATTCTCGGGTGTATCAACAACAGGTTCACCAGAAGCATGCAAAGTCATATCATTTTCTTTTTCTTCTTCTTAGAAGGACTAGGTGCATGTATATTGGTTCTCTGAGAATCTTGCTCAATTCTCTTGGGGTGGCCCTCAGGATACATAGGTTCCTTGGTCATTCTACCCCCTCTAGTCACAACTCTAACAACATTATCATTTTTCTTACTATTTAACTTATTGAGCAACTCATTTTGTGCTTTAAGTACTTGTTCTACTTGAGTGGTAACCATAGAAGCATGTTTACTAATGAGTTTAAGTTCACCTTTAAATCTAGACATATAATCACTCAAGTGTTCAATCATATAAGCATTAAGTTTAAATTGTCTACCAACATTGTTGGGGAATGTAGTATTTTAAAAATTTCCTACGATCACGCAAGATCTATCTATCAGATGCATAGCAACGAGAGGGGAGAGTGAGTCTACGTACCCTCGTAGACCGAAAGCGGAAGCGTTAGAACAACGCGGTTGATGTAGTCGTACGTCTTCACGGCCTGACCGATCAAGCACCGAAACTACGGCACCTCTGAGTTCTAGCACACGTTCAGCTCGATGACGTCCCTCGAACTCCGATCCAGCCGAGTGTCGAGGGAGAGTTCCGTCAGCACGACGGCGTGGTGACGATCTTGATGTTCTACCGTCGCAGGGCTTCGCCTAAGCACCGCTACAATATTTATCGAGGAGAACTATGGTGGAGGGGGGCACCGCACACGGCTAAGAGATCAAGAGATCAATTGTTGTGTCTAGAGGTGCCCCCCTGCCCCCGTATATAAAGGAGGGAGGGAGAGGCCGGCCCTAGAGGGGGCGCACCAAGTGTGGGGAGTCCTACTAGGACTCCCAAGTCCTAGTAGGATTCCCCTTTCCTTTCCGGAGTAGGAGAGAAGGAAAGATGGGGAGAGGGAGAAGGAAAAGGGGGCTGCACCCCTTGTCCAATTCGGACCAGAAGGGGGGTGCACGCCTCCTTCCTTTTGGCCTCTCTCCTCTATTCCCGTAACTCCCCGGTACTCCGAAAATACCCGAATCACTCGGAACCTTTCCGATGTCCGAATATAGTCGTCCAATATATCGATTTTTACGTCTCGACCATTTTGAGACTCCTCGTCATGTCCCCGATCTCATCCGGGACTCCGAACTCCTTCGGTACATCAAAACTCATAAACTCATAATAAAACTATCATCGAAACCTTAAGCGTGCGGACCCTACGGGTTCGAGAACTATGTAGACATGACCGAGAAACGTCTCCGGTCAATAACCAATAGCGGAACCTGGATGCTCATATTGGCTCCCACATATTCTACGAAGATCTGTATCGGTCAAACCGCATAACAACATACATTGTTCCCTTTGTCATCGGTATGTTACATGCCCGAGATTCGATCGTCGGTATCTCAATACCTAGTTCAATCTCGTTACCAACAAGTCTCTTTACTCGTTCCGTAATACATCATCCCGCAACTAACTCATTAGCTACAATGCTTGCAAGGCTTATAGTGATGTGCATTACCGAGTGGGCCCAGAGATACCTCTCCGACAATCGGAGTGACAAATCCTAATCTCGAAATACGCCAACCCAACAAGTACCTTCGGAGACACCTGTAGAGTACCTTTATAATCACCCAGTTACGTTGTGACGTTTGGTAGCACACAAAGTGTTCCTCCGGTATTCGGGAGTTGCATAATCTCATAGTCATAGGAACATGTATAAGTCATGAAGAAAGCAATAGCAGTAAAACTTAAACGATCATAGTGCTAAGCTAACGAATGGGTCTTGTCCATCAGATCATTCTCCTAATAATGTGATCCCGTTGATCAAATGACAACTCATGTCTATGGCTAGAAAACATAACCATCTTTGATCAATGAGCTAGTCTAGTAGAGGCATACTAGGGACACTCTGTTTTGTCTATGTATTCACACATGTATTAAGTTTCCGGTTAATACAATTCTAGCATGAATAATAAACATTTATCATGATATAAGGAAATAAATAATAACTTTATTATTGCCGCTAGGGCATATTTCCTTCAGTCTCCCACTTGCACTAGAGTCAATAATCTAGTTCACATCGCCATGTGATTTAACACCGATAGTTCACATCGTCATGTGATTAACACCCAAAGGGTTTACTAGAGTCAATAATCTAGTTCACATCGCTATGTGATTAACACCCAAAGAGTACTAAGGTGTGATCATGTTTTGCTTCGTGAGAGAAGTTTAGTCAACGGGTTTGTCACATTCAGATCCGTATGTATTTCGCAAATGTCTATGTGTCTACAATGCTCTGCATGGAGCTACTCTAGCTAATTGCTCCCACTTTCAATACGCATCCAGATTGATACTTAGAGTCAGCTGGATTTAGTGTCAAAGCTTGCATCGGCGTAACCCTTTACGACGAACTCTTTATCACCTCCATAATCGAGAAACATTTCCTTAGTCATCCAGTTACTAAGGATAATTTTGACCGATGTACAGTGATCTACTCCTGGATCACTATCGTACCCTCTTGACAAACTCATGGCAAGGTACACAACATGTTTGGTACACAGCATGGCATACTTTATAGAACCTATGGCTGAGGCATAGGGAATGACTTTCATTCTCTCTATATTTTTCTGCCGTGGTCTGGCTTTGAGTCTTACTCAACTTCACACCTTACAAGTCAGGTAAGAACTCCTTCTTTGACTGATCCATTTTGAACTACTTCAAAATCATATCAAGGTATGTACTCATCGAAAGTCTTATCAAGCGTCTTGATCTATCTCTATATATCTTGATGCCCAATATGTAAGCAGCTTCACCAAGGTCTTTCTTTGAAAGACTCCTTTCAAACACTCCTTTATGCTTTCCAGAAAATTCTACATCATTTCCGATCGACAATATGTCATTCACATATACTTATCAGAAAGGTTGTAGTGCTCCCACTCACTTTCTTGTAAATACAGGCTTCACCGCAAGTCTGTATAAATCTATATGCTTTGATCAACTTATCAAAGCGTATATTCCAACTACGAGATGCTTGCACCAGTCCATAGATGGATCCCTGGAGCTTGCACATTTTGTTAGCACCTTTAGGATTGACAAAACCTTCTGGTTGCATCATATACAAGTCTTCTTTAATAAATCCATTAAAGAATGCAGTTTTGTTATCCATTTGCCAGATTTCATAAAATGAGGCAATTGCTAACATGATTCGGACAGACTTAAGCATCGCTACGGGTGAGAAAGTCTCATCGTAGTCAACTCCTTGAAATTGTTGAAAAACTTTCGCAACAAGTCGAGCTTTGTAAACAGTAACATTACTGTCAGCGTCAGTCTTCCTCTTGAAGATCCATTTATTTTCGATGGCTTGCCGACCATCGGGCAACTCAACCAAAGTCCACACTTTGTTCTCATACATGGATCCCATCTCAGATTTCATGGTCTCAAGCCATTTTGCGAAATCTGGGCTCATCATCGCTTCCTCATAGTTCGTAGGTTCATCATGGTCCAGTAACATGACTTCCAGAACCGGGTTGCCGTACCACTCTGGTGCGGAACGTACTCTGGTTGATCTACGAAGTTCAGCAGTAACTTGATCCGAAGTTTCATGATCATCATCATTAGCTTCTTCACTAATTGGTGTAGGAATCACTGGAACCAGTTTCTGTGATGTACTACTATCCAATTCGGGAGAAGGTACAATTACCTCATCAAGTTCCACTTTCCTCCCACTCACTTCTTTCGAGAGAAACTCCTTCTCTAGAAAGGATCCACTCTTAGCAACAAAGACCTTGCCTTCGGATCTGTGATAGAAGGTGTACCCAACAGTTTCTTTTGGGTATCTTATGAAGATTTACTTCTCCGATTTGGGTTCGAGCTTATCATGTTGAAACTTTTTCACATAAGCATCGCAGTCCCAAACTTAAAGAAATGACAGCTTAGGTTTCTCGTCAAACCACAGTTCATACGGTGTCATCTCCACGGATTTAGATGGTGCCCTATTTAACGTGAATGTATCTGTCTCTAATGCATAACCCCAAAAGCGATAGTGGTAGATCGGTAAGAGACATCATCGATCGCACCATATCTAATAAAGTACGGTTATGACGTTCGGACACACCATTACACTATGGTGTTCCAGGTGGCGTGAGTAGTGAAACTATTTCACATTGTTTTTACTGAAGGCCAAACTCGCTAACTCAAATATTTTACCTCTACGATCATATCGTAGAAACTCTTATTTTCTTGTTACGATGATTCTCCACTTCACTCTGAAATTCTTTGAACTTTTCAAATGTTTTAGACTTGTGCTTCATTAAGTAGATATACCCATATCTACTCAAATCATCAGTGAAGGTCAGAAAATAACGATACCCGCCGCGAGCTTCAACACTCATTGGTCCACATACATCTGTATGTATGATCACCAACAAATCTGTTGCTCGCTCCATTGTTCCGGAGAACGGAGTTTTAGTCATCTTGCCCATGAGGCATGGTTCGCAAGCACCAAGTGATTCATAATCAAGTGATTCCAAAAGTCCATCACTATGGAGTTTCTTCATGCGCTTTACACCATTATGACCTAAACAGCAGTGCCACAAATAAGTTGCACTATCATTATTAACCTTGCATCTTTTGGCTTCAATATTATGAATATGTGTATCACCACGATCGAGATCCAACAAACCATTTTCATTGGGTGTATGACCATAGAAGGTTTTATTCATGTAAACAGAACAACAATTATTCTCTAACTTACATGAATAACCGTATTGCAATAAACATGATCAAATCATATTCATGCTCAACACCAAATAACACTTATTTAGGTTCAACACTAATCCTGAAAGTATAGGGAGTGTGCGATGATGATCATATCAATCTTGGAACTACTTCCAATACTCATCGTCACTTCATCCTTTAACTAGTTTCTGTTCATTATGCAACTCCCATTTCGAGTTACTACTCTTTAGCAACTGAACCAATATCAAATACCGAGGGGTTGCTATGAACACTAGTAAAATACACATCAATAATCTGTATATCAAATATACCTTTGTTCACTTTGCCATCCTTCTTATCCGCCAAATATCTAGGGCAGTTCCACTTCTAGTGACCATTTCCTTTGCAGTAGAAGCACTTGTTTCAGGCTTGAGCTTAGCTTTGGGTTTCTTCACGGGAGTGACAACTTGCTTGTCATTCTTCTTGAAGTTCCCCTTTTATCCCTTTGCCCTTTACTTGAAACAAGTGGTCTTGTTAACCATCAACACTTGATGCTTTATCATGATTTCTACCTTCGCCGACTTCAGCATTGCGAAGAGCTCGGGAATTCCTTTCGTCATCCCTTGCATATTATAGTTCATCATGAAGTTCTACTAACTTGGTGATAGTGACTAGAGAACTTTGTCAATTACTATCTTATCTGGAAGATTAACTCCCACTTGATTCAAGTAATTGTACTACCCAGACAATCTGAGCACATGCTCACTGGTTGAGCTATTCTCCTCCATCTTGTAGGCAAAGTACTGTCAGAGGTCTTATACCTCTCGACACGGGCATGAGTATGAAATACTAATTTCAACTCTTGGAACATCTTATATGCTCCGTGGCGTTTCAAAACGTTTTTGAAGTCCCGGTTATAAGCCGTAAAGCATGGTGCACTAAACTATCAAGTAGTCATCTTATCGAGCTTTTGTCAAAACGTTCATAACGTCTACATCTGCTCCTACAATAGGTCTGTCACCTAGCGGTGCATCAAGGACATAATTCTTCTGTGCAGAAATGAGGATAATCCTCAGATCACGGAACAATTCCGCATCATTGCTACTAACATCTTTCAACTTGGTTTTTCTCTAGGAACATATGAAAAATAAACGGGGAGCAACATCGCGAGCTATTGATCTACAACATAGATATGCTAATACTACCAGGACTAACTTCATGATAAATTAAAGTTCAATTTAATCATATTACTTTAAGAACTCCCACTTAGATAGACATCCCTCCGGTCATCTAAATGATCACGTGATCCAAATCAACTAAACCATGTCCAATCATCACGTGAGATGGAGTAGTTTCAATGGTGAACATCTTATGTTGATCATATCTACTATATGATTCACGCTCGACCTTTCGGTCTCCAGTGTTCCGAGGCCATATCTGCATATGCTAGGCTCGTCAAGTTTAACCCGAGTATTCTGCGTGTGCAAAACTGGCTTACACCCGTTGTATTTGAACGTAGAGCTTATCACACCCGATCATCACGTGGTGTCTCGGCACGACGAACTTTCGCAACGGTGCATACTCAAGGAGAACACTTATACCTTGAAATTTAGTAAGGGATCATCTTATAATGCTACCGTCGAACTAAGCAAAAAAAGAAGCATAATAAGATAAACATCACATGCAATCAAAATATGTGACATGATATGGCCATCATCATCTTGTGCTTTTGATCTCCATCTCCAAAGCACCGTCATGATCACCTTCGTCACCGGCGCGACACCTTGATCTCCATCGCAGCATCGTTGTCGTCTCGCCAACTATTGCTTCTACGACTATCGCTACCGCTTAGTGATAAAGTAAAGCAATTACATGGCGATTGCATTTCATACAATAAAGCGACAACCATATGGCTCCTGCCAGTTGCCGATAACATTACAAAACATGATCATCTCATACAAAAACCGTATAACTCATCATGTCTTGACCATATCACATCACAACATGCCCTGCAAAAACAAGTTAGACGTCATCTACTTTGTTGTTGCAAGTTTTACATGGCTGCTACGGGCTTAGCAAGAACCGTTCTTACCTACGCATACAAAACCACAACGATGTTTCGTCAAGTATGTGTTGTTTTAACCTTCACAAGGACCGGGCGTAGCCACACTTGTTTCAGCTAAAGTGAGAGAGACAGACACCCGCCAGTCACCTTTAAGCAACGAGTGCTTGTAACGGTGAAACCAATCTCGCGTAAGCGTACGCGTAATGTCGGTCCAGGCCGCTTCATCTCATAATACCGCCGAAGCAAAGTATGACATGCTGGTAAGCAGTATGACTAGTATCGCCCACAACTCATTGTGTTCTACTCGTGCATATCATCTACGCACAGACCTGGCTCATGATGCCACTGTTGGGGAACGTTGTATTTTAAAAATTTCCTACGATCATGCAAGATCTATCTATCAGATGCATAGCAACGAGAGGGGAGAGTGAGTCTACGTACCCTCGTAGACCGAAAGCGGAAGCGTTAGAACAACGCGGTTGATGTAGTCGTACGTCTTCACGGCCCGACCGATCAAGCACCGAAACTACGGCACCTCCGAGTTCTAGCACACGTTCAGCTCGATGACGTCCCTCGAACTCCGATCCAGCCGAGTGTCGAGGGAGAGTTCCGTCAGCACGACGGCGTGGTGACGATCTTGATGTTCTACCGTCGCAGGGCTTCGCCTAAGCACCGCTACAATATTTATCGAGGAGAACTATGGTGGAGGGGGGCACCGCACACGGCTAAGAGATCAAGAGATCAATTGTTGTGTCTAGAGGTGCCCCCCTGCCCCCGTATATAAAGGAGGGAGGGAGAGGCCGGCCCTAGAGGGGGCGCACCAAGTGTGGGGAGTCCTACTAGGACTCCCAAGTCCTAGTAGGATTCCCCTTTCCTTTCCGGAGTAGGAGAGAAGGAAAGATGGGGAGAGGGAGAAGGAAAAGGGGGATGCACCCCTTGTCCAATTCGGACCAGAAGGGGGGTGCACGCCTCCTTCCTTTTGGCCTCTCTCCTCTATTCCCGTAACTCCCCGGTACTCCGAAAATACCCAAATCACTCGGAACCTTTCCGATGTCCGAATATAGTCGTCCAATATATCGATTTTTACGTCTCGACCATTTTGAGACTCCTCGTAATGTCCCCGATCTCATCCGGGACTCCGAACTCCTTCGGTACATCAAAACTCATAAACTCGTAATAAAACTATCATCGAAACCTTAAGCGTGCGGACCCTACGGGTTCGAGAACTATGTAGACATGACCGAGACACGTCTCTGGTCAATAACCAATAGCGGAACCTGGATGCTCATATTGGCTCCCACATATTCTACGAAGATCTTTATCGGTCAAACCGCATAACAACATACATTGTTCCCTTTGTCATCGGTATGTTACATGCCCGAGATTCGATCGTCGGTATCTCAATACCTAGTTCAATCTCGTTACCAACAAGTCTCTTTACTCGTTCCGTAATACATCATCCCGCAACTAACTCATTAGCTACAATGCTTGCAAGGCTTATAGTGATGTGCATTACCGAGTGGGCCCAGAGATACCTCTCCGACAATCGGAGTGACAAATCCTAATCTCGAAATACGCCAACCCAACAAGTACCTTCGGAGACACCTGTAGAGTACCTTTATAATCACCCAGTTACGTTGTGACGTTTGGTAGCACACAAAGTGTTCCTCCGGTATTCGGGAGTTGCATAATCTCATAATAAAACTATCATCGAAACCTTAAGCGTGCGGACCCTACGGGTTCGAGAACTATGTAGACATGACCGAGACACGTCTCCGGTCAATAACCAATAGCGGAACCTGGATGCTCATATTGGCTCCCACATATTCTACGAAGATCTTTATCGGTCAAACCGCATAACAACATACATTGTTCCCTTTGTCATCGGTATGTTACATGCCCGAGATTCGATCGTCGGTATCTCAATACCTAGTTCAATCTCGTTACCAACAAGTCTCTTTACTCGTTCCGTAATACATCATCCCGCAACTAACTCATTAGCTGCAATGCTTGCAAGGCTTATAGTGATGTGCATTACCGAGTGGGGCCAGAGATACCTCTCCGACAATCGGAGTGACAAATCCTAATCTCGAAATACGCCAACCCAACAAGTACCTTCGGAGACACCTGTAGAGTACCTTTATAATCACCCAGTTACGTTGTGACGTTTGGTAGCACACAAAGTGTTCCTCCGGTATTCGGGAGTTGCATAATCTCATAGTCATAGGAACATGTATAAGTCATGAAGAAAGCAATAGCAGTAAAACTTAAACGATCATAGTGCTAAGCTAACGGATGGGTCTTGTCCATCAGATCATTCTCCTAATGATGTGATCCCGTTGATCAAATGACAACTCATGTCTATGGCTAGAAAACATAACCATCTTTGATCAATGAGCTAGTCTAGTAGAGGCATACTAGGGACACTCTGTTTTGTCTATGTATTCACACATGTATTAAGTTTCCGGTTAATACAATTCTAGCTTGAATAATAAACATTTATCATGATATAAGGAAATAAATAATAACTTTATTATTGCCTCTAGGGCATATTTCCTTCAAACATAAGCATTGAAGTTTTCTTGTTTAACAATAAAATTGTCAAAATCATCTAAGCATTGGCTAGCAGACTTATAACGAGGAATATCACCTTCATCAAATCTATAGAGAGAATTTACCTTTACTACCTGTGTCGGGTTATCATGACCATGTATTTCTTCAATAGGTGGTAAATTCTTAACATCTTCAGCTTTAATACCTTTTTTCTTTCATAGATTTCTTTGCCTCTTGCATATCTTCGGGACTGAGAGATAGAAGACCCCTTTTCTTCGGAGTTGGCTTAGGAGTTGGTTCAGGAAGTGTCCAATTATTTTCATTACTCAACATATTATTCAATAGCAATTCAGCTTGATCAACAGTTCTTTCCCTGAAAGCACAACCAGCACAACTATACAGGTGGTCTCTGGAGGCATCGGTTAGTCCATTATAAAAGATATCAAGTATTTTATTTTTCTTAAGAGGATGATCAGGCAAAGCATTAAGTAATCGGAGAAGCCTCCCCCAAGCTTGTGGGATACTCTCTTCTTCAATTTGCACAAAATTGTATATTTCCCTTAAGGCAGCTTGTTTCTTATGAGCGGGAAAATATTTAGCAGAGAAGTAATAAATCATATCCTCGGGACTACGCACACAACCAGGATCAAGAGAATTAAACCATATTTTAGCATCACCCTTTAATGAGAACGGAAATAACTTAAGGATATAGTAGTAAAGAATTTTTTCCTCATTGGTGAATAGGGTGGCTATATCATTCAATTTAGTAAGATATGTCACAACAGTTTCAGATTCATAGCCATGGAAAGGAACAGATTCAACCAAAGTAATTAACTCAGGATCAAGAGAGAAATCATAATCCTTGTCAGAAACACAGATAGGCGAAGTAGCAAAAGCTGGGTCATATTTCATTCTAGCATTCAAATACTTTTCTTTAAGCTTAGCTAACAGTTTCTTAAGATCATATCTATCATTGCAAGCAAGAAAGTCTCTAGTAGTTTCTTCATCCAAAACATAACCCTCGAGCATAATAGGCAATTCATATCTAGGGGGGAATCTTCATCATCACTTTCATCAATATTATTAGTTTCCATAATTTCATTCTCTCTAACCCTAGCAATTTTTTCATCAAGAAATTCACCTAGTGGCACATTATTATCAAGCATAAAACTAGTTTCATCATAAGTATCATGCATAGCAGAAGTGGCATCATCAAGAACATGCGACATATCAGATTCAATAGCAGGTGTAGGTGTCGCAAATTTACTCATAACAGAGGCTGAATCAAGTGCAGAGCTAGATGGCAGTTCCTTGCCTCCCCTCATAGTTGAGGGATAAATCTTGGTTTTTGCGTCTTTCAAGTTCTTCATAGTGATCAACAGATATAAATCCCAAGTGACTCAAAGAATATAGCTATGCTCCCCAGCAACGGCGCCAGAAAATAGTCTTGATAACCCACAAGTATAGAGGATTGCAACAGTTTTCGAAGGTAGAGTATTCAACCCAAATTTATTGATTCGACACAAGGGGAGCCAAAGAATACTCTCAAGTATTAGCAGTTGAGTTCTCAATTCAACCGCACCTGGAAGATTTAATATCTGCAGCAAAGTATTTAGTAGCAAAGTAGTATGGAAGTAACGGTAACTGTCGGGGATATACCCCGCGGTATGAACCGGCCGGAAATATGACCCGGCCGGACTTGGCGGTTTACTTGAGAGACGGCTTACACTTGATGATTCACTAGCGATCCGTCCTAACCAGACGATTTACAGGCGACCTGCCTAAATAATATCACTCACTGGTAACCTGGCTGGCGGATCACGGATGACAAGGCCCAAGGCCTAGAAGGCCGGTTCATGTTATGGTGGGCCGGTTTATGAAGAAAGCATAAGGAATATTCTCTTACAAAGGAAGCAAGACTAGGACTCCTTGTAATAAAGCAATCCTAATCCTACTAGGACTAGTCATGTAACCCGCCCCTTCAACATATATAAGGAGGGGCAGGGATCCCCAAAGAGGGAGAGGTTCTCACAAGTTTCTAGGGCTAGACACAAGAGCCGGTTTACCGGCGACATCATGAGGATCATAATGAGACCTAGCCTCAAACAGCACGTTGGGCTATTACCGGATGATGTTTCCTGGGGCCCGAAGCTGTCTAAATCCTTGTCTTGTGTTGCGTCTCTCGATTCTGCTCAACCCCTCTCAAGCTACTACATAGATGTGCGGCCTCACGACTAAGTCCGCTAACCCAGACATCTGCCGTGTTAATTCCACGACAGTTGGCGCCCACTGTGGGGCTAGCGCAACGGTGGTGTCGAGTTCTTGGAGGGATCTCTCTTAGGATTGAGATGTTTGCAATTTTCCAGGTGAAGAAGAGCTAGTTTGAAAGGATCTGCATGGCATGTTTGTCGATCCAGATTTGAAGATTTGTTGAGATTTAAAGTTCAAAGAAAATAAGGTTTCGAGTTGTTTACTGCTGCAAGTCGCCAAGAAAAGAAGTGGTAACTCGCCAACAAGATCGACTTCCCCTATGGCCTGTTTTTTACCGGCGGTTCAAGTCTTGATCTGTAACTCGTCGAAAACCGGCATGGTTAGAGTGGCTGCTTCGTTCAGCGTTAATGAGATGAATCCGACGGAAGCAAATCACAAAAAGCCAAGTCTCAACCGAGCTAGACTATGAATCGGATATACTCCTAGTAAAGAAATTGGTTGTACGTCACATGGATCCGGGCGTCACCCCACGACCCAGAAACGGAGCCGGCCACGACCCGGACTCCTCGTTCGTCTGTGCCTCGAAGATTGGCCGTCCTGCCTTTGCCTACGTGTCGTGCTGTGCGTTCTGATCCGCTCGACTCCGCTTCGGCCTCACTTCAAGTTTTCATCGGCTCCGCATCAGAACCGCCATCGCCTTCGCCTCTCCTCACCTCTGCCGCGGTCGTCTCCGGGTTGGCAGACCTGATGGACACTCAAAGCCACAACGCATCAAGCCGGAGGCTGCCATCGCGTTGAGCCGTGGCTCGAGCACGGCCGTTGTCAAGGAGCCGCATGTCACCGTCTTAGTTATCGCCGAGAGCCGCCTCCTGCTCTGCCTCCTCCGCTGGGGAACGGTCCGCCGCGCTTTGAAACTCCTCGGCCGAAGGCACTACCGTGCCGTCGCACGCCTTCAAACCTGCTATCATGGCCATGCTGAGCCGCCCTGGCCAAGTGGCTTCATCCCCACAGCCGTGCTGATGCCGCATGCTGCCCTGCCGGGTTATGCCTCTGCTTGGGTCGCTGAGAGCCGCCACCTCGCACAGCTTCAGATACAGCCATGGGCTGGCCGACACCAAATTGCCGCCACGAAACTACTTCAGTCGCCGCCGTGAACTGGCTGTCACACGCCGCTGTCCGAGGATTACCGCCAACTCGTCCCCGTGTTTCAAAGTCGTAGGAGTCAAATATCAGCCCCGCCGAGCCGTTTCCACGCCGGGTCACCTCCATCAAAATCGGCCGCACGCCTCTGCCTCCATTACAAATTCGTCACTATATACATATGCAAAGACAGGTTGAGCAGAGAAGTTTTTATGCCAACATCTTCTACATCGACGGATCCCACACGCGGCGGAAAAATCGCGAGTGCCTCGAAACACACTTGACACTCAGGGGCTGGCGTTTTCGACATCAACAACGACTACAACTGCATCGACTCCGCTTCGCCACGCTGACTGCTCGTCTTCGACTGCTCATCTTCGACTCCCTCCGTGACGTCGATTCTACAGCTAAGTTTCTTTACACTCTTATATGCTATGATTTCAAAACCTATATGCATTCTCGATCAATCGCCAAAGCCGACTATGAAGTCACACACAACCCTCTTGGGGCTACAAAACCATCTTTTGGATCATGCTCGGTTTTATTTGCTGTTTATTCGCGTTCGTTGAAGTAGTGAGGCTGGGTACCAAAAGGCCGACCTTGTCTCCGGGTTCAACAAGTCTGGCATCGCGTCCCTGTTACCCGGCAAGAGTATGATGCCGGAGGTCTGCCTACTCATGAAAAGACACACATAAACCTTATATGCTGCTACATTATCCACTCAACAAAAGTGCAACATCTACAAATCACGCACCTCACAATTGTTCTGTATATCACGCAAGCACACCTTAATGCAGTTGCACCTTTTTCTCCTTCTCAGCAGATGCATGGGGGCTTCAGAAAGCGCCGCTGACAGGGAGACTCCGGAGGTGGAGAACGGGGCTGCCAACAAGCGGAGGCGGCACGAGCTAAAACCGCAAGCGACTCCAGCAGGCCTAGACTTAATCAGCAGCCTCCCTGATGATATGTTGAGAGTCATCATCTCCCTCCTCCCAATCAAATATGGGGCGCGGACAACCCTCCTTTCCCAGCGGTGACGCCCCCTATGGAACTCCAGCCCTCTCGACCTCATCGACACATCGGAGCTCTGCCATGGCTATCGCAAAAGCTTGGATGCGTTCTCGAAGGTCCTTTGCTGTCACCTTGGCCCAACCAAAGGCCTTAGAATGGGCAAGTTCAGTTCCAACGGCAAGGACCGAGCCAAGCTTGATGGCTGGTTCTGATCCCCCGCCCTACATCAGCTCGAGGAGCTCACTTTTGACGATGGGCATATGCGGTCGTTGCCGACATCCGCACTCCGCCTCGCGCCCACGCTACCCATCGCCAAGTTCAGGAACTTCCATTTCCCACCCCTTAATGACGCACCCGCTCTTATTCTACCATGACTGAAGCACCTCGAGATCTTCGCCGTTTGCCTCTCAAAGGGTGACATGGAGCGCCTGCTCTGTGGCTGTACTACACTCGAGTACCTTCGTCTTCTGGCGATCAATGGGTTGAGTACCTTCCACATTACCTCCATGACTCTCTAGACTTATATGTGTGTTGCTGGTGCGGTAGGAAGACATCACAAAAGGTGGACCATGGTATGGTCATCCAGGACACACCTGCACTTGAGAGATTACTTGTAGTTGATCAAGAAGGTCCAACAAGAATCAATGTCATTTTTGCGCCAAAATTGACAGTGGTGGGCTACTCGTTTGACAAATACTCTGAACTTGTTATTGGATCCACACCCGTTCAGGTACAACAGCCGCCTTCTACCTCTCCTTCTACAAATTAACATTATTTCTAATTTTGAAGATGTTTGTTCGTCTGTCATTCAGAAAATGATTTCTGACAAGCTTGACCCCAAAACTATGCACAGTGAAGGTCTTGGCACTAGAATCTATCGGGGCCGACCTGGTGCAAGTTGTCAGTTTCCTGGGATGCTTTCCGTGCTTGGAGAAGCTATATATCTAGGTGATGTTCCTTTCATGTTAAATGTTAACCATAAGGGAGTTCAATTTGTGACACCTTTTTCCAAGTTTACAATGACAATGTACTACAATTTCTGATGGTTCTTTTGGAGGATTCAGTACATACATGCCCCCCCCCATATTGGTTGCTTGATCCATATGGTTACATTCAATAAGCATTTCTCCTTTGGATTCATCTGTACTAGTTTTCATAGGGAACTTTTCATCCACTCCAACCTCTTGTGAGAAGGCTACATTTTTCTAGAATGTAATCAAATACCCATGTTAATCATGTCAGATCGAAGATGGCATGTTAGTGCATTTTAAAAATCCTGCAAACTAAATAGCTAGGCATGTAGTAATGTTCAAAACTTCATGTAGGCACTAACACGTTTTCTTCTTTTGCAGATAAGATTAGGCCCAGTGGTGGATAATGTGATACAATATAACAAACACGTTGAATGCCTAGATTTGCATCTCTCAGAAATTACTTTGACCTCCTACCGAGGGACCTTACCAGAGATTATATTCTCCAGGTTCTTTATTCTCAGAGCAAGGGTACTGAAGGAAATGAGGTTTGCCCTACATTTATTTCGCAAAAATGAATGGTCTGTTGATCAGCGCTGGCGCCTGCGGCAGAATGGAGTAGGCTCCAAAAATGCTGAATTTCATTTTGGAACTTCACATGACAGAGTAATCGGAAGTCATCGGGTCAACCCCATACATGACTTCTTAGTGGCTGACCCCTTTACAAAAATTGTGAGGTTTCGAAGCCAGACTTAGAAACGGTGATATTAGTTTGAACCTGTGTGATATCCATGTTCAGCACATCAGCACAAGCGTTTGCAGCTGATGAGCTGAATTTCATTTCTAATATCAGTTTGAACCTTGTAATCTTCAAATTTGAGCCATATAACTCTGGAATTTGAACCTTGTAACATTTCGAGCTTTTGTGGTACAATCATTGAAATGGCATCGCATGAGACTCGTATATTGCTAGCACTATTTTGACCTTAATATGCAATGGTCTTAGATTTTATTAACCATTCTCGAATCAGTTTACCTTGTCGATCTCACAGCACACGATCTGTATAGCTAACTCGACTGCGATCTTCGACAATATTGCACACAGTTGGTTTCTTCCATCGTGTGCATTGTAGAGCACAGAATTAATTATGGCACTCGAGTGTCCATCATCACCCTTCTGTGTAACTTTGACCTCATCACCCAAGGGTAAACTTATGACCGAAGTCATTCCACACACTTCGTTTTTACGAAGCTTTTTGCTAATAAACACCCATGATTTGTCCCTCTTCTAGCCGACGCGTGGCCAAACTAGCCGGGTGGGAAGCTTGCGTGCTAAACAGTGCGGTAGCACAGGAATAGGCTCTTCGAGCCCACGCCTGGGGTGCGGTGTTGTCAAGCGTGCACTGGAGTCTGGAATCCTCCGCTATGAACGTTGTGACAAGACGTGATGATTACAGGCCGGCCGGCCCCCATTTATTACAGCGGCCATTTAACCTACCCTTGTGTCTCTTCAACCTTTTGATCGCACCCCACCATTGCAAGAAGCACACTCACCACGAGAAATTCTTAGAGGGTATCCTGTGCGGCTCCAATGGCGCTCCGAGCGGCTGCCTATGACGAGCAGCAGTTCACCGTGCATGCCATGGTGGACACCCATAGTAGGTTCATGGACCTCTCGGGGGTGTACACCAACGACCCGGTCTGGGCGGAGCACTCCATCCACATCATGGAGATGTTGCTTGCTAAGGAGAAGTACAAGGTGGTCGAGTTCGACCTCGAGTACACCCGTGCTCGTGTCGGGTCTCAT
Organism: Secale cereale; assembly: GCA_902687465.1. Lineage (NCBI taxonomy): Eukaryota > Viridiplantae > Streptophyta > Magnoliopsida > Poales > Poaceae > Secale > Secale cereale. The sequence continues at coordinate 752,474,432 of LR738710.1, forward strand.
CCCAAGGTCGTCCTCGCCCAGATGTGCATGCGCCACCATGTCCTCATCTACCACTACTTCCTGGCCACAAGGACTTGCGAGCATTTTGCCAGGTTTGTCAACAGACCCCACTACATGTTCGCTACGGTGGACATCACCAATGATGTAAAGGCGCTCGAGAATTCGGGCATCGCCTGCCAGAATATTATCGACATCCAGGGCCAATACAAGATTAGGGACAGCAGAAGGACTCACTGGTTCACCTCGCCGAGGCCCTCATCGACCCCTACTATAGAGACATGAAGCATTCGTGCAACAAGGACAAGCGTGCCTGGCACTCGGCCTGGATGGAGAAACTCGACAAAGCTCACATCATGTACGCGGCCAAGGAGGTGTACACGAGCTATGACATGTATAGGCGGATCGTTGACATGAGGAAGTCCCTCCTTCCCCAAAACGGACAGGGATCCAGCCGGAAGCAAAGCAATGGCAACCGTCGTCGCAACAATAAGTAGAAGATTAGATCCTCGTTTCTCCTACTTTAGTATGCATGTAATTGCTTTCTTTGGTGTGTGGAAATGTTATGTGTGTAGTCACCTGTGTAACTGTATGCTTAATTTGGTTATGCAATGCTGTCTTTTTAAGTATAGATGTTGATGTTGTAGACAGAGCGTAGATGTTGTGCGGACAAATAAAATCACATCACACACAGACTAAACAATGGAACCCGTCAGTGATGTTTTCATCAATCACTCGCAATTGTATACAAGCAATCGTTTGCTCACAACACACATGGCTAGTTAGCAGTAATCGTCTGTGTTGTTATCGGTCTTCGCACACGTCTCCGATTACATACCTGTTTGCCTCGTATCACACACATCTTGTTCATTTGAACCATTTCTGTTCTCGTGTCTCAACGCAAATAGTTCATCCAAGTGAACCGCATGCCATATATCGCACACACCTTTGATCTGGCTGACCGTTTCTTTTGTGTTGCCTAATCACAAATAGTTCATCCGAGTGAATCGTATGATGTGTATCGCACACGCCTTTATCTGGCTACCTGTTTCTTTTGTTCCTCATCGCAAACAGTTCATTGAACTGAACTTTTTTCCCTTCATCGCACACGCAAATAAAACCTGAACCGTGTTTGATGCATGCGGCATCGCAAACGTTTTATACATTTCTGACGGTTTTCATACAGCACCGTTTGCGATTATTGCATCGCACACAGTTTCTCGAAGGGTCTCTGATCGTAGTGTCGCGTTAGCAGCATCCTGCAGTAGTGCTAGTTGGTGCTTGTAAGAGAAGATGGAGACTCAAATTCAAAAATAAAAATTGCATAAGTAAAAGAAAGGCCCTTCGCAGAGGGAAGTAGGGATTTGTAGAGGTGCCATAGCTCAAAGCTTGAATTGAGAGATAAAAAAATTTGGGAGGTATACTTTTCCCACCAACGAGAATGACTTGAGGTTCCCAACACTTTCCATGCTAGATATATCATAGGCATTTCCCAAACAGAAAATAAAGTGTATTCCTTTTCCACCAAACTTTCACAAGCCATGGCTAGTCGAATCCACGGTTGCCTTCCATACCAACACCTTCCAAGGAATTTATTATTTGACAACATAAAGTAAATTTGTTTTTCATTTCGGGACTTGGCATCCCAAATACCTTTGCCTTGCTCTCGTGCAATGATAAGTGAATAAACACTCATCGTGAGAATAGCACATCTAGCATGGAAAATATTGGCCACCCCTCACCGCCTCGCGAGCAGTACGGGCACACAAAAGGGAAATTTATTTTGAAAATTAGAGATGGCATATACAAATTTGCTTAGAACAGCAAGGGAATATCGCATGTAGGTAGGTATGGTGGAATCAAGTGGCAAAACCGGGATAACAGATTTTGGATGCACAAGTAGAGATCATACTTAGTGCAAAATGAAGGCTAGCAAAAGACTGGGAAGCGACCAACCAAGAAACAAATAATCTCGTAAGTTAACATTGAGCATAAATAACATTGAATAATGCACCACAAGTGACTATCGTACTTTCATAGGGACTTTCGTACTTTCATAGGGAATCACATAAAAAAATAACACCGAATAATGCACCACAAATAATATCATAAACAAATAATTTCATTGCATAATTATTGACTTTTGTACTTTCATAGGGAATCACAAACTTTAACACCAATATTCTTACTAGAGCACAATTACTCATCAACATAACTCACACGTATCACATCATCATGTCTCAAAACTATTACAAGGAATCAAGTTTATTTTGTCCAATGATCTTCATGAAAGTTTTTATTATATCCTTCTTGGATATCTATCACTTTGGGACTAATTTTCATGTGTTGCTTTTGATAATCTCAAACAAATATCAGTGAAGATCATGAGCATAATTTTTCCTTCTTTATCTCAAAATAATATAAGTGAAGCAAGAGAGAATTTATTTAAAATTTTACTAACTCTCAAATAAATGTAAGTGAAGCAAGAGATTATTTCATCAAAAATACTAAGCACATCGTGCTCAAATAGATATAAGTGAAGCACTAGAGCTAGTCCATTGCTCATAAAAATTTAAGTGAAGCATAGAGAGCAATTCTAGCAAGTCATGGCATAATTTTGGCTCTCTCAAATAGGTGTGTACAGCAAGGATTGATGACTTAAAAAGCAAAATAAAACAAGCAAGGACTCATATCATACAAGACGCTCCAAGCAAAACACATATCATGTGACAAATAAAAATATAGTCTCGAGTAAAATACCGATAGTTGTTGGAAGAAAGCGGGGATGCCACTCGGGGGCATCCCCAATCTTAGTTGGTTGCTCATTTTTTGATAATAGCTTGGGATGTCGGGACATACCAAAGCTTAGGATCTTCCATCCTTCCTTCATCCATCGTAAGATAAGCCAAAATTTGAAAACTTCAATCACACAAAACTTCAACAAAACCTTCGTGAGATCCGTTAGTATAAGAAAGCAAACCACTACTATAAGTGCTATGTCAAACCAATTCATATTTTGTTTTTGTATTATATATACTGTATTCCAACTTTTCTACGGCAAAAACTCATCAAACAAAACCATAGAGCCATCAAAATAAGCACACAACACAAAGAAAACAGAATTTGTCAAAACCAGACCAGTCTGTAGTAATCTGGAAGTTTCCAATACTTTTGGAACTCTAAAAATCTTGAAAAAATTAGGGCCTCGTGGGAAATTTGTATATTAATCTTCTGCAAAAAAGAATCAACTAAAAAGCACTTTTCTGTTAAAAATGAGAATTTTTCTCGTGAGCGCAAAAGTTCAGTCTGCTTCAGCAAGATCAAACAACTATCACCCAAGAAGATCCTATTGGTCCTACTTGGCACAAACACTAATTAAAACACAATAAACACAATAATACCAGTAGCATAATTGTGCTATCACTAACATAAAGCAAAAAGCAAAAATAATATTTATTCATTGGGTTGCCTCCCAACAAGCGCTATCGTTTTACGCCCTTAGCTAGGCATAATTCCATGATTTTAAGTATTGTCATCCTTGTTGGATGTTCCATAAGTTGCCCTCATTATAGATTCATAAGGCAATTTGATCTTGGTTCCAGGGAAGTGTTTCGTCCCCTTTCTCAAGGGAAATTGGAATTTAATATTCCCTTCTTTCATGTCAATCACTGCGCCAATAGTGCGCAAAAACGGTCTACCAAGTATAATAGGGCAAGACGGATTGCAATCGATATCAAGAACAATAAAGTATATGGGTACATAGTTCCTATTTGCAAGAATAAGAACATCATTGATCCTTCCCAAAGGATTTTTATTAGTGGAATCCGCCAAATGCAAATTAAGAGAGCAATCTTCAATATTGGTAAGACCAAGAACATCGCAAAGAGATTTCGGAATCGTGGACACACTAGCACCCAAATCACACAAAGCAAAACACTCATAATTTTTAATTTTTATTTTGATAGTGGGTTCCCATTCATCATGCAACTTTCTAGGAATTGATATCTCTAATTCCAACTTATCATCTAAAGCTTTTATCATAGCATCAACAATGTGTTTAGTAAAAGCTTTATTTTGTTCATAAGCATGGGGTGAATTAATCATGGATTGCAACAAACAAATACAATAAATCAAGGAACAACTATCATAATTAAAGTCTTTGTAATCCAAGATAGTGGGCACATCACTAGCTAAAGTCTTGACCTCTCCAAACCCACTTTTATCAATTTTCTCAACAAGATTTTCACCCTCTGAAATATTGGGACGCCTTCTACCTGAAGTTGACTCTTATTCGGTCCCTTTATCATCAAGTTGAACTTTACCAAACAAAGAATCAATGGAAGAACCACCAAACATTTTAAAGTCTTCATCATTTTTATGAAAGCAATCACTAGAAAATGCCTTTTAAAAAAATTCCCGTTTAGCTCTAAGCATGGCGGTTCTTTTCTTACTTTCATCCGTAGAAACATAAAGAGCTTTAATTGATTCTTCAACTTTAGGCAAAAAAAAATTCAACTTGAGATTTTCCACATCATGAGAAATCCTATCAATACTCCTAGACAAAACATCAATCCTATTCAATTTTTCTTCTATGGAAGCATTGAAAACTTTTTGAGTATTGATAAATTCTTTAATATTATTCTCTAGATCAGAGGTGTTCCTATTATTATTGTAAGATTGATTTCCATAGGAATTACCATAACTATTAGAGGAATTACTAGGAAAAGGCCTAGGATTAAAATTACCTCTATAAGAATTGATATTAAAATCATTTCTAGAGATAAAGTTCACATCTATAGCATCACTAGTTTGCTCAATCAAGGTAGACAAAGGCATATCATTAGGATCAATAGGAGCACATTTACTAGCAACCATTTTCATAAGTGCGTCAACTTTCTCATTCAAAGAATCAATCTCAACTGCATTAATCTTTTTGCTTGTTGGCGCCCTTTCGGTATGCCATTGCGAATGATTCGCCATAATATTATCAAGCAATTTGGTGGCTTCACCCAAAGTAATTTCCATAAAAGTGCCACCAGCGGTAGAATCCAAAAGATTTTGAGAAACAAAATTCAATACCACATCAAAAAATTGTATGATCATCCAAAGATTTAACCCATGAGTTGGGAAATTCCTTAACATTATTCTCATCCTTTCCCAAGATTGTGCAACATGCTCATGTTCAAGTTGCTTGAAATTCATGATTTGGGTTCTAAGGGATATAATTTTTGCGGGCGGAAAATATTTAGTGATAAAAGCATATTTGCATTTGTTCCAAGAATCAATGCTATTGCGAGGTAAAGAAGAAAACCAAATTTTTGCATGATCTCGCAAAGAAAATGGAAATAATTTCAATTCCACAATATCATTGTCCACGTCTCTTTTCTTTTGCATATCGCATAGTTCCACGAAGGTATTGAGATGGGACGGGGCATCCTCATTAGGAGTGCCAGAAAATTGATCTTTCATGACAAGATTCAACAAAGCAGTATTAACATCACAAGTCTCCGCACTAGTGACGGGAGGAGCAATCGGAGTGCCAATAAAATCATTGTTGTTGGTATTGGAAAAATCACATAACATAGTGTTCTCTTGCGTCATTTTTTGAGAAATTGTAAACAAGAACATAAGTGACGATAGATCCGACCAGAAAAACGGCAAATGGAAAAGATGGCGAATAAAAACGGCAAATGTTTCTGAAGTGGGGGAGATGAAAACGAGAGGCAAATGGGAAATAATATAATTGTGAGGAGATGGGATTTGTGATAAGGAACCTGGTATATGTTGAAGGTGCTCCCCGGCAACGGCGCCAGAAATTCCTTTTGATGTCGCTTAAAGCTACATCGGTTTTTCCCCAAAGAGGAAGGGATAATGCAGCACAGCGGCGGTAGGTATTTCCCTCGGATGTGAAATCAAGGTTATCAAACCAGTAGGCGAACCAGGCAACACAAGTAAACAGCACATGCACACAAATAACAACTTCTCGCAACCCGGTGTGTTAAAGGGGTTATCAATCCCTTTCAGGGTACGGCGCCTCAAGATAGGCAAAATGGACGTGAGAAATTTGTAGTAGATTGATAGATCGAACGCCAAATAAAACAAATAAGAATAAATTGCAGCAAGGTATTTTTGTATTTTTGGTTTAGTAGATCTGGAAATAAATGCAAGGAAAAAGTAGATCACAAAGACAAATATAGAGAAAGAAGACCCGAGGGCCGTAGGTTTCACTAGTGGCTTCTCTGGAGAAATATAGCAAACAGTGGGTAAACAAATTACTGTTGGGCAATTGATAGAACCTCAAATAATTATGACGATATCGAGACAATGATCATTACATAGGCATCACGTCCAAGATTAGTAGACCGACTCCTGCCTGCATCTACTACTATTGCTCCACACATCGACTTCTATCCAGCATGAATCTAGTGTATTAAGTTCATGGAAAAATGGAGTAATGCATTAAGAACGATGGTATGTAAACAAGATCCATTTATCTATGTCGTTTTATCCTTAGTAGCAACGATACATACGTGTCGGTTCCCTTTCTGTCACTGGGATCAAGCACCATAAGGTCGAACCCACTACCGGGCACCTCTTCCCATTGCAAGATAAATAGATCAAGTTGGTCAAGCAAAACCCAAATATCGGAGAAGAAATACGAGGCTATAAGATATCATGCATATAAGAGATCAAACAAACTCAAATAACTTTCATGGATATAAAAAGATAGATCTGATCATAAACTCGAAGTTCATCGGATCCCAACAAACACACCGCAAAAAGAGTTACGTCATATGGATCTCCAAGAGACCATTGTATTGAGGATCAAAAGAGATAGAGGAAGCCATCTAGCTACAAACTACGGACCCGTAGGTCTACAAAGAACTACTCACGCATCATCGGAGAGGCACCAATGGAAGTGGTGAACCCCTCCGTGATGGTTTCTAGATTGGATCTGGTGGTTCTAGACTCTGCGGCGGCTGGATGAATATTTTGTCGACTCCCCTAGGGTTTCTGGAATGTTGTGGTATTTGTAGAGCAAAGAGGCAGTGCGGGAGGCCACCGAGGTGGGCACAACCCACCTAGGCGCGCCAGGGGGGCCTGGCAAGCCCTGGTGGGTTGTGCCCCCCTCGGGGCACCCCCCCCCCCCCCAGGTGCTGCCTTGGCCCAGCAGGTGTCTTCTGGCCCATAAAAATTCTCCAAAAAGTTTTGCGGTGTTGGGCTCCGTTTGATATTGATTTCATGCGATGTAAAAAACATGCAGAAAACAGCAACTGGAACTTGGCACTATGTCAATAGGTTAGTACCAAAAATGATGTAAAATGATTGTAAAACATCCAAGAATGATAATATAATAGCATGGAACAATCAAAAATTATAGATATGTTGGACACGTATCAATACGCACTTGAGGTGAGTCATGAATAATATCACAGGGCACAACAGCCTCTGCGCCGTACACCATGAAAAAGGCGTGTATCCGATTGTCCGGTTAGGTGTGGTTCGCAGCCCCCAGAGTACGGAGTCGAGCTCCTCAACCCAGTGTTTATCTGACTCCCATAGGGAGTGCACCAGTCGGGTTTTAATGCCGCTCATTATTAAGCCATTGGCCCTTTCAACTAGACCATTTGTTTGAGGGTGGTACACGGAGGCGTAATCAAGTTTAATGCCTAACTTGGTGCACCGGTTTTTCACCTCGTCAGCTGTGAAGTTGGAGCCATTATCTGTCATAATTCTATGCGGGACACCATAACGGTGTACTACACTAGATATAAAATATATCACTCGCCCTGACTCGGCTGTTCTGACTGGTTTGGCTTCTATCCATTTAGTGCATTTGTCCACCATGAGCAACAAATATTTCTTTTTGTGGCTTCCCCATTTAAGGGGTCCGACCATATCCAGCCCCCAGACCACAAAGGGCCAAGTAATAGGGATGGTTCTCAGAGCGGTTGGAGGCATATAACTTTGATTTGCCAAAAGCTGGCATCCAACACAATGTTGGACTAGGGCTTGAGCATGTGCTTGAGTAGTTGGCCAGAAGAAACCTATTCGGAAAGCCTTGCTTATGAGAGTCCGTGCAGCGGTGTGATGGACGCCCATGCCAGTGTGTATTTCGGCTAGAAGTTGTCGTCCCTCCTCTTCGGAGATGCACCTTTATAGAACACCAGTAGTGCTTTTCTTATATAATTCACCTTCGTGAACTTTATAGGCTTCAGAATGCCGAATTATGCGATGGGCCTCATTTTGGTCATTGGGGAGTTCCTGTCTATTGAGGTAGGCCAGGAAGGGTTCGGTCCAGGGGGCTATAATATCCATGATCATGTGAGCCGAAGAAGTTATTTCCATGTCTGAATCCCTGATGATATATGTATTGAGTTCAGTTGATGGGGGCGTGTTCGGCCCTGAATTAGCTTCTCCGCTCTCGTCCTGCCATGTCACTGATGGCTTAAACATCCTTTCTATAAATGTGTTAGGCGGGAGTGGGTCACGTTTGGCGCCCATGCGAGCGAGTATATCTTCTGCCTGGTTACTGTCCCAAGCTATATGATGAAATTTCAGCCCCTCAAATCGAGCCGATATTTTTAATATGGCGTTTCGATAAGCTGCCATCTTTGAATCCTTCGCATCAAATTCTCCGTTTACCTGAGATATTGCGAGGTTTGAGTCTCCGCGCACCTCGAGGCATTGTATGCCCATGAATACGGCCATGCGGAGGCCATGTAGTAGTGCCTCATATTCGGCAACATTGTTTGAGTCCGTATACATGATTTGTAATACGTAGCGGACTATATCCCCTATGGGAGATATCAAGATTAAGCCGGCCCCAATCCGTCTAGCATTTTGGAGCCGTCAAAATACATGGTCCAGTGGGAGTATGCTCCGTACTCTTTAGGGAGTTCGGCCTCAGTCCATTCTGTGACAAAGTCGGCCAACACCTGAGATTTAATAGTCCGACGTGGTTTGTATGTTATTTCGAATGGCAAGAGTTCGATGGCCCATTTGGCTATGCGTCCTGTGGCATCTTTATTGTTTATGATGTCATTGAGTGGTACTTCGGATGCCACTATAATCGAACACTCATAAAAGTAGGGTCGGAGCTTCTGGGATGCCATGAACACCGCATAGGCAATTTTATGATAATGGGGGTATCGTGACTTGCACGGTGTGAGAACCTCTGATACGTAGTATACTGGTTGTTGGACAGGGAATTTATGTCCATCTTCCTCTCTTTGACGACGAGTACCGCACTCACAACCTGTTGAGTGGCTGAGATATAAAGCAACATTGGCTCGCCAACACTTGGAGCGGCAAGGATTGGGTTGCCTGCTAATAGGGTTTTTTTTCTCCATCAATCTGGCCGTGGCCGCATCGGTCCATTCGAAGTTGTCTGTGCGCCACAGCATTCTATAAAGTGGTAATGCTTTTTCTCCCAGTCTGGAGATAAAGTGGCTTAAAGCCGCTACGCAGCCTGCTAGCTTTTGGACTTGTTTTAGATTGGTTGGCGTAGCCAGCTGTGACAAGGCCCGGATTTTAGCTGGGTTTGCCTCAATTCCTGTATGGGATACGATAAACCCTGACAGCTTTCCGGTCGGAACGCCGAAGATGCCTTTTTACGGATTGAGCTGTATGTCATATGTTCGGAGGTTATCGAACGTGAGGCGGAGATCATCCACCAGTGTTTTGACGTGTTTGATCTTGATGACTACATCGTTGATGTATGCCTCCACTGTCTTGCCAATTTCTTTCTCTAAGCATGTTTGAATTATGCGTTGATACATGGCATCGGCGTTTTTTAACCCAAAGGGCATAGTGTTGAAGCGAAAGGGACTGTACGAAGTGATAAACATCATCGTGGCTTGGTCGGATTCCTTTATTTTTATCTGATGGTATCCTGAGTAAGCATCGAGGAAACATAACGAGTCATGTCCTGTGGTTGCATCAATAATTTGGTTAATGCGGTGCAGTGGAAAAGGATCCTTAGGGCAAGCCTTGTTTAGGTCCGTAAAGTTAACACAAAGGTGCCAGGATTTATCCTTCTTTGGTACCATAACTAAATTGGCGAGCCAATTCGGATGTTTAATTTTCCTTATGAATCTAGCCTCCAGTGACTTGGCCAGCTCTTCCCCCATTGCTTGTCATTTGGGTTCGAAAAATCATCGATGTGACTGCTTGACTGGTTTGAACCCTTTAATGATGTTAAGGCTGTGTTCGGCCAGCCTACATGGGATACCAGGCATGTCTGAAGGGTGCCAGGCGAATATGTCCCAGTTTTCGCGAAGGAAGGTGCGCAAGGCGCTATCTACTGTCAGGTCCAGCTGTGCCCCAATGGATGACGTCTTGTTGGGGTCCGTCAGATGCACTTGAAATTTGATAATTTCATCTGCTGGCTTGAAGGATGTAGATTTTGATCTTTTATCAAGGACTATGTCATCCTTGTCCACCATGGATCGTAAGGTGGTCAATTCTTCGGCCGTGAAGGCTTCGGATAGTGCCTCTAAGGCCAAGGATGTGGTTTTGTTCTCGGCACGGAGTGCTCTATCCGGATCACTTGCTACTGTGATTATTCCATTGGGCCCTGGCATTTTGAGCTTAATGTACCCGTAATGGGGTATGGACTGAAAGCGTTCCGCCCTTGAACAGTGTGGTATCCGTTGTTGAAGGGGACAATGTGGAAGGGAAGTTCCTCCAACCTGTACTTCTCAGGTGTACCGAATACTACGTCGAACTTAATACTTCCCGAACACCGGGCTTCCCGGCTGGCAATAATTCCTCTAAAGGTTGTATTACTTTGTTCAATGCGGGATTTATCAACCTGCATTTTTGCAAGCGTGTCCGCGTATATGAGGTTGAGCCCACTGTCTCCGTCCATAAGTACTTTACTAAGGCGAAAGCCGTCTACTATCAGGTTTAGTACGAGAGCGGTTGTGGCTCGGACCGGCCGAACTCGCGGTTCGTCGTCGACAGAAAAAGTTATTGCCGCGTCGCTCCATGGGATTGCAGTGCTTATTTGATGAACCTCGGCAAGTTCACGATGTGCTCTCTTGCGTCGGTTGTTTGAGGAGAATGTCTCAAAGATAGTGAGGACGTCAAAATTGTTCTCCCCTGAAGTTGCGATGGCGAGAATTGCTTCACCACTTTTTTCTACCTGCCAGAGTACCCAACACGCTCGAAGGTTGTGGGTTGGGATAGTGTCCGGGGCGGCATGTATTTGGCAAGGCTTATCTAAGAGTTCGTCCAGAACGGACCGGTGCCCTGTGAAAGGTCTATTTTTCTTGCCAACGGGCACATGATCGGATGCCCTGCTAGGGTATGTCCGTTTTGATTTAGCGGCATGTTATCCGAAGACGGACTGCTCCAGATGTGTACTCTGGGCCTTCCAAGTACTTTCCATAGCGTAGTACTTTCGTACTAAATGCGACAATTCCGTAAAACTATGTACTCGACGGCGGTTGAGGGCGTTCAAGACTCCCTCGTCCGTGCAATTGTGGTGAAATATGGGAACCGCGTCATCGTCTATAATGCCCAGGATGCGACTATGTCTCCTACGTGTTGAGGCATGACTTAAAGACATAAGCGCATTCTAGAATGATCTCAAGTATGGTATCTTTGCAGATCTCATGTAAAAGTTCAGGGATGAAATTGTAAAAGATAGTTGGCTTACACTCGCCACGGGCACGTGTGTGAGTGTCGGAACTCGAAACGGACAATGGGAAGAGACGAGCATGAACGGTTGCAAGTGACGACACGAATGCAATGCAATGCACATGATGACATGACATGGATGATATGCACACACGCACACGGCAAAACAAAGAAACCCGAAGTGAAGGAAGAGCCCAGAATGGAATTGATGAAGTCAACGATGCATATATTGCCATAAATGGAATTGTTACATCCGGGGCATTACATCGTCGCAGCGGTCAAATCTTGTTTTTAACAAGCAGGAATCTGGCCCAGAAGTGATGAACCATCTCTTGGGGCTGCTGATGTACGTACATGAGATCACATATGTCCGGAAGTCTGGAGTTACTTGGAGAGTGTTTACTGTGTTGGGTGGGTGTGGATAAATTTGAGCCTGACCCAATGTAGTATCTGAGGTTCGTACAACCTCCGGTGTGGACGATCCGAGTCCTGTGGGATCTGAGCATTCTCCGGTCCCGGCGTCTGTCCCTGAGCTCGAAAGACGCGAAGTCCCACCAGACGGAAGGGTCTTCGACTCAAAGGGTTCGGAGATCCGGATTGCGCCGGTCTCTGTCTCACGAGGAGAAATATCTTCGACCCGTTCCTCGATGGCCGCCTCCAGGTGAGTGATCGGGGTGGAATTATCCTCCTCCTGGCCGAATTTAAGCCCAATCAGATCCTTGGGTGATGAAAACCCCAGGGCGGCAATGCGATCCAGGAGCTAGTTTAAGGATTAGCAATCCGTCGGAGTCGTGTCTTCAGAGTGATCGGAGCGGATGTAGGAGTGGTGCTCGATGACCGCGGGAGGGTGCGTCGGCCTAACGGCCATGCAGGCGCATATGGCGAACCCGTCGAGCTGGAGGACCTGGCCCAGAGCCAGGTTGTTTCCGAGGATAATGTCGTTGTTGATGACAAGACGAGCCATCGAGCGCTTCTCGCGAGTACACAGCGAAGCTCTCAATGAAAGCACCATTGTCGGTGTCAAAACAGGCAGATCTCGGGCAGGGTTGCCTAAGTTGTGCGTCTAAGGATCGATGGTAACAAGGGACTGGGGACACGATGTTTACCCAGGTTCGGGCCCTCTCTATCGAGGTAATACCCTACTTCCTACTTGATTGATCTTGATGGATATAGGGTTACAAGAGTTGATCTATCTCGAGATCGTAATGGCTAAACCCTAAAAGTCTAGCCTACGTAATTGTGATTCTGCTACCCTCTACAGACAAGACCCTCCGGTTTATATATCCACCGGAGGAGGCCTAGGGTTACAAAGATTACTTGGGAAGAAAGGAATCATTACACCCGAACATCTATACTGCCTTTCTACATACACACGAGTCCTAACCGGACACGGGGGATGTCTGTTTATCTCCATCTGTCCGTCCCAGCTTCAGTAGGCTGGACACTCGTGGACCCCCAAATCTAGGACTCCCTCAGTGAGGTTGGATCCGACTCCACGATTCAGACTTGGTCCTACTCGGACTCGGATATAGACCGAACAGATTTTGGGCTTTAGGATCCGTGCGAGGCCCAAGAGTTGAGCCCGCGACGGATGCATATATATAGTGGAGGTGTGGCACACTTATTCGGATGATCGCTTCGGTGCCGTCATTAGGGCTTTGCATGTGTTGTAACTAGCCACCTCCACTTGCTGCTGGTTGTGTGATTGGACCTAGTAGTCCGTCACAGGACGTTCCTCCTGCACACGCTGATACTGTTAGAGGAGGTGCACTTGCGCCGCTCCGGCGAACCTGCTCGTGGGTTCCGATCGGCTACGTGGTAGACCGGCAAGGAGGAGACGACTCCGGGAACGCGAGGCGACTCCAAGAATGAGCTGCCTCAACTCTATTTTCGTTGCACGACACTGCGCGTCTGGTGGTAACGATCTGTGATCCATCTCCCTTAGCATGCTCATGGATGTTCTGCGTGTAGCAAAGTTTTAATTTGCAGTCGATGCACCCTACGGTAGAGCCTGATAATGGTATCAGAGCCTCTGCTATTTGATTTTGATTCAGATCATATGCATATTAGATATGTGGAGGCGAAAGATGAGATATGTTTTCGTTTATGAGATCGGCTATGTGCACGGTTGTTGATGAGATCAATTACACATGGGGATTGAAGTGCTATGTTTTCTGTCAATCGAGATCGATGAGGTCGTGACACAACCTACCCCCTACCGATCGATTACCCCCCATCGGGGTTAACAGTGAAACATAAATCTGAATCGTATTTGCGATGATCGATGAGATCGGTCAGATCAGAAAATTTGGCATGAACGGAGTTCAGATGCGATCTGTGATTTCCAAAAACGTCGGGCGCTGCCCGCACCCACGAGGGGTGATGCCCCTTCGAACCCCGCCTGCTAACCGGCTAGCGGGACCGCCGTGTGCGTAGCGCTGTGTATTTCGTAGCCGACACTCAAACCGGTAGAATGTGATTCTATGCATAACTTTGTTTTGCGGGTTTGATGTGAATAGCATGGCTCATGTGTATGTGATGCATGTGTGTAATTTATACATGGCTTGCGCGTCATGTTTGTCAGCCGGCAGGAGCCAAAGTGTTGTCATTATAATGTATAATGACCTATGTGTCGACTTGTGACTCTATGTAAAATTCATTACTTTGTGTAGTAGTTGGATAATAGAGATCAAGTTGGTGGCTTGGCATCCCGGCGTGACGAACAAGATGGAGTTCCTAGATGGTCATCGGAATCGGTGCCGACCTTAAAGAACATCCATGAAGGAACCATACTATTTCACAATATATGTTTATTTGTGATTGTTATGCTTCTTACTTTCTATGCATGTTTGAATGGTATAAAGATCCCTCATGAATATCAAGTAAATTGCCATTCCTGATGTTGCACCTTCGCACGTCAAGTACGTCTAGTAGTGGGTTCATAAAATCGGGGTGCTGCTAGGTGTCCTTGAATTGAAGGCTCCATGTCGGACACGAACATGCACTTCATCAGGTTAACTTGACAAGGCTATCAAAAAGGTTTTGGGCCTTGTGGCAAAGGAGGTCGAGATCCGGGGTATGAGATACCTACCCGACCGACAGGAGTCGTATAGAGATACGATTAGCAAGGAGTTGCTTACCGGTAGGCATGTTGTCTAGCAGTGATGCTAAAGTTCACTAGTCGCATGTGCTAGTCGGATCCTGAATCACTGGGAGTTTGCGGAGGGATGCTAACTTTAGTGGGAGTATTTATGTTTAAGGCTTGAATTACTCTACTTAAACACAATGCTTAGTGATTGCATATTTTCTATTGTAGATCAATGGCACCACCTGCTCAACCCATCTTTGGAGAAATCAATCTTGGAAAAGGATAAATTAATGGAACAAACATTACCACCTGGTATAGAAATTTGATAATTGTTCTCCAGCATGATAAGAAGGAACAAGTTCTAGAGGATCCACTTCCAGATGAACATGTCGATACTGATAATGCCACAACCAGGAATGCCTACCAGAAACTCGTTGATGAATCAAACGAGATCAGCTGCCTCATGCTGGCTTGTATGGAGCCCGATTTGCAATGGCATTTCAAAGATGTTGGGGCTTTCGATATGATTGTGAGTCTCAAGAGCATGTTTCAGGTTCAGGCTAGGACCTAAAGGTTCAACATCTAGCGATCCTTGATGGATTGTAATCTGAAGGAAGGTGATCCACTGAGCCCAGATGTGACCAAGATGATCGGATATGTGCAAGCTTTGGATCGGTTAGGCTTCCCGCTCTTGGATGAGTTGGCTACAAATGCAGTTCTGGGTTCTTTTCGGCCCAGCTATGGGATGTTCATCTCGAACTATCATATGCATGGCATGGATAAGAAGCTCACTGAATTGCATGGTATGCTTAAGGTGGCAGAAGAGGATATAAACAAAGGCACGCATCAAGTGTTGATGGTGCAGAACTTGGCTAAGTTCAAGAAGATTTGGTCCAAGAAAAAGGCTAAGGCAAAGGGCACGGAGAAGGCAATCTCTGTCGCAGCACCGAAGTCTGGAACAAACTCAGAGACCGTTTGCTATCACTACAAGAAGACCGGTTACTGGAAGAGGAACTGTAGCAAGTGGCTTGCAGAGCATGGCCAGAAGGCCGGAAATGCTGCTTTAGGCAAAGGTGCACTTGTTGCATATTTTATAGACATTTACCATGCTGACATACCTAGTAGCTCTTGGGTATTTGATACCGGATAGGTTGTTCATATTAGCAACTTGATGCAAGCGCTGGTAAGAACTAGGCATGTGGCACAAGGGGAGATTGACATTAGGGTCGGCAACAAAGCAAGAGTTTTTGTGTTGGAGGTCGGCACAATGCAGCTCCAGCTTCCTTCTGGATTCATTATGGAATTGAATAATTGTTATTACATTCCTGCACTTAGTAAGAACATTATTTCTGCCTCATGTTTGATGATTCAAGGTTATGAATTCAATTTAAAGGACAATGGTTGTTCAATATTATTGAATGGTATGTTCCACGGCTATGCACCCATTGTTGATGGGCTATTTACTTTGAAACTGGAAACGGAACCTGTCTATAATATGAATGTCAAGAAGCATAAGCCTAATGAGATAAATCTGACATACTTCTGGCATTGCCGGCTTGGACACATTAGTCCGAAATGCATGAAGAAGCTCCATAGTGAGGCGGGCTCCTAACTTCGTCCGACTTCGAGTCATTCGAGACATGTGAATCATGCTTGCTCGGCAAGATGACTAAGTCTCCTTTTTGCGAAGAGTTGCGAGAGGGTGTCTGAGCTATTGGAGCTTATACATAGCGATGTGTGTGGTCCAATAAGCACAACTGCTAGAGGTGGCTATCAGTACTTCGTGACTTTTACTGACGACTTGAGTAGACATGGCTATATCTATTCCATGAGGCACATGTCAAAAACTTTTCAAAAGTTCAAAGAGTTTCAGAACGAGATAGAGAATTAGCTCGGCAAGATTATAAAGCTTCTACGATCTAATCATGGAGGTGAGTACATGAGCTAAGAGTTTGATGGTCATCTGAAATGTCGAGGTATAGTACCTTAGCTCACACCTCCGGGTACGCCACAGAGAAATGGCGTGTCAAAACGGAGGAACCGTACCTTGTTGGACATGGTTTGATCTATGATGAGCAAATCGGATTTACCCTTGTCATTATATGGATACGCTCTAGAAACCGCAGCTTTTACACTCAAGAGAGTACCATCTAAATCCGTAGATAAGACACCACATGAGATGTGGACTAGGAATAGTCCCAAATTGTATTTTCTAAAGATTTGGGGTTGTGAAGCATTTGTCAAGCGACTTATGTCAGAAAAGCTTACACCCAAGTCGGATAAATGCATATTCGTGGGATATCCAATGGAAACTTGGGATATAGCTTCTACAACCGCGAAGAGAACAAAGTGTTTGTTGCTCGAAACGAGGTCTTCCTAGAGAAAGAGTTTCTCGGGCGGGAGGCTAGTGGAGGGAGGTGCAACTCGAAGAAGTTCGAGCACCACTTGGGGACAACTCGGCGGGTGATGTGATCGTACCGGAGTCTGACAGGGAACCGGAGGTGGAAGCGACACTGGAACAACGGAGGTGGGAAATATTGCGCAGAGTGTGTGATGTGTTGTTGCTGGAAAGCGATGAGCCAGCTACGTATGCGGAAGCGATGGTAAGCCCAGATTCCGAGGCATGACTGGAGGCCATGAGGTGCGAATTAAAGTCCATGGATGAAAATCAAGTTTGGGACTTGGTTGATCCGCCACCTGGCGTAAAATCCATAGGTTACAAATGGGTCTTTAGGAAGAAAACCGATGTGGATGGAAATGTTCGGATCCACAAAGCTCGGCATGTCGCTAAATGTTATGGACAAGTTCAAGGAATTGACTACGACGAGATTTACTCGCGGTAGGGATTCTGAAGTCGGTGAGGATCGTACTAGCTATAGTTGCCTATTTCGATTACGAGATATGGCAGATGGATGTCAAAACGGCTTTCCTTCGCGGAAATTTAACCAAGGACGTGTATATGATACAGCCTGAGGGCTCTGTCAATCCGACTAGCACTAGTAAGGTATGCAAGCTCAAGAGATCCATTTATGGGTTGAGACAAGCATCTCGGAGCTGGAACATTCGTTTTGATGAGGTCGTCACTGGTCTTGATTTTATCAAAAGCAAAAAGGACGCTTGTTTATATAAGCAGTTGAGTGGGAGCTCGATAGTGTTCTTGATACTATATGTGGATGACATATTGCTGATCGGAAACGATGTTTCGATGCTGAACTCGGTCAAGGAATCATTGAATGGAAAGTTTTCGATGAAGGACCTTGGTGAAGCAGTTTACATATTGGGCATTAAGATCTATAGAGATAGATCGAGGAGGCTGCTCGGCTTGAGCCAATGCACGTACATAGATAAAGTGTTGAAGAGGTTCAACATGAGTGAGGCCACGAAATGGTTCTTGCCTGTCTCACATGGTATAAGGCTAAGCGAGACTCGGAGTCCTTCGACATCTGATGAGCGAAGCAGGATGAGTCGGATTCTGTATGCCTCAACAATCGGATCCATCATGTATGCCATGATATGTACACGGCCTGATGTTGCTTTTGCAATAAGCTTATAAAGTAGATACCAGGTCAACCCAGGTGAGAGTCACTGGGCGGCGGTAAAGACTATTCTGAAGTACCTGAAAAGGACTAAAGATATATTCCTGGTTTATGGAGGTGAGGAGGATCTCGTCGTAAAGGTTTACGCCCATGCTAGTTTCCAAACCGATAGAGATGATTGTCGATCACGGTGTGGATTCATGTATGTCATGAATGGAGGAGCAGTGAGCTGGGCGAGTTCCAAGCAAGATACGGTGGCCGATTCTACCACAGAAGCTGAATATATTGCAGCTTGTGAAGCTGCAAAGGAAGGTGTTTGGATCTAGAACTTTCTGGATGATCTTGGTATTTTCCCAGCATCGGTGAAACCGTTGGACCTTTATTGTGATAATTCTGGTGCCATCGCACAAGCCAAGGAGCCGAGGGACCACCACAAGACCAGACACATAGATCGGAAATATCACCTGATACGAAAGATCATAAAGAGTGGTGATATAGAGTTATCCAAAATTCACACAGATGCAAATGTTGCAGATCCATTGACTAAGCCGCTTCCACAACCCAAGCATGAGGGGCACGTTAGAGCTATGGGCATATGATGTCTATTTGATTGACACTAGTGCAAGTGGGAGACTGTTGGAGATATGCCCTAGAGGCAATCATGTATGATGATATTTTCTATGTGTTTATGAATAAAGATAGTCCTTGGATGTAATCAATGATACTTGTTGGCAAGTACGTGACTTGTTTGTGAGATCTTGTGTTGTATGATACATCCTAAATGGTCCCTAGTCGTAAGTGATGTGTGGGCACACGTCGGACTAGACTAGCATGCAATACGGTGGATTGCTTTGTCTCGCTAGCCATGAAGCATGTGATGCTGCCGAACGACATGGATCTGACCGATCCGAGGTTGGATCTGAGGTGACTAGATCCAAGCTCGGATGAATATCGTATTGGACAGACCCAACTATAAGACACAACGATATGTCATCTGTGAGTCTCTAATACAACATACGTTCTATGTCCTAAGACCTAAGCTGACGCATGTACTCGGGATGGTGACAGACTTTCTTTGGGCCGACCAAACGCTACTCCGTGACTGGCTAGTTACAAAGGTAGGTTTCGGGTTTGTTCAGACCCATGCTGCGAGACATGGTCGAGTGATACGTCTCCAACATGTCTATAATTTTTTATTGTTCCATGCTATTATATTATCTATCTTGGATGTTTTATATGCATTTATATGCTATTTTATATGATTGCTGGGACTAACCTATTAACCTAGAGCCCAGCGCCAGTTTCTGTTTTTTTCCTTGTTTTTTAGTTCGCAGAAAAGGAATATCAAACAGAGTCCAAACGGAATGAAACTTTTTGAAGATTTTTCTTGGACTAGAAGACATCAGATGGACTTGGAGTACACGTCAGGGGATCCACAAGGAGGCCACAAGGGTGGGGGGCGCGCCCCCCTACCTTGTGGCCCCTCGTGCCTCCCCCGACCAACTTCTTCCGCCTATAAATACCAATATATTCTAGAAACATCAGAACATCCATCAAAACCACTTTTCCGCCGCCGTAACCTTCTATTCTCGCGAGATCCCATCTGGAGGCATGTTCCGGTACTCTGTTGGAGGGGGAATCAACCGCGGAGGGCATCTACCTCAACCCTATTGCCCTTCTGATGAAGCGTGAGTAGTTTACCACAGACCTAAGGGTCCATAGCTAGTAGCTAGATGGCTTCTTCTCTCTCTTTGTTCTTCAATAACATGTTCTCCTCGTTGTTCTTGGAGATCTATCCAGTGTAATCTTCTTTTGCGGTGTGTTTGTCAAGATCTGATGAATTCTGGGTTTATGATCAGATTATCTATGAATAATATTTGAGTTTCTTCTGAATTCTTTTATGCATGATCTTATATCTTAGTAATTCTCTTTGAACTATCGGTTTTGTTTGGCCAACTAGATTGATAATTCTTGCAATGGGAGAAGTGCTTTGCTTTGGGTTCAATCTTGCGGTGCTCAATCCCAATGATAGTAGGGGACATGACAGGTATTGTATTGTTGCCATAGAGGATAAAAAGATGGGGCTTTCATCATATTGCTTGAGGTAAATCCTCTACATCATGTCATCTTGCTTAAGGTGTTACTCCGTTCTTATGAACTTAATACTCTAGATGCAGGCAGGAGTCGGTCAATGTGTGGAGTAATAGTAGTAAATGCAGGCAGGAGTCGGTCTACTTGTCTCCGACGTGATGCCTATATTCATGATCATTGCCATATATGTCGTTATAATTATTCGCTTTTCTATCAATTGCTTGACAGTAATTTGTTCACCCATCGTAAACTTGCTATCATGAGAGAAGCCATTAGTGAAACCTATGGCCCCCGGGTCCCTTTTACATCTTATAAGATTTAGATCTACTATCTTGCAATCTTTTACTTTTCAGTCTATAAACCAAAAACCCAAAAATATTTACTTTATTTGTTTATCTATCTCTATCGGATCTCACTTTTGCAAATAACCTAGAAGGGATTGACAACCCCTTTATAGCGTTGGGTGCAACTTGTTGATTGTTTGTGCAGGTATTTGGCGACTTGTGTGTAATCTCCTACTGGATTGATACCTTGGTTCTCAACAAACTGAGGGAAATACTTACTTCACTCTGCCGCATCACCCTTTCCTCTTCAAAGGAAACACCAACGTTACCTCGGGAAAGCAGTGAGGAAGCATCGAGCAAGATGGGATTTGCCCCTCTGGTCAGGAGAGATATACTCTGGGCCCCTCGTGTGATCCGACTAGGATAAGCATGGCCATGTGACAAGGATTATGAGATTTGGGTCAACATCACTGGAACGAGAAAGAGGTCGGGCTAGCACAAGGATGACAGTCTCGCCTTGAGCCTGACAACATATATCGTGTGGCATAGGGAACAGAAGTGTGACACATTGTACAAGTTCACCTAACCGGCTTCATAGTCTGCTTGGTGGTCGGCATGCCTTGCTAGAGGCCGCTACCAACCGTACAGGTCGGAGGTGATCCGAACTGTGACCAAGCTAACTTGAACCTAAGGGGTCGCGCGCTTAAGGGAAGGAACCTGTGAGGTTGGATCCGACTCCATGAGTCAGACTTGGTCCTACTCGAACTCGGATATAGACCAAACAGATTTTGGGCTTTAGGATCTGTGCGAGGCCCAAGAGTTGAACCCGCGATGGATGCCTATATATAGTGGAGGTGCGGCACACTTATTCGGCTGATCGCTTCGGCGTCGCCGTTAGGGCTTTGCATGTGTTTCAACTAGCCACCTCCACTCGCCGTTGGTTGTGTGATCAGACCTAGCAGTACGCCGCACGACGTTCCTCCTGCAAGCGCGGATACCATTAGAGGCAGTGCACTTGCGCCGCTGCGGGGAACCTGTTCGTGGGATCCGATCGGCTACGTGGGAGATCGTCAAGGAGCAGACGACTTCGGGAACGCGCTGCCTCAACTCTACTTTAGCTGCGCGGCACTGCGCGTCTAGTGGTACCGATATGTGATCCATCTCCCTTAGCATGCTCCTGGATGTTCTGCGTGTAGGAAAGTTTTAATTTGCAGTCGATGCACCCTACGGTAGAGCCCAACACAACGATCAAATCTCGAGCAAGTAACATATCGCTGGACAAAGGGAATTGCATACGGGATTACTTGAATCCTCGACATCGTGGTTCAATCGATGAAAGATCTTCGTGGAATATGTAGGCCAATATGGGCATCCAGGTACCACTATTGGTTATTGACCGAAGAGGTGTCTCGGTCATGTCTACATGATTCTCAAACCCGCAAGGTCCGCACGCCTAACGTTCGCTAACGCTAGAGTAGTATTGGGGTATGCACGTTGGTGATTGAATGTTGTTCGAAGTACCGGATGAGATGCCGGACGCCGCGAGGAGCTCCAAAATGGTCTGGATGTAAAGATTTATATATACGAAGTCCTGTTTTGGTTGCTGGAAAAGTTTTGGGCATTGTCGATATTGTACCGAGAGTGCCGAAACGGTCCGGGGGTCCACCTACCCTCTGGGCCCACATGGGTTGTGGGGGGGGGGGGCTGGCCTACATGGGCCATGGGCACCGGCCCCAAGAGGCCCATGCGCCAAGGAGGAGGAGAGAGAGAAGAGTCCTAAGGGGGGAAGGCACCCCCTAGGTGCCTTGGGGAGGAGACCTCCCTAGGCCCACACCCCCTCCTTGTGGGAGGGGCTAGGGCTGCGACCCAGCCCTCCCCCTTGCCTCCTATATATAGTGGGGGAGAGGGAGGGGCTCAACACACCAATTCCCATGTCCCTGCTGCAGCCCTACCTCTCTCATAACTCCGTTTTCTCCTCATATTGGTCCCGGCAGCGTTTGGCGAAGCCCTGCCGACACTGCACCACCACCACCATCTCCACCATGTTGTCGTGCTGGTTGAGATCCCATCTACTTCTCCTCTCTTGCTTGCTGGATCAATAAGGAGGAGACGTCACCGAGCGGCACGTATGCTGAACGTGGAGGTGACATTCGTTCGGTACTTCATCGGGTTGGACCACGATTGGATCATGAAGAGAACAACTACATCAACTGTGTTATATACGCTTCCACTTCCGTTCTACAAGGGTATGTAGACACACTCCCCTCTCGTAGCTATACATCTCCTAGATTGGATCTTGGGTGTTTCGTAGGAATTTTTTATTTTCATGCAACGTTCCCCATCAGAGGATGGTGTCATCTGCATAGTCACACCCCTAGGATAAACACTACTGCCTAACCCACTAATAAAGTTGTAGAGGTAGCTCTACTTAACATCCTAGTGAAGGAGTCTACTACCAAATTCAAGAGTAGAGGAGAGAGGGGGTATCCTTGCCTCAAGCCTTTTTGAGTAGTAAATAACTCTCCTATGGACTGGTTAGGCTTAACAACTATAGATCCTCCATGGGTGATTTTATCAATCCAGGAGAGCCACGGCCCACCAAAACATCTGAGTTTAAGAAGTTCTGCTAAGAAGTCTAAGTTTACCATGTCAAAAGATTTTTGTCTAGTTTTAAAACTAGACCAGAGTTCTTACTACTATGGACAGAATGTAAAATCTCATGAGCAGTGACCATACTTTCTAAAATATACCTTTGTTTAATGAAGGTGGTTTGCTTACTAGCTACGAGATGTTCCAAGATGGCAGACAACCTGTTTGTCATAACTTTGGTTAAAATCTTGAAGCTACAATAAAGTAAACTAATAGACCTAAATTTCTTTATGTTAACAACATCTTTTTCCTTAGGAATAAGGGTGATGGTAGCAAAATTCAGCCTATAAATGTCTAGTTTTCCTATATTGAAATCATAAAACAAAGCCATGATGTCTTCTTTAATTATATCCCAATTTTTGTGGTAAAACACAAAGAAAAGCCCATCATGGCTAGGAGCCCCATCCAAATATGAGCCCATGATAACTATTTTAACTTCTTCCTCTATGAACTCGGCTTGAAGAAGAGTGTTTTCAGCATCAGTGACTCTTTCCTCATGTTTGAAAAAATCATCTCTAAGCTTGAAACCTTCTCTATCTTCTTTCTCAAAAATATTCTTATAAAAACTAGATGCAATGTCCACCATATCTTTTTCATCAGAGACCACTCCATTTGGGCCACCAAGTTGGTGGATCATTGTTTTCATCCTCCTTTAGTTAGCTGCAACATGGAAATATGTTATCTTCCTATCTCCCTCTACTATATGTTTATCTCTCGATCTTTGTTTAGCCTTGACTTCCTCTTTCGGCCAAATGTTTTCAATCTGAAGGTTAAGAAACTCGAGTCATTGTTCTTCAGCCTTAGACATCTTAGAGGTCTCATATTTGATGTCTAGATCATCAAATTCAGCCATGAGATCTCTTTTAGCTCTTCTGACCTCAGCTTCAACATTCTTACTCCACCCTCTAGTAACCTTTCTAAATTTTCTAACCTTATTCTGCCAAATCTCTATGGCACTAGAACCTTTAACATGCTCTCTCCGGGTTTTTTCCACTAGATTTTTGAAATCTTCTCTCAAGAACCACCACTTTTCAAACCTATATGGGTTGGCTCTGGGGTTGCACCTATTCCAGAGTCCCACGGGATTGGTTTGTGATCACTTCCAACCCTAGGAAGGGCTTTGGGGGGAGAAAGAGGGAAAATACTATTTAGGTCAGTATTGCAGAACAACCTATCAATAGTGGACATAATGAGGTATGCCTAATTGTTGGCCCATGTGAATTTCCCACTGGTCCTCTTGATTTCCATCAAGCTCCAATTTTTTATCCAAGCATTAAATTTGTCACACCATTTCAAATTTACTTTGCCATTACCCTTATCCTTTTGGTATCAAACTAGGTTGAAATCACCTCCTACTAAGGTAGGTGTCCTGTCATCTATGAACAGAGAATGCAGTTGGATAAGAAATCATCTTTGCCCTCCTCATAGGGGTCATGAATACATATGCATTTCTCCTGCATGGTTCGGGGAAAAAAGATGGCGTTGATGCAACATACATCCATGGTTCGGAGAAAAAAGATGACGTAGATGCAACATACAACCATTGTGTCAAACTGAAATCCAAACTTGCCAAAAACAACTTTAACAAGAAAAGGGTAAACCTTATGTGAATGGTAGTTAGTTTAGACTAACCATGTATTTGGAAAAATTAAAGCTATGATTTGTTTTTTTAACTTGAGCTACAAACAAAGTTTGGATCTAAGGGCTTACTTGGACGACGCACGTCCCCACCCTCCCAAATCAGGGCACGCCAATTATTTGGCGAGAGATTCTGCCGTTGTGGGCTCACTCGGATGTTTCTTAAGACTGTACAAACACAGATGTTCACATACACACATACACTCACTCCTACGAGCATCTGCATGCACACCTCACCCCTATGAGCACCTCTGATATACTAGGCCGGCACAACATCTTAAGATTAGCAAAGTCACTATAGGCGCCTCTTAGTTGACAAGAATGTCTCCTCCCATTGAACAAAAATTGCCAAAAAAAGTCTAGAATAAATTCAGGAAAATGCGAGCACTAATGCTAAGTTTAGGACTTAACTCTAGTGTGATGGTTCCGTCACAAGGAACCCTAACCATTTGAGCTACGCTCGGTTCACAGCTGGCTCGAATGTTGGTGTAAAAACTAAAAAACTCGCCAGAAAATCATTGTGGATATGAAATTTCAGCGGCGATCGAAACTCTTGCCCGCGTCTTTGGTAAGGTAGTTGTTGGCAGCGATCCGAACAACCCCTAATATTTTCCGCGCAATTAATATGTGTAATATGGTGCAAGTGTTCGTACCATTTTATCAACTTTTAAAAAAGCAAAAATATGTACCTAGGAGTACACAAAGAAAGGGAGGGTTGAATCCTATATATCTAAGAGAGTCATCTCCACTAATTTATTTATCTCAATATGCAAGCATGTCATTTCATCATGCAATTATGAATGGGACAAGACCCATCACGACATGCAATGCATGAAAACATACTCACCAGGCCACCACAACATTCAATCATGCATGGGAAAATATTTTTCATTCATTTATATTCTATTTATATTCAATAAATATTGTATAACTATATATAATCAAATATAATAAGTCATATGTATTTTTAATTCATGTTCTTGCGTTATCAACCTAAATTTTCATCAACCAATTCCCGCAGCAATGTGCGGGGTATCCTCTAGTATGTCTAACATCATGTGCCGTCGAACTTCTCTAACTTTGGACAATATTTTCGTAACATGGCAACTTTAAAGTTTTATTAGCATATCGGTGTGGACAAATAACGATCAAGGTTGCACAATGAAGGACATGTCTATGGCTAAAATGTCATCCACGGAGGGAGTAAATAACTTGTGACTGGACATATGCCTTCACACGACGTGTTGCTACGAGGAATTAATGTGAGTTTCCTTGTGGTGAAGGACAAAATAAGAGTTTGGTGGCTGGTGCAATGCGCATGTCAGCAAAGGAATGTTTAGGTTGAACTGCAAGATTCGCTACTGCGCTACTCCCTCCGTTCCACAATGTAGTGCCTATAGATTTTTGTGAAAGTCAAACTTTGCTAACTTTGACCAAGTGTATAGAGAAAACTATCTACATCTACAATATCAAACATGTACATTCTGAAAATATAACTCACGATGTATCCAATGATGTGCATTTGGTATTCTAGATGTACATACTTTTATCTATAAACATGGTCAAAGTTTGTAATGTTTGACTTTTGTAAAAATCTATAGGCACTACATTATGGAACGGAGGGAGTATCATTCTGTTCCGCACGGCCGGCCGTACATCAGAAGAAGTTTCGGCGTTTCCCCGTCGTCGCCCTGCGGGCGGCCTTTGGTGGTTACTGGTCGCTCGCTCGCTTTGATTATTGTGTGGAAGCCCCTCCGTACTGCGTCGTCGTGTTGACGACGGTGACGCCGGCGGCGACAGGGACAGCTACCGCGAAAGCTCAAGATCGCCCATAATAAAAGTGGCTGCGATTTTCCAATGATTCTTGGGAGGAAAGGGGGGGCTCTGCAGTGCACCGGAAAGGCAGTGATGTGTGATGAGCCGTGGCACTCGCCATCAGCCTTTACTTTTGTCTACGTGTGCTTGATGTTCCATGTTGCCAACAGAGGACACGTCAAAGATAAAGATTGTCAATACTACTACTTTTTCTTTATGGGAATTACAACAGTTTTCCTAGGGTGACAGAGGTTAGGTATTGACTAGGTTAACACAAAGAAAGTGCTGTTCTTGCTTAGGGTTTCTTTGATTCGATTGAAGGACGGGGTTATGACATATTCGAATCCTTCCTAATTTATTTCTACATGACTTGTTTGTTTTGAGTCATAGGGATGCAAACTATATATGGGGAAAAAACATCATCATTCTTCACTACTCTCTCTATACCAAAAAAAGTCTTATATTTTGATAAGGTGGTACATTTTTTAGAACATTTCGATCGTCACCAACCTACTAGAAAGACTCCTACGTTACCATTCAGCGTGAAGGGTGGGCTATATAAAAAACAAGAAGAAAACAATTCCTATGTTTTTTTGGTGCACAGTCAAACATCATTTATGTCTATAGGAGTAGATGGCATGGCGTTGTAAATCCTAGTTGTTTACACTGATATTCTGATAATCTTCAACGAAAAAGATCATATTATAACCTCCTAGGTTTGTTGGTACTCCCTCTATATATAACTAGACGATATCTCCGCATTGTTGCGGAAATGTTTTGCAATATATTTCAGTGAGATTTGCATGTACGAAATATCAATATTTAGACTAACTAGCACATATGTCTGTGCGTTGCAACGGGAAAAATTGATGTTTTGTGCAAGCATAATGTCCCACAACATCGAATTCACTATGAAGAACATGCTGCAACGTAGTATAATTCTACAAAATGAACATAAAAAAATTTGTTGCAATTTAGCTGTGTTCATATTTTCTTTGCCGGGCATAATCTCCCACAGATTCCATTTAAGTATAATCTTTTTAATGGCATTTAAGTATAATTCTCTCATTAATTACCATGACGTCCTCGCCCGTTTCATCCGGAAATCAAATCCTTCTTTTTCTAATTTAGTAGAGCTAGACAGGTTGTTACATTGAAGATTAGACAGGAGGTCCTATGTTCAATTCCCACAATGTTGATTTATTTTGACCCAATTATTTTCTTAGGTCTCTATAAAAGCCCATAAAGGCCCATCAACATACAAGTACCTGGCCCAGATCGCTTAGCGTGTGTAAACCAAACGAAAAGGACTAAACCAAACCAAGTATACATATTCCCTTTAATAGGTATATAGATAATGTGAGAACCAAAACTAAAATTCCATATGATTTATTTCAGTTGGATTATTGTATAGTTATAAAATATCCATTAAATATAAAAACGCAATATAATGAAAATTATCAGGCATGTCTTCATGTTGAGGTGGCTTTTTTTAATGCATGGTTGCATGTTGAGGTGGACCTTTTTTCATGCATGTTGCATGTTAAGGTGGCATGTTTACATATTCGGAGAAATAGGTTAGTGAGGATAATTATTTAGATATGGAGGATACGTTGCATATTGATTAGTTTGCTCTAAGTAAAACTATGTAAAGTTTGAGCAAGTTCATAAAAATAAATATCAACCTTAACGACACCCAACTTGGTGAAACTTTGTCCTAAATCACTTTTGGTTTTGTATATGTTGACAGTTCTCTATAAAAGGGGTTAAAATTTACAAGAACAAAATGACACGGTACAAAACTAATATAAATATACTTACTTAAAATAGTATAGAAAGGTATTTCAACCATGGGAATCAATATCAACTTGGTGGCTATTTGTTTACATCACTACTGTTTCTAGCATTGACAATACTCCCAACAAGTGTCCTCTCTCTGTAAACTAATATAAGAGTGTTTAGATCACTAAATGCTCTTATATTTCTTTACGGAGTGAGTACCTTCTTTGACCCTCTGGTCCATTTCATCCTTCTCATCACATTATCTTGCCTCCTCTTTCCTCCTTCGCTCGTAGATCAGGCAAAATTAACAAATTTGACCTTAGAGCAAAAGTATTTCACAAACTAAACTGTTTTTGAAAATATTTCACATCGCTGACCCTTTTGTGCAGCTTCCAACAGTAAGGCGCTGCACTCTACTGTGCAACTCCTTACGACTAGGCGCTGCACAGGGTAGTGCAAAGCCTAGCTGTCAAGCGCTGCACAGGTGTGGCGCCTAAGAGTTCGGCGTTGCACAGTAAAGTGCAGCGCCTTGCTGTCAGGCGCTGCACATTATAGGTCAATTGGGTGAAATATTTTCAAACACAAGTTAGTTTTTTTTTTTCTTTGACGGGAAGGCTAGCTTTATTAACTCGCACCAAGGTTACATCCTCTGCTAGAGGTCTTAAGATAAAATCTGGGGTGACATCTAACCAAATCTTGGGGTTATTAGAACTCCCTCATCTAGCTAGCTCATGTGCTACTACATTTAAATCTCTAAAACAATGTTCAACTCCCGCCTTCCCGAAATCTCGAAGTATATCTCGACAGTCTTCCAGAATGGGAGCCGCCACCATCGAGTGACCCTCATTGTACTGCAGCGTCTCCACCACTGTCAGACTATCCATCCTAATCACAGCATTGTTACAACCAGTGCTCTGAAGTAGTTTGAGGCCTTCCAGAAGTGCAGCAGCTTCAGCTGAGACCACGTTCGGCACATGATACAGACGAGCTGTTGCTGCCTTGATAAATCTGCCCCGATTATCACGAATGACAGGTTAGTTTGTGAAATAATTTGGCTTCGAAGTCAAATTTATGCCTTTTGCCCGTAGATCAGCGATAAAAACTCCGCAGCAGGCGGTGCAAGGTGGATCGACCGAGCTGGCCATTGGCCACATGGCAAGCGCGCTATACAGGATTGCGACTGGAAAGCTGCTACCAGCATCGCGGCGCACGCATCAAGAAGAGGAGGCGCACATTTTCACATAGGATTCGTCCTCCCTTCCTTCCTCCGCCCGGCGGGGAACCAGTGTCGACGGCACCCGTGACTACTGACCGTGGGCGATACTATTATGCAAATCTCGTGGGGGAAGGTTCTCCCCCGGACGGGCCAAACAGGCCGAGACACCGCTAGAGACAAGCGACATCGCGTCCCAACCAATCTCGATGCCTAAAGAAATCGTCTGATTTGCAACCGCAGCGTACTGCATCGCCCTTTTTCTTTGAATCTACGCCTGCTGCCTCTCATAGTATAGGTTTGATGGTGCAGCCAGTGGCGCTGTGTCGGTGATAAGCAAGATACTGGACTGCCATGTCTCGGGAGGAGGGCTTGATCAGAGATCAGGTGGGGGGAGAGAAAGGGAGCAGGAATTCCCAGGTTACGGACGTGAATATGACTGGGGTTTTGCAACGGGGCATCTTTGCTCCAGCGCAGCGTACGCACGTCCCACGGTTGACAACCACAAGGGACGACGGAACGATTAGGGAAACGCAAAGATTCTCTGCTCTGTGGAGGAGTACCGATAAACATGCAGAGTTAACTACAGATAAATCTTCAGAGTTCAGACATTCAGACCACAATACCACATGCATGACTCGTGTGTACATCGATCCGATCATATGCCGATAGTGAGATTTGGTGACACGATCGAGTGAAAGCAACAAATGAAACACTTGCTTGCGGTTTTGACACAGAGTAGACAGTGAGACGGTCGCTGGACTTGGAGTGAAAGCAACAAATGAAACACGTTCTTGCTGCTTGCATGTGCACCTGCACGTGCATGCATCCAACTCAGTTTACAAACATACTTGTATTGTATACATACACTAGAGTTAGCTAGATTTGGCGCGTTGGTTTGATCGAGTGAAACTAGTAGACGGGCTCGATGGCGCGGTCACTGCGTGCGTGGAAAACCTCCGTAGAAGCTGTGCGTGGTCAATGGGCGTCGCAGGAACTCTGCTGAAACATATGGTGGGGCTTGGGTGACAATGACCAGAGCTCAGAAGAAAATGGCAGAGGTAAGAGAGGCGGGCTGGACAAGCTTGATGTCTTAATCCCCTCAACATTTGGCGCTGCGGGAACCAGTGTTTTCTTCCCTGCCTTTTCCCCGGTTTAATTTGCCTTTTCAACCCCGTCTCTTCAACCTACAGTCGCTTCCCAAAACGAAGTGCAGGTGAGAAGAGGCGGAGAGTTATCGGCAAAAGAAAAACTGAGCTACACAGGTGCGAAAGATAT
Source organism: Secale cereale (assembly GCA_902687465.1). Lineage (NCBI taxonomy): Eukaryota > Viridiplantae > Streptophyta > Magnoliopsida > Poales > Poaceae > Secale > Secale cereale. The sequence continues at coordinate 752,505,449 of LR738710.1, forward strand.
CTGCCTTTTTATAGGAGTTCGAGCATAGAGTCTGGTCGATGTTGACGCCATCGGTCGGTGCCTACCTGATAGCCCTAACACGACAGAAAGCTAAGCATATTGCTGTGTCTTCACTTTTTTATCCTACTACTAGATGTCACTGTTGGTACAGCAAAAAGCTCTCAACGATGTAGTAGTTGCAGGTAGGCAGTACTACAGCTTTGGAAGAATGCAAACCATGAGCTACGAACGCAACATCACAACGCAGTTGGACGCAAATGATCGGACCAGAGTACTTGCTGTATGCGACGGGCATCTACAACTAGAAACTAGAAGCTGGTCAACTAGAAACAGAAGCTGATCAACTAGAAGCTGAAGCTGAAACAGGAGCTGCAAGTATGGAAAACCAACCTGGGTCGCTGTATATTTCACATTTAAGCAGCGAAAAAGGAAATGGGAAAAACAGCCCAAGGATTCCCAACATGATCATATAGTTCAAATACGACCACAAATAGGTAGGAGACGGTTACACATAGTTTCACACGGCACAAGGAAAGTTTGCATGGCTGTGTTCTCCCAGCGCCACCAACGCAGTGCAAATAGCTTCGGGTTTTGCATAATAGTGTAAACAGTAACCAACACGGCCTTAACAGTAAAACATGACACGCTTCACGTTCTCCTTCAGGGCGGGGAGGGGCCTGACAGCAACATTCCCAAACGGCCTGGTATTGCGTCCACCCTGTGGAGGGCCACGGGCACCACTTGCCATGGAACCACTGTCAGAGGTATCCGGCTCCATGTAAAACCGAGCCCGGAAGGCTGCCAGATGTGCATAATATGCCGGAGGCACTGCAAGCAAACGCAGCAGTCAGCGTCAAATTTTCAAACATTGCAACACTGATAGCGTGAGAATCGTATTGGGACTTACCAATTGACACAGAGCGCGTGCACCTAGCATACCTGAAACAGTAGAAATTGTGTTCAGTTGGGGACTTGAACAATACGTACATTTTCAACTAAAAAGGACAGTAAATTACGTGTAGCACAAGTTGTTTGTCAGAGTTTGCAACTCATCCGCAGTGAATTTGTTCTCGTCCCATAGAACGTGATAATGAGCAGGCCGGCTTGTTCCCTGAAAGGAATTAAGAGGTAAATCAGCAATCAGAACATTCGACAAAATGCAGACAGCAAATAAAAGAAAGCCAACCTGAATGCCAGCGTGGCTACACAAGTAGAAATCAAACTCGGTCGGATGGCAAATCTTCGAATCAACAACAGTGCCTAGAAATAAATCAAGGTCCATTCCACAATCGTCAGATTCGGAATTGAGTAATTAAAGCAGGAAACAGCTTGTGTGTACAAACAACTAACCAGGCAGTATGTTTCCGCTTCTATCGACAGTACGCTGATCATTATGGTTATTAGCAAAAAGCCTGGTGTGATGACGCTTCTGGACAACTACAAAAGTAACTGGAGGCTGGTAATTGGGCTCCAAGGATGCGCATGCCTACATTTGTAGTTAAGAAATGGCAGTTAGAGAAATATGTGGAAAATAGCCAAACAAGTGCAGGTGTGGCTGGTCAGAGTTGATCTAGAAAAAGTGCAAACGAAGTAATTCTACCTTTCTAATGGCATCAAGTTCATACAAAAGAACTTGGTAGAACTGCCCCTCGCTGACACCATCCCTGAATATATGGATTGTTTAATAACAAGCCATTATGTTTACCAAACATGCCCAAGAAAGATAAGAACCTGTAAAATATGATTCTCTGGGGTTTCTGTCCAGTTGCCCTCTTGAAAGAAATGAGAAGCTCCCTGCAAAAACATTAACAGAATCGACGCTGTTAGCAGCACTTAGGTGTAGAAGAGTAATATGTATCGTCAGATTGCAAAGATTATACTTGATCATGCCACCAGTCACAGTTCCTCTCTGGGGATCTTGCCATACTTTAAAAAGATCCTGTATCAACTCTTGTCTATGGGCTTGGGCGCTAACTAATCCGGCATACTTAGTGACCTCAGGCCAGTCTTGCGAAGCAACCACCTGAAGGGAAGAATATTGTGACACGATTAACGAAACTATTTCCAGTACATCTGGCAAAACAGAGGTGCCATTGCATCATAGCAGAACTGGAGACATTTTCATATTAGCAGCAAGTCACTTACAGCTGCAATGGAAGGACTAGAATCTTCTCCAGGATGAGGGTGTGTAACATCAGCACCAAATATTATTGTTGGTCTGTCACTCACAAGGGGAATCCTCCTTGTCAAGGCATCCACAAGTACAGTATTCCTTCCACCCACCTAAAAAGTAGAAAAACATATAACAACAGAGGTCCATAATAAAGATGGAATGGTTGAAGCACGGTGAAATACCTTAACATTAATTTTAAGAGCTACGTTTGCAAGATACTGCTTGCTCATCTTAAAAACATGTTTCGTCAGACAACACTGAGATACCAATCCAAGATCAGTCTCGCAAATCCTTTTGAGATCCCCTGGGAAGGAAAGCAAAATAATAAGCAAAATATCCTCCAGGAAAATCTTTACATGTGCTTTGGAAGAGATCATACCATAAAGAGAACCATTATTGTCAGGCAGTATTACAATTAGCAGGTCAAGTTCTCTTCCCTGGGGTCTGATTATATTCATGGCATCTTGATAGCGCGCCTTTAGTGCTCTTTCTACATGTTCAGGTCTAGCAGTAAGTGGGGGCAGCACAGGTTCAGGTGCAAAGTCCTAAGAAAGACAGAAAGAAAGTAAGAATTTTAACACCAATAAACACAAAATAAGAGAAATGAACAGATATATTATGAAAAGCTAGTTGGATGACTCAACCATACCATTCCAGATATTTGGCACATTATAGCAAGCTCATGACAGAAACCCCTCGCAGCAGTATCTTGCACATTCCGAGAGAAGTTTATACATGCCCAGTGGCTGACTCGGCCACCGTTCACCATTTTCTACCAATGAAAATGAACACATATGAGAACTACATTAAACATAACATAACAAAAGGGGG
>LR738710.1:752508487-752560060 GCA_902687465.1 Secale cereale
TATACAATAAAACTACGGCCACTACACATAGAAAGTAGATGTACATCTAGGTTTAAGAAATGCTAACGTCAGAGAGATACCAACCCAAATAATATGGCTTTAAGGTAAATTATGCAGACTCTTAGAATGTCAACATGTGAAACTAGACGGTCTTCAAGAAATGTGATAAAAAATGAACATAAGAATATGAAGTTAAATAGCAGCAATAAAACTCCCGAGTATAGTGTATAGCAAAGTTGTGCGTTGCAAAGAAGCAGAAAATATAGCTACTGTGTGATTTTTATCTATCTAAGCACAATTTTGTTCCAATTTGTTGTAATACGATTCTCCACTGATGTTCCGTTCCCAGTATGGAAACAGGCAGCTTAAGGCCTTAACAAAAATGATAATATTTTAATTTCTGATGACATTTTATCAAGGTGTACCTTGTTCATCATGTTCCATTGGCCGATCCTGGGCAAGACATCCTTCTCTCTGCCACTATCATGGTATTTAAGCTAATAAAAAAAGGTGCAGTCAGTTGCTATGCACAACGTATGCCCAATAAGGTAAGTCAACTGCAGTATAATCACTTCTGAATACAACTTACTCTTGGTGGAGGCAGAACACGAGCTTCAACCGATGCAAGTCGCTCATCAATTTTTATGCCAAATTCCTGTGCATATGGATCTTCATAGTATGCATTGTGGTGCACTGTCTGGTCAAATACGAAAAACGAAAGAAGAGATTTAGAAAGTCCAGTTTAAATGTATAAAGCTGGTGCAGATAAGAGTCAATCGGTGGGTAGTGTACTAGTGTGTAATCAGTAATACAGACAAAAGAACAATTCAGATAAATGGGTTCTAGTCTCATAGATAGCTCTTCCCCAAAAAATATGGTTTCGGCCTTAACAAAAACATCATCAAGCAACTATCATCTTGTAAAACATGCTTGTGCAAGAATTCCAAGAACTTTATGGATAGATGCTTTAATTCCAATAGTGTGGAATGAATATATCTAAGTGGAAAAATTTTGTCAGACTGAGTTGAACACCAAGCAGCAGCATGCATATATTAGTAAGTGATAGGCACAGCATGTCACAAAGCAATTTTGTAACAGCAGTTATAAGTTATAACAGCTTGCACCAGAAATAATATAATGAACAATCACCTGCAAGATGTCCTTCTCACGCTCTTGAGGGCGCTGGCAAGTCACTTTGAGTAGGGCAGTTATCTGTTTCTCATTCAGTCGTTTGGAGTAACGTTGTCCTTCAACAATCTTACAAACCTGATATTTCAGAGTGAGAAAGTAATTGAAAAACTCGACAAGATGCTGAGACTAGATGTAGCACACAGACGACAATATTTTCAAACCAATGCCAGCAAGATTGATCAAGATAGTAACCTCCATAGGAAGATAATTGGGCCTTTGCTGATTGCCCACTTGCAAGCAAGGTAGAGTAGTGTGCTGAATATTAAAACCATAGGTCTCCAGGAAGTATTGCACCACTGTCTTCACAGTACCACGATCATCAACAGGGAATCTACCACATGAAACCAACAAGAAATAATCAATCACGAATATACAAGAGCATAAGAGATTTATGTGTATAAAGCAAGGTAAGAAGCACATACGATAGTTCTCGTGTAGCTTGTGAAGTTAGTCCAGATATACGGTATTTCCTACGCATGTTTCCTCGATGTGTAACCTCAACCTTTACACCTCTTAGGGCTTTTTTAATCTGCAGGAGGGGCAATAATTATAGTAACTCGGCATAAAGCAAGTCTGTTAAAAATAGTGAAACAAGTCATGAATCGAACCTTCACACGATCTGAATCAGATAGGGGTCTAACTGATATGTCTCTGCTCAGAAGCTGAGCAACAAAATCAATCACAGGAAGAGGCTCAATAAATGCAGTAGAAGACATATCTGCAAGAATAAACACCATATAAATCATTATGTCAGCAAGACCAATGCCAATATGTAACCTCCCACTAAGATGCTCTGCAAAGTGGAATGTTATGTATTACTTTGCCGTCAGGCCACCCACCACATATTCATCACAACTAACAAGACAACAAATGAACAGTGATACAGAAGTAACAAGATGAGAGGGGTATCTAACCAATATTCAGCGAAAGCCCCATCTGCGTAGGTCTTATACTTTGGTAAAATCCACGCCAACTTTCCAAGCCATCACCAAGTTTCTGACGTCTCCCTAAGTTCGGAGAATAAAATGATCGGCCAACTGGAGAATACCTACAGAAGAAAAACACGCGGAAATTATAGCCCGTACAGCCAGAAAAACAATAAAACAAGCCATGGTTAGCTAAAGGATACCTGGCAGTAGGCAGTTCACGCAGCACAATATCAAGCACCTGAAGAGCTTCTTGGGGCGCATCAGGTTGCCTTCCGGCTAGAAACATAGCCAAATGGTGGAGATCAGCACGAGCAGCAAATTTGATCACCACCCTGAAGTGTCTCTCACGCCTTAGAAGTTAAAACAAAAGGAATGTCAGTACGGAACTATGAACGCAATGAAGCACAAATATCACAGCAACAACATACCTTGGTGCGACTTGACCACCAGCAAGGCTTTCTTCTTCGTCATGCAGAGTAATTTCAAATGTCTTTGAAGGAAACGGCAATGGCCCAGCTGTATATAGGCTCTTCCTTCCATCATAGGCAGGTAGGCGTCCATCCAATTGAGAATGTCTATACAGGTTAACAAGTTCTGCCATCACAGCACGATTGACACCACGTGATGTCACCTCTGGAGTTATGGAGACCTGGCGAAACAAGATTGGTGGTCAAACATTACAACAGAAAACTGCAGCTGGGGAAAAGAACTTCATGTAAAGGGCATACATCGTATTGGTGAAGGTCTTTATCAGGGAGCTCAGCAAAGAAATGGTTTGCCTTCACCACACACCTATCCCCATGTGTACCCTTTCCAGGGCGCAATGGAAATCTAACTGATTTGCTTGATGCTGGTGCCAGTTGACTGGCTTGGCTTGTTGAACTTTGATCAACGATCGCAAGATTCTGAAACTGTTGCTGGACTTGTCCACTGCTCACCTCTGCCACAGGCTGAGAGGATGAGCCAGCTCCCGATGCGGATGGTGAAACAAACGGGGCATGATATTGGACATGCGGGGCTTGGTGCAGCTCGGGAACTGTTCTTGATGGACCTGGAGGAACGTTACGTCCAGCACTACCTCCCCTATGCCCGCCATAGTATGGCTGCGGCACTCCACCACCTCTGGGGCGTGGACCACCACGTCCCTGATAGTCACGTGGTTGATACTCAGGTGGGACACCCCCCGGATGTCCACGTCCCTGATAGTCACGATGTTGATGTTCAGGTGGACCGCCACCTGGATGTCCCCGTCCCTCATAGTCACGCTGTTGATATTCAGGTGGGCCACCACCTGGATAGTGTGAAGATGATCCTCCATGGCCCTGATAGTACCCACCACGGTCCTGGTGTTGCCCCCCACCACGGCCCTGTTGAGGTAAACCACGTCCTCCACCATACTGTTGAGGTGCCAAACCACGTCCTCCACCATACTGTTGAGGTGCCAAACCACGTCCTCCACCATACTGTTGAGGAGCTCTCTCAGCTCGCTGAGAGGAACCCTGCCCAGAAGCTCCCGAAGCTTCCCCAGAACTCTCACCGGAGCCGCCAGGACCAGTTCTTTTCTTCCTAACCATGATGGCCGCTGCCAAGACAAGAGTAGACCAAAATGTAAGATCATAAGAATGTAAAGAATCAAGACTAAAACATATCCAGTATAACTTCATGTACAATGATAGAGTATTAGAATCAAGCATAAACCTAACGAGAGAAATGAAATGGGTGCATTTCCGAATTTAGAATTTAAAAAGAAGTGTGTTTACAACATTGCATAGTCTAAACATGTAATCCAACACCTGCAATTTGACTGTGCAGTAATTCTTTTTATCATATACTCCCTCTGTAAAGAAATATAAACACTCTTATATTTCTTTAAGGAGGGAGTACACTTCTACCTCACAAACAGGAACAGCTTATAAAACAAGACAAGGTATAATCAACTCAACTCTTACAAAGAAAAAGAAATGGAATGTGTGATGCACAAGAGGACGTAGATACACATTAATATAATTTGCAAAGAAGATGGCAACAATTTTTTTAGTAAAAAATTCACAGAACTGCCACTTGTTAGGGCCAAAGCAATGCACAAAGGTGATAAAGGAAATTATATGAAATAATATTAGAGAAATACTCCCTCCGTTCACTATTCTAAGACGTTCTAACTTTTCCTAAATCAAATGTATGTTGACACATTTTAGTGTGTTTATTCACTCATTTCAGTCCGTAGGTAGTCCATATTGAAATATCCAAAACATCTTATAATAGTGAACGGGGGAGTAGAAGATAAGCTGTAAAAAAATTGCATAAGACTAGTGCTAACTGATCAGGTTATCAACTACACCATGATCAAAACTGTATAAATAGTCAGTAAACTAAGATTATATCAAGAAAAACGAGGACTCAGTAACATACAGCCAACATCGTAAAATAATGCTAACAAATGTAAAAAAGATTCAAACTGTAAATTAGTAATCAACATGAAGAAGGATTTAAAATGTGGTCCAAGGCATTCAGGGGTAACAATATTCAATTGGGAATATTGCAGCTGTAGCTGGCTATCGCATAAGCTATGCTAGGTATGGCTGTTTTGATATAATACTTATTTTTCCAAGCAAACATGAAATAGTGAGCTATATTAATCTACTAGGACAATGCCAATGCGTTGCAACGGGATATAAATATTCTAGTATGTTAGCATGTGATTTACCTGCCCATATTAATGTGATCATTGTTTTTAAGGCGGTAAGGCGAGGCGAGGCGCTGGGGGGGCGCCTCACTGCCTAAGCGCTAAGGCATAAGGCGAGGCGACGCCTTAGAGACTTGTAAGCAACATAATTAAGTAGAATTTGGTAGACATTAGGCGACGTTGATTGCTTGTTGCTGCCTGGTGCCTTGGTCCTCTTGCAGAGGTGCTGCTTGCTTGTTGTTCTGGAGAGGATGGAGAATCTGCAGGAGAGGAGGGTGAGGAGGAACTGCAGGAGAGGAGGGGGAGGGGGATCTGCCGGAGAGGAGGGGGAAGCTGCCAGAGAGGAGGGGGAGAAGCTGCTGTAGAGGAGGGGGAGAAGCTCAGATCCAGCCTGGGGCTGGGGGGAAACTGAAAATGGTTACATGCCTCTCTCTCTCTCCCTCTAGTACCTGTTGGCACCAAAACAGACTTTCCCGCCCTTTCCTTCCCTCCCAGTTATCTGTTTCCCGCCTAAACCACCCAGCTCTGTCTAAGGCGTCCTTATTTGCCTAAGGCAGGCAGAGTGGCCCCTAGGCGGACGCCTTGGACGCCTTAAGGACTAAGGCGGACGCCTTAGGCACACATGTAAGGCAAGGCCGACGCCTTGGCTCCTGGGGGCGCCCTGACGCCTAGGCGTCGCCTAAGCGACGCCTTAGGGACGCCTTAAAAACAATGAATGTGATTGTGTAAATAAATGTTTATCAAATCCTGCTTGTGATTTACCTTATAGTTTGATGAGAAGTTTGTTAAGCAAATTAAAGTGGAATTGATTTAGAAGGTATGTAAATAAAGGTGACTGATTATCATGCAGGGAAGGTTGGACGAAGGGGTGGTGGGAAGAAAAGTGAAACAAGGAACCTTACATTCTTTTTAAGTACTCCCTCCGTCCCAAAATAGGTGTCTCAGCTTTAGTACAAATTTGTACTAAGTTAGTACAAAGTTGAGGCACTTATTTTGGAACGGAGGTAGTATATAGAGATAGAGTAGACATGTGATACACACAGATATGCATAGGAAAATGCTTCAGCACACTCATAAACAGATTAATTCATTGTACCTCTTTATTGTTTTTAATATATTTCATTAGTAATTACTAGATGCCCCAAAGAGGGTTATATGTGCGGGGGGGATTGAGTATATATTTTGTATATATACTTAGGGCCTGTTCGGAAGCTCTCAATGAGCCAGCTTCCTAAACTCGCTGCGTGAAGCCAGGCGTCCTGCTTCGGGAAGCCACTTCGCGGAGAAAAAGATCCTGCAGTGCAATTTTGAGGAGCAGCTGAAGCCCAGCTTCGCTAAAACCAGAAGTAGGAATTCCTCGAAATTACAATGTGATGCCAGTATGCCACCCCGAAGTACTGGTCGAAACATTTTCCTTCTTCGCTCAAAGCCCAGCCTGGTGGGCCTGACCACAACGGCTCACGCAGCTCCTCTCGTCTGCTGCTGAACGCTCCTAGCTTCCGTGGGAAGCTGGCTAGCACCAGCTCCTCGAGAAGCTGGCTAGCTTGGGAAGCCAGCGAGCTTTCAAACGAGGCCTTAGTTTTTGCATATATACTGCTTTATGTGCATAAAAAGGGTAAAATGCAAAAAAAAATGGATGCATACTGATTTTCATCATACTACTCGTATGAGGTATCTAAGAATGATTAATGGGTATATGGAGAATGATAAATAGGTAGGTGAATCGATTATATCAAATTATTATTTTCAATGTATTTCAATAGTAATTGCTACATACCCAAAAAGTGAGTATTACTAGATACCCCAAAGTGAGTTCTACGGAGAAAAATGTATTTGAGTGCATATATTTTATATAACTGCATATATATACTGATTTTCTGTACTTCGAAAGGTACAGTTCAAAAACCAAGGATGTATATATTGACTTTCTTCATACTGCTCGTATTTGAGCTATCTACAAATAATTAATGATTACATTGAGAGTATAATTGATTTGTTAAGGAGTCCTTATATCAAACATCAACATAAACTCGGGGAAGGAATTTGAACCACAGCTAGAATTATCAATAATTAAAATAATTAAACTTAAATGGAATAAACGAGAACAAAAAGTATGAATAAATAGCGGACATGAGTACATGACAACCAGTGTTGTGCGTTTTGGGGTTGTGGCTGTTATAGTGGAATTTTCTCCAACCATGGAATATGTCATGTCCAGAAAGCTAAAACAGGTTATTTAAATACTAACCAGACAGGACAAAGAAAAGGTTATCAAAGTGGCTGCAATAGCATATCATCCAAGTCATAGCTTCCTCATTGTTTCCCTAGTTTCTTTAGAATCGCAGGGTGGAAGCCCCACCACGATTTTATAGCTAAAACAAGGCCGGACAGAGTTCTGTGCTGAAGGAAAGGTACTGCTCATTGCAATCAAAATAATTTCAGACGTAATTGCAACAGAACCATCCAGAGTTGTATTTCAAGCGTTTGGGCAAAAGCAAATATCAAGATTATTTTGAACCATTTCTCATTATTTACTGACAAGTTGTTTTATCCCCTTCAAGTCATGTCCTCAAACACGTGGACACATAATGAAAAAACCAATCACTTTGTATATAATAATAGAAAGAACCATGCCTTGATTGAACTTCTATGTTAGCCTGACTAGCTGAGAATAAAAATAACTTTAACATACTATAACCTTTGAATAAAAAGCAGCACCACAAGAAGTGCGCAGATGAATAATGGAGTTATATTAAAGCCCAGAAGCATGTATACGAAAAGAAGAAGTTTGTGGGATAGAAGAAATATGTAGCACCATACTGAACACTACAGCACATACTGACGACATTCTTAAGACCTTAATAATTTATGATTGTTTTGCAAATGTCATTTCTAGGGCCACTTCAAGCAAGTTATCAGTGCGCCACGAACTACAGATTTTACCAATATATTTGCAAATCGTAGGAGATGATATACTTTTCCGTCTAACGAAGGCACAGGGTACAGCATCCCACTGGGAAACACTTTGCCTCAACCTGAAGTCTAGAGCAGAAACGCGTTCCTATAAGGCTGCAGTTCATCCCGACTTGATGACGCGTTTAATATGCTTAGTAACTGAAAACAAGAGCAAAAACAACCCTCTGAACCTCGATTAACAACACTATGCATAGCTACAGCTTTAAGCACGCAAATAACCAGAGTGAAATTGTCGCGGAAGCAACGATACAGAGCCAAACAAAAGTGCGCGCGCTCCAAAATGAAGGGGAAAGGGCTTCCTTATGTGGCACACATTGCATGCCGCATGAGAGCTTAGCGGGGGTGGAGACCATGGGATCAGATCACCCCAAGCTAGATCCGCCGGAATCCGGCGCCAAACACCACCGGAATCGACCGAAAACCTCTCAAATTCGCTTCCAACAAAACCCTCTCAAAATTCACATAGACACAGACACGGGCGCGATTCCACAATCGCCTCCCAATCGACGGAACACCAACGCGCCCGGAAAAACCAGCGAAACAAGCTGGAGAAAGGGATCGATCTAGGTAGAAAGGGGGTCGATACCTGAGCAAGCTCGGCGAACGGCGGCGCAGGTGGAGGCGGCCTCCGGAAACCCTAGGCCTCGTCCGAGCTCCCCCCACTATCGCTCGCTTGCAGTGGCGCTGCTCCCTCCCTCTGTCTCCGGCTCCAGTCACCACCCCCCTCGGCTGCTTTTTTGAGGAGCGGAAAGACGACGGCCGCTTGCGGTTAATTAGCAGCAGTTAGCTCGCTGGGGGAAAGAGCCGAAGCGATGGCACAGCGGCAGGGGGGGAGCCCGTGTCGTGTCCCGGGCGCGCAACGCGGGGCCGGCGGGTCTCGACCCGGTAACCCTGCGCGGACCCGTCTCCAAGCGAGTTCGTGGTGGGGCTCGGTGCGTACGGACGTGGAGGACGTGGGGGTTGGCGTATCAATGACAGCGTGGGCCCGGCGCGAGATTTGGGCTGGATTTGTACGGGAGCGCCTCCTCCCTCATCCTCGGACGCGACGCCCCGAGTGGGGGGATTAACCGGGGTCTGCTAAACTATTTTTTTTAGTTTAAGTTAAAAATGGGCGGGCCGGGATGTCAGGAGTGGATAACTGCGCGCTCTGCCGCGGCTCCCCAGGGCCCATAGACGTTTCGGCACCTGATTGGGCGCGCTTCGTTCTGCGCCGCGTGCGCACCGCGCCTTGGCCATCATGGGAGCGCACGCACCCGGTCGCTCGGCACGCTCATTGCCCCGTCTCGGTCGGTGTCAGTACGGCGTGACGAACCGGGGTGAGCGACGCAGCAGCACGCTCACCACTCCTGCCAAGAAGAGCATCACGATGCTTTTCCCGGCGACCCACGGTCGCGGTACTGGTACTACGTCTGCGCATGCACCGAAGAGGGAATCCACGGAGGAAGGACGTGCGAGTGTGCGATGGGTCACTCGACAAGACCTGTGGGGGCGCAGCTGGTGGTGCGCGGTACGGTACGGGGGTCGCTGCTGCCGTCCCGTTTTGGTTACGAGGGGAATGGGTCAAAGCGAGGCGAGCGCCGCTCGATGCGTGCGTGAGCGGGGAACAGTGACGGACGGGCCTCTGTTGCACGCCGAAGCTACAGGTACATGGTAGTACCGCGCCCTAGAGGCTGGAGCTATGCCCCTACCGGCTCAGTGGCTCGGGTTGGTTCCGCCCGCGGGGCGCACGGGCCAGTGCGTGGGGGCACACGCATCGCCAAAGGCAAAGCCGATCGACCGTCCTCAATGACACGCTGGCCCCACGAGTCGAACGGACCCGCCACGCAGTGGCACGCTTCGCCGTGGCTGCTGTGGCCCGGGTTCTTCTTCTCCCCGGTGTTGCGGGCCGCTGGACAGCGAGCCGCGGGGACCGGGCCGTACCGGGGGTGCGCAGCCAGCCGTTTCTCTGCTGGGCCCGGGGCCCGAGGTGGTGAGAGGGCTGGGCGGGGCCACGTGAAATGCCAGGCTCCGGGCTGCCTCGGGCCCGGAGACTAGAAAACCAACGGCCTTCTCCCTGGCTTCTCTGAGCTAGTAGAGGCTATTGCCCATAGCCCGGACACCATAGGCCGTAGCTCTCGCTCTCGCGGCTGCAGCCTCCATGCGCACCAGAGTTGCAGCAGCCTCGCATGGCATGCACCGAAGGGGATGCTCCGTAGGCAGTAGCGATGTGCGTAGGCACGAGGCGCCAGTGTTTCGCCCAATTTCTTGTCCGGTTTGGGTGCTCGTGCACTGGGACGCCACGACGGTAGAGTTTTTAAGCTCGTCCAGCTTTGCTGAAAGCCTGAAATGCTAGTGTTGCGTTCGGCGGAATCATTTGGTCCGAAAGGACGGCATGGACGATGGGAAAGACTGGCAAGTTTTGTCGACAAAAAAAGTTGTGTAAGGGGACTCGGAGGAAACATTTCTTGGTGAAGTGCTTTTACGAAGTGATGGAGAAGGGACGAGCTACTGCATATTCCTGGTGAAGTGCTTTTACGAAGTGATGGGGTACTGTCGAGAAAAAAAAACAAGTATATAGATTTCTGGTGGTGAAATGAAACCAGTCCATTTAGAATCTTAATCCTAGTCTTGTCATGGATGTTCGCTTTTTTCTTCTCTTGAAACAGGCTTTCATCCCGCTTTATATATAAAGCACCAATCAAATAGTGTACACGGTCGAACAATACATGAAATAATATAGCCCTCAAGCAATGTCGATCCCAGGCTAACCGGACCATGCACGACGGACATGACTACACTACTAAAATAGAGTACATAAGCCACTGAGAGCAACACCACTATGGTACCGAAATAGACAAACAGGAGGCACCCAAAACAACACCACAGTAGGCCCTATATCACCTAAGAGCATCTCCAGCCACGTCCCCAACAGACCTCTAGGGCGAGTTTTTAGCGCTGGTGCCGAAAAAAACTCGCGCCCCCAGGATGCCGAAATCCGTCGGCTCGGTCATATTTTGGCCCGGCGATCCCAATCCGAACCCAGCACACTGGGGCGCTTGGGGGCTCCGGCGAAAGGAAAAAACAACGCCTGGGCCACAACTGTCAGCCAAAAAAGCATCTTGCACTTCCATATTTGCCCCCCCCCCTCCCCGGCGCACACCCTTCCGCCGTCGTGCCGATCTCGGCGCAGTCTACCCACCCACCGCCGCTAGTTCTGTAATGCTCCATATGTAACACTTTTCTATAATGGCAATAAACTTCCTCTTTGATCCTTTGTCATTATCCTTGGGGGTTCTTGTCTTTTATTTTATTTGCATTGTCATACCTTTTATTATTTTTGCATCCTTGCATTGCTCATCAACATATAATCATGGCATCATAGTTTACTTTATTTTGTGCATGTGTGAGACCTTGTGATGTTGTAGTGTGTGGGGTCTAGCTAAACCCTACCCCTCTCCCTCTTCTTCTTCTTCTTCTTCTTCTTCTTCTTTCTTTCTTTCTTTCTTTCTGGCCTTTTCTTTCCTCTATTGTGCAAGTCACCTAGCTAGTGCCTTAGTGACCTTTCTCCTCCTTTAAATCTTGCACCATGTGAGCAACCTCTCCACCAAATATCACCCCTTTTGAATATGATTTGGTTGGGTTTTAAAATATCAAGAGTTTGATCCATATTCAAACTCCTTTTATTTTTCTGCCTCTAAAAATGTCCAAGTCGATTTATTTAAATAGGGCATAATTCACTGAGCTTAGGGTATTTTTCTTTTCCCCTAACTCTTCCTATTTTATTCTGTGCTTTTCTTTTTCTTTCTGCCTGAGGAAATAAAAGGAAAAAGAAAAGAGGCAGCAGCCACCACAGTGCACCTGGGTCTCCTCCTCCCTCTCTCTCTCACCACAGGCCCATCTCTCCTTTTCTCTCTCTTCGCAGCCCAACTCCACCGCAGGCCCAGCCAACAGCCGCGCCGTCGCGCCGTGGCCTTTCCGAGCGCCTGGCCCCACCTGTCTGTGACACAGGGCCATGCCTCCGTCTTCCTTCGTCAGAAAAGCACAGCAGCGTCGCGCTCACCGCCGCGCCGTCAGTTCACGGACGTCGAGGCCGTGCGCCGAGCCCCCCTTTTAAACCCAAAGCGTGTCCTCTCTTCCTCCCTAGGTTTCCTCTCCCCCCTCTCGCCGTCTGGAGAGCTGAGATCCTCTAGATCCGCCGCCCCCATCGACACCCGAGCGCATCTGAGAGCAGCCCCTCGTCCCCGACGAGCCCCGCGTCGTCTTCAGCCTTGCCAAGCTGTCTACCTGCTTCCTCGACGTCGTCTTCTTCCTCTACGTCAACTACGCGGACCCGATCGCCTCTCCGTCAAGCTCTTCATCATCTCCTTCCTCTACGGTGGCCGTAGGTGTTCGAGGCACGCCGTCGTCGACTCCGTCCACGACTGGGCCAGCCGAGCACTCCACCGTGCTCGTGGTGAGCTCCTCTCTCTCCCCGTGCCCTTTTCCCCTTTCTGCGAGTACTCTAGGCCCCAGTTTGCCGAGCGCCCGATCGCGTCGCCGACGAGTGTTCCGGCCCCTCTAGCTCTTGTTGTGCTGCCCGTTCGCTTCGTCTAGTCGTGTAGGATCTCTCTGTGCCGTCGCCGTGCCGCCTAGGGCCTTGCTTCGCCTCGCCGTTGCCCCGTCGCCGTCGTGCTGTAGTTGCTCGCCGCCGGTGATGTAGTGCCCCGTAGGCACTGCTAGTAGGCTGGTTGGATGCGGAACTCCTCGAGGAGTCTCTCGCACCCCTCCGCCGTGCCAATTGGTCGCCGGAGCAGCTCCGACGAGGGCGAGTGCTCCCCTGTTCTGCATGTTGCTGCATATTCTTCAGATGTGCTACCTACTATCTGTCGAGATCGATTTAGTAGCGCAGTGGTTTGTCTCCGTTAGTTTCAGCGTGAGGGCGTGGGTTCGATCCCTCGCGGGTGTAGTGGAAATTAGCCCATTTTTGCATTTTGCCTGAGGCTGACAGGTAGGCCCCACCTGCCAGCCTCACAGCTCCAACTCCACCCCCGCGCGCACCCGCATCGCCAGCTCAGCCTCGTCGGGCCCCCTTGTCAGTGGGCGTGGCTAGCTGAGCCTGGGTCGTTTTAGACCCTGGCGCCTGTTTTGTTTTATTTTCTTTTCTGTTTTTCTTGTTTAATTAATATCTGCATATTTATGTTTCAGATGAATATGAGCCCTATATGAAAAGTGCTTAGAATTTTGTGTAGATTATGAATATGCCACTTGATGCCATGTTTAAAACCTTTTAAAATGTTGTTTGAATTTAAACTTGTCTTAAATATGCTTAAACTTGCAAAAATCATAACTATATATCTACAACTCCAAACCTAACAAACTTTATATGCATTTGGGGTAGGAAAATGTGTAGAATATTCTGGTGTTGTTGTTTAGCATGTTTGAAAACTCTTTCACATAATTTTTTCAAATCTGTCCCAAATGCAAATAAATGAATATGGGAGTTTCTGGATATTGTTGTATTTATTTCCAGCCCGTTTAAATATGCTAGCATGTTGCTGTTGTGTTAGTTGCACCCTTGCCATGTTAACCAACCTCCTTAAAACATGTTGGTTGCTTGTTTGGAAAACTACATAAACTTGTTAAGTTGTTCCTTTACTTGTTTCAAGTGTGTGGTTGATCTTGATTGGTTGTGATGATATTGCACTCTTGTGACCCTAGGCCATGCATCATTTCTTTCCATGTTCATATGCTTCATGTGCATGCATCATGTGATTGAGCACTGCATGTTGATTGATTTTGTTCCGTTGTTGCATTGTTGTGTTTGGTTAGAGCCTGGTGATGATACGGAGTACGAGGTTTCTACCGAGGGTGAGTGTGAGGAGCAAGGTTACGTTCCCTCCGAGGATTCAACATGCAAGATGACCTTACCCGGATATCACTACTATCTTTGCCTATGCTAGATGTCTCGCTCTTTAGCTTATTGCCTCGATGCCTATGTCTGTTTGTCAGCCTCCTATTGTTGCCATGAACCTCTCTAACCACCCAACCTAGCAAACCTTTGATTGTCGACGTAAGCTTCGCTCGGCCCCTCTTATAGCATTGTTAGTTGCAGGAGAAGATTCGAAGATTCTTGCTTCTTGATGAAGTTATTGTTGGGATATCAAAATATATAATCTGTTAAACTAAATCATCTATATATTTGGCAATGGGTGGAAGGCTAAGCCTTCGCTTGGTGTTTTGTTCCACTCATGCCTCCCTAGAAACCGTTTAAACCAGTGTTATGTTCCTTGATTTTGTGTCCCTAACATGGTTGGGGGTTATGGGCCCCCCTCGATAACCCGCTTAGCACTAAAGCTTTTCCAGGAAGGCCCAACATTGGTTTTACATTTGCCTAACACTAAAACTTGCATAGGGAGTTATAAACCCTTTTCTTAATCAACAACCGTGGGCCAGTGCTCCACATAAGTGTTGGTCCAAACAGGGCAGGCTGCAGGGCCACCTCGAGGAAACTCAAGGGCTGGTAAAAACCCGTAGGATGTCCCATCCGGTCGTGGCCTGAGACGAGATACGCGCGGCTACTATTAGGGTGTCGGCACGCTGGGAGGTCTTGCTGTATTAGTTTTACCTTAGTCGGAATATCTTGAGCACGGGATTCCGAGAATACTCGGGTCTTCCCACCTTGGAGTTGCGACTCCGCAGATCGTGAGCTTGTGATGGGAAAAGTTGGGACACCCCTGCAGGGTTTTGATCTTTCGAAAGCCGTGCCCGCGGTTATGTGGCAGATGGGAATTTGTTAATATCCGATTGTATAAAACTTGACACTATGTTCATAATACACTACCAGCGTGAGTAACCATGACGGTCGCTTTCCGAAGGGGTTCGGGAAGTGAACACGATGGGGTTATGTTTGACGTGCTTAGATAGGATCACTTTGTGATCACTTTGACGATCGTTGGCACTTCTCTTCTCGCTCTAAACACGTAAGCTAGTGCTAGTGAAGTTGCATCCTTGTTTTCAGCCTTGTTCCACACCCAAGGCTTTGATAGTATTGCTACCCGGGAACGGGATTGTTGTGTCCTCCGTGGCTCACAGATTCTACACCACACCGGATGCAGGTACCGTTGAGAACTACACAACTGGTGGTTCAGAGTTGTACTGGGAGTTCGATGAAGAACGTGGGCGATACTACGTGTCTTATCCAGAGGATCAGTAGGGCTCTTACTAGGATGATCGGGACCTTGTGTTGCTTTATTTATGGTATCTTTCATTTGGATCTTCGTCTGTAGTCGGACTCTGATGTTATTTGGGATGATGAATGTTTATGTAATGCATTGTGTGACGTGGCGAGTGTAAGCGAACTACTCTTTTTGCAATTTCATCCCTCTTTTACATGAGTCGTGCAAAGATACCATACTTGAGATCATTCTAGTATGAGATTATGCCTTTAAGTCGTGCCTCGACATGTAGGAGGTATAGTCTCATACTGGGCATTACAAGTTGGTAATCGGAGCCTTCTCCGACCTAGGAGCCCCCACTGATTAATCGAATCGTTGACGGTTGAGTATAGGCACACACATGAAAATGTTTTGAGTCCTATATATATATATATATATCACAGAGTAGGATTTCTTTTACTCCTCATCCCTTTATGACTCTGGTGAGGACTCCTGACGATTACTTTATCTCTTCTACTCTCAAAAATTCACTAAAAAAAATTTTAGGATCACGCGACTATTGTTTGGATTGTTCCGATGTCTTTGTGACGAGAACATTATTCTCGATGCCTCCTGCCATTAGGGGTTGTGGCAGTGTCCCGGGGAGTTGAGCTCCGAGGTGTTGTTGTCACAAATCTATCGCAGCAGTTCTGGAATACTTAATACGGCCGACATCGAAAACTCTTCTATGCGGTTGGTGAAAAGATAACCCCGACATCACCTAGTACTGGGGAGGTAGTTCGGGAGTATTGCCATAGCTTGTATATCAGATGCGTTTCGAAGGTCCGAGGTAAACGGTTTCCAGAAATAACTGGTTATGTGTTGAAGGATGGATACAGCTGGATGTAGAATTAGAGTTGAGTGTGCGGTGCTTCCCCTGTATCCCCAACACCTGATTGCATAACTGGAAACTTTCGGAAATTTATAGGTGGGTTCATCTAGTAGCTCGTAGGCATTCTTCCAACGAATGCATGATATGGAGTTCGGGGTTCTACATTGAGTGAAGTGGTTTTATGGGCGTTTGTTCCGATCGGGAGTTGCATCTTAAAGGGTCCTTGGCTATGTTGATCCGGGGATTACAAAACCCTTTTGTAACACGTTCCATGAGCTTTCAGCACGAACATGTGGGACGGAGCTTCTATCTTGTATTTGTTCTATCTGCTCCTTGTTGTTTTTATTTACCTTTTGTTCTCCCAAGTGGCTTCACGAGAAGATTGTTGTACCATTAAACTGTGGATTACATTCGTTCATTTTTTGCTCGAATGTTCTTGTGAAGACTTATGTTGCAATTCTAGCCGTTGATTCAGCTTATATTTTTCAATCAATGCCTAGTAGTTGTCATCTCATTCAGGATGGCTCCTAAGAAGGTTCCCAATGCTAACCCAGAGGGTGAAGAAGTTCCTGATCGTCCTCCTTCCCCTCCTCCTCCGTCTGAGGCCTGGAGAGCAATTATGCAAGCGACCAACCAGAACACCCAGATGCTTATGCAAATGATGCAGAACATTCAAGCCAACCAAGCAAATCAAGGTGGTCATGGGAACCAAGGCCAAGGCAATCTGTTCAATCAACCTCACTTTGCTACACTCAACCAGTTCCTGGCAAACCAACCGAAGTCTTTCAGTTACTGTGTGGATCCGCTAGATGCTGAAGACTGGATAACACACATCAAGAAGCACTTTGAATGCAGTAACGTGAGACCTGAGGATTATGTCAAGTTTGTCGCCTTCCAACTCAAGGACCAAGCCGCTGATTGGTGGAAACAGTACAAAGATTCCAGAGGTGGACGTGAAATCTTGTGGACTGACTTCTGCAAGGATTTCCGCTCTCACCACATTCCAACTAGTGTCACTGAAAGCATGCGTGAGCAATTCCGCAACCTGAAGCAATGCACCATGTCCGTCTATCAATACAATGTCAAGTTCCAGAATCTCGCTCGATATGCCAAGCAAGACATCCCAGATTCCAAGAGCAAGATTTATCAGTTCCGTGGTGGTCTGAAGGATGAACTCCAACTAGCTCTCACCTTGTTCGAGCCGGATGAATTTGATCAATTCTATAACATGGCCCTTAAGCAAGAGGCAGCTGATGACCCTCAACCGTAAGGGATCTATTGCAGTGTTTTCGATAAGTAAGAGTGTCGAACCCAACGAGGAGCAGAAGGTATTGATAAGCGATTCTGAGCAAGAAATTACTGCAAGCACTGAAAGATAACTTTTAGGGGTTTTCTCGGTATAAGCAACAGGAAAGTAAAAGCGAGTAATGTAAAAGGTACTGAGAGTAACAAGTGGCCCAATCCTTTCTTAGCAAAGGAGAGGCCTAGCAACTGGACTTATAAAGACTAAAGTGTTCTTGAGGACACACGGGAGAGTAGTCATGTGCTTTCACCATATTCCGTATCGATATTATGTTATGTGTTGATAAGTGTTGAGTGGGTGGATCTATGCTAGTGCACTCTCTAGACTAAGATGAATGCACTCTTATGATTAAACACCTTGCAAGCATCCGAAAATACAAGATAGAATTTAAGGCAAAAACCTAACCATAGCAATACGATCGAGGATCCATTATTCCCTTATGCAAAAGCGTGCGAACTGGGGTTCAGGTTTCTGTCACTCCGGCAACCCACCATACGCATTCTTTATACACAATGTATTCTCCTAGGTCCTTAATAAGGCGAAGTGTTGGGTGTTCGACTCACACAACACCACTAGTAGAATGACAACACAACTTAAGTATCAAACAACACATATTACTTCAACAGCATATGACTACTAACAACAAGACTTTCCCCATGTCCTCAAGAACTAAGGTAACTACTCACAAGACATAAAAGAGATCATGATCAGTGGGGATAAATATGTGATAAACAATCTGGACATAATAATATTTCTCCAACAAAACTCAATAGCATTCACCACAAAGCAGTAATCAACACCGATGGAGTAGAGAGGATAGGTAGTACGAGTTACAACACAAGTTGCGATTGTAAGATGAGGTTTGGATGAAGATGGAGATGGTGCTGGTGTTGGGGATGATGTTGATGATGATCTCGATGATGCCCGTGACGATGGTGACGACGATGGCGACGATCTCCCCTTCTGGGAGGTGATCTCCCCGGCGGAATCTGCCCGCCGGAGATGGCTTTTTCTTCTCTGTAGGTTTCCGCTACGGAGCGGCGGCGGAACTCCGTAAAAAGTCCCGTCTCTAGGGTTTTTGGATAACGGAGAGCATATATGCAAAAGGGGCGGCCAGAGGTGGGCCAGGGGCTCCAGGCGACCCCCCGGCGCGGCCAGGGGGGGCGCGCCCCCAGGCCGCCTGGGCACCCTATGGCCCCCCTCTGGTTGCCCTTCCGCGTGTCTTCGTGATCCGTCTGAAAAATACCTCCCGTCAATTTTCAGGTAATTTGGAGGTATTCTTCTTCAGCAACTCAGCGTCCACTTTTTACTGCTGAATCCTGCGTCTGCTGCTTCGGCATCGGAAAGTTTGCAAACTGTGTAAAATAGACCAAAACAACATAAGAACATCACCATAACGTGAAATATATCAATGAATAAGGATAAATTATGATACAAAATAGTGATGCATTTTGGACGTATCAACACCCCCAAGCTTAGACCTCGCTTGTCCCCAAGCGAATATGAACTCGGTAAACCTGTCCACAAGTTTAGAGAGTGAAGTGTCGATAAATAGAATACGACAAGAAGCATCATAGTTTCTTTACTAACTCAAATATCCTCAACAGTAATCTTCAACTCATAAGGCCCTTATGAAAGAGTGATAACACTTATATTCGAAAGTAGGGCTAAGGAAACTCATTATATCATGGCAAACATGTCCTTCGGTCAAAGAACAACAAATAGATTTAACTTTTGCTCTTATATTTTGATGAGATCAATTGAAGCTTTTTGAAATAACATGTTAATAGGCAAGAAGTGAAAGTGTTAACACAAAGGAAGATGTTTGCCTTAGCTGGGCATGACAAACAACTTACTTATCGAATGATAATGTCAACAAGGATATGATATGACAAATCTTAATGCAGCTTTATATGAATGAATCCTTATCAACATCAAACGTCTGCTCTCTTTGAGAAATAGAAGGAAGTAGAAGTAACTGACTCAACTTAAAATTAAAAGATAGGCCCTGCTCTAGGGTAGTAGGGAAAACTCATGTGCTATCCTCAAATCAAACAGAATGAAAACAAGTTTTTCGGGGTGCATGATTTGTCAACGAATGCTAATAGATAACTCAATTGCTTTTTGAGCTGGACAAGTTTCGAGGAACGGCTCCCGCACGAGGACGATAACATCCTCTTATTCTCCTTTGTTTATCAATGCCAAAGTTTTCTGATTTCTCATGAACAAAGCGTGAAGGAGGGTTTGTTTGTTATATTATTTTTTAAGCCGGGCGCACTCTTTGCCAGTTCCTTCTCGTATTATGGGTTTGCACATTAGACATGCAATCCCGGGGTGAAGCTTGTCCAACTCAAGAAGACCATGAATTAGCTATTACTTCCTCATGAGCTAAAACAGAGGCACAAAACAAAAGATTTTGAATATTTAAGGATAACACATAAATTATATACTTTAGGAGGTGGTAGTGGAATACCATGAATAGGAAGGTATGGTGGACTCATATGGAAGGTATTGGTTTTAAAGGTATGGATGCACAAGCAGAATACCGCTTAGTACAGAGTTAGGCTAGCAAAGGTTTTGAGAGAACAGACAACTGATGATGACTAAGATGCAAAGCAATATAAAGCATGAACATTGAAATAAGCATAACACATCAAGTTGTCTTCCTTGTCAGCATAACACTTCAAGCATTATAACATAAAGGTTTTGGCTATGTTGATACTTTAAGAAAATCATGCTTGTTGTTATGACCAAAGCTATGTTTGCCAAGATTAAATAAAGTTTCATAGCCATACCTGACATAAGGTCAATACTCTCCATAAGAATCATCATATAAGGTCGATTGCGTGAAGAGAATACCGAGTGCAGCAAAAGGAACCGATAAACTTCTCATTAATATTCCATCATAGACGACTCCACACTCACGGATACAATTCTTCACGAAGGAGTGATAGACCTCAATGCACACACCTATCTCATATAACAACCTCCCTAGACATGATACGACTCTACTTGACTCTAAAAGACAAAAGGTAAAGATAATGATACCGGGCACTCCCCCAAGCTTGGAACAAGCCAAGGGAATGCTGATGGGCCTCGAACCCCTCGTTGGTTACCCCAAGTGGAAGGTGTAAGATGCAGTAAGTAGAAGTGTTTTCCCTTAGCAAAGATGCCAAGGATCGAATCCCCAGAGACTCCTAGGTTCAACAGGTAGGTGTCAACTGCTAACGGCGCAATTAGCAATCAACGTGGACCTGCACACAGATACAAATAACTTTGCTCCCAACGAGTACAGAGAGGTTGTCAATCTCTCCGGCCTTGTAGTTCACAAAGGGTTAAAAGCAATATGATAGTAGTGATAGATAGTGTTTTGCAATATTAAATAAAATAGCGAAAAGTAAATAGTGGATGTGATCAATGATGGTAATATGGACCGGAGTCTCATGATGTTCACTAGTGATGTCTCTCTCCCAAAAGACGATAAAACAGCTATGTGAGGTAAACAAATTACAGCTGGGCAATTGACAGGACCACAAACGCAAACCAATGCTGACTACATTGCAAGAAAGGTTGAGGTTCAAAGCATGGGCGGTACGCCAAAGTAAGTAGACCGAAATCCATCAATATCTACTACTAATCATCCAGCTTGAGATATCTATCCAGAACATCTCGCTGGTATTAAGTTGCGAGTCCCACCCATAGTGTAAACTCAATGCAACAGACAACTGCATTAAAAGAACTTTGCGTAAGGTAAACAATCCTTGCACCCACGGGCACAAGCACCGTTGTTTTCCCCCTTGTGGCAACAGCACATCCCCTAGACTCATGTTTCTGTCACTCAAGCTAGTCATCGAGGGGCATGAACCCACAATCGAGCATAACGTTCCCTCTTGGAGTCACTACCTATTACTTGGCCAAAGCAATAAATAACAACAGAGAACATGCAAGAATTACTTATGAACTAAAATATAAAAGAGGTGAATCAAATATATTACTCAAGATCAATCTGAACATAATCTCATAATCCATCGGATCCCAGCAAACTCAACATAGCAACAGCATAAGGATTACATAGGTGCCTCGATCATGTAGGGCAGCTCATGAGGACTAATTAGTGAAGCATAAGAACGGGAGGAGAACATCACATAGCTACTGGTCATGGACTCATGGTCCAAGGGAGACTACTCACGAGTCATCCGGGAGGCGTCCATGGTGGTGGAGAAGCTCCCGGTGGTGATCCTCCCCTCCGGCAGGGTGCCGGGAAGAGTTCTCATGGTGCTCTCGATCTTGGAAGCGGCGGCGGCGGCGGAACAGAGATGGGATCGCGAAAAGGGTTCCTGTTCTGAGGGTTTCGGAGGTCCCTCTAAATATATGCCAAAGGGGGGCACCGGACGGGCTTCGGGGGGCCCAGGCGCCCCCTCGGCGCGGCCCAGGGGGGGCGCCCACAGGGCGCCTGGAGCCCCTGTGGCCCCCCAGGCTGCCCTTCGGACGCAGTGTTGTTTCCGGATCGCTGATTTTTTATATAATTTTTCTGGATTTTTCTGGGCAGTTCTCGAAACGTCAAAACCTGAAATACAAAAACAGCCGAAAACAGAAACTGGCACTGGGGTGCACTGGATTAGTAAGTTAGTCCAAATATGATCAAAAGTGTATGGAAGTGTATGAATATCATAGCAATATCACCCAAAAGTGGCATGGAGCAAGCAGAAATTATAGATACGTTTTGGACGTATCAACATCCCCAAGCTTAATTCCTGCTCGTCCTCGAGTAGGTAAATGATAACAAGAATAATTTCTGTGGTGACATGCTATTAACCATATAGGACTTTCTCATAGTCATATGACAAAGGCTTACTGAGACAATGATTCTAAAGTAACTAAGTTGTCTCAAGAGAAAATCACAAATGACTGAAAGTTTTACAACATGAAACTGAAACATCAAAAAGATTTGCAATGAACATGATGTGCAAATATGATCAAGTGATATCTAGCTTGCCCCCTTTAGTGATGCAAAACATAAGTGCAGGGGCACCTTCAAGGTTTAAGTGATGACTAGATACAATCATTTCAGAATAAACGATATCACAATCATGCAAAAGACAATGCTACTTTGGGACAATGCACATTACACTCAGAATGACAATCATGCTCTCAATAGTTGGTGCTTGAAGTGCTAGAGCTTTTTATTTTGAAACATGGAAGCAATTGTGTCAACGGTAGTAGTACTTCATATGTGTCATGCATAAAACATCCTATAAGTTGCAAGCCTCATGCATCGAATACCAATAGTGCTCGCTCCTTGTCCTAATTAGCTCGGATCCCCATGGGTTAACATTGCATTGCATATGTTTTAACCAAGTGTCACAAAGGGGTACCTCTATGCCACCTGTACAAAGGTCCAAGGAGATAGATCGCATTTGATTTCTTGTTTTTGATAAATCTCAACTTGAGGACATCCATACCGGGACAACATAGAAAATAGATGATGGACTCCTCTTTAATGCATAAGCATATTCTCATGAGAGATTGAGGATTAAGGTCCAAGCTAAAACTTCCACCATGATGCATGGCTTTGGTTGGCGGCCCAATGTTCTTCTCTAACAATATGCATATTAATTCAACCCACGGTAAATCACCCTTACTTCAGACAAGACGAACATGCATAGCAACTCACATGATATTCAACAAAAGTGTGACAGTTGATGGCGTCCCCAGAAACATGGTTACCGCTCAGCAAGCAACTCATAAGAAATAAGATACATAGGCAACATATTCTTTACCACAATAGTTTTTAGGCTACTTTCCCATGAGCTATGTATTGCATGGTTAGTTTGCTTAGTGCAGGTGGAGGTTAGCAAAAGACTGGGAGCGACCAACTAAGAGAGCAATGAAGGTCATAATCATGCAGAGCGACAAAGCAATATTGAATCAGGCATGGTAGTTATATCGCTACTTAGAAACAAAAGATCATCAAGGCTTGACAGACTTTCTTTACAGTCTTGAATATGCGTGAGCATACGCCAAGTCAATCAAAATAAATTCTCGAAGGAAGATATTACTAAACCATACCACATCATAGGCAAACAAACCAAGTTGGTACTCCAATGACACATTGGGAACCCCCCAGCTATTTGAGATTAACCATAAGAAAACCTGAACTACTAAGCACCATCATGAAAGTAGCATCTTTATCATAGACACATTAACCAATGCAACGGAAGCAAACTCTCTTAATAAGGTGAGCATGGTAATTAAAGAGAGTTCAAGCAACCAACTAAATAAAAGCTCTTGAAAAGATAAGCATGAATACTAAGAGCAAAGCACGATAGTAGCTATTTAAAAGACAAAGAACACACACAGCATAGATAGACATGAAAATTCTATGTAATGTTCTAGGTAGAGGTGGAGCGTGTTTCTCTCCCACATAAAGGAATGCTGGGTTCCGACTCGTTATGAAAAACTAAAAAGAAAACTAAAAGGAAGACGCTCCAAGCATAGCACATAACACATGAAGTGATAAAAATATAGCGAAACGAAAGACGAACTGATAATGTTGATGGAGAAGGGGATGCACGGGGGCATCCCCAAGCTTAGACGCTTGAGTCTCCTTGAATATTTCTTGGGGGTGCACGGGGGCATCCCCAAGCTTGAGCGCTTGACACTCCTAAATCTTTTTATCATCTTCCCTCGCACACTTGAAAACTCCCTTCATACATAACTCATCATAATCTGATTAGCGAGGTTAGTACCCTTAATAAAATAATTATACCTTGCTGGAAATAAGGATATTCTTGAAGTTCTACTGTTTATCAAGATTGCCAAAAGGTTTTTGCAAAGAAAAAGCAAGTTCTTAATTTGCAAAGTGAAGGTAAGGTAAAACAGGACAGAATCTGTGAAAAACAGAACAGCAGGCAGTAATTGACCTGTTCGGGATACTTCTGCAACTCAAATCAAAAAACTCAGAACTGACGCACGAAAGACAATTATATATAGAACGCTGTCGAAAAAATTCAGACCAAAAAGATGACCTGGTGATTTTATACGAATTTTTCTATCCAAGGACAGAATCTGTTTCCTGGACATCACCTCACAACTTTTGAACTTTCTAGCAATCAGAGGCTATACTTGGCACAAATATGAAAAGCAAAGATACAATGATTATGCTACAGCAGTAAACATCATCAAGACACAACAAAAGCAAAAAAATTATTCATGTGGGCTGCTTCCCAAAAGCGCTTTCTTTTATGCCTTTAAGCTAGGCATAATGCATAGATCAAGTTGTATCAATTGAACCATCATCAAGATCATCAAAAAGCTCTTCAATAATACAACTAGTCTTAAGAGGACTCTCAAATAAAGGCCTCATAGAGATACTTCTAGGTAGAAGACCAAAAGGATAAAAGTCAAGGGAAGATTCATTTATAAGTTCATCAACGATAGGTGTTTCTTCCAAAGTCTTTACGGTTTCAACCCCTTTGGCAATAGGTGGATTGCTTTTAGAACGGGGAGCCTTTGGAACGTGAACGAACTTAGGCTCCCTCTTTGCCGGAGTTTCTACCTTTTCGGTTTTGATCGAGGAGAAAGTAGTTCCTAAGGTATCAAATATTTCCTCAATCTTGTCCATCCTAGAAGAGTCAGAATCATGGAATTTGACGGTCTCCAAAATTTTAAAAAATTTATGCATGGAGCTATCAAGTCTATTCAAATTCCCTTGGATCTTACGATCCAACTCATTCATCTTATTAATGCTTGGCATCTCTAGCTCTATTTTTTCAAGTTTTTTCATAATGTGAGCTAGGGTGATGTCCTCTCGAATGCTAACAACAGGGGGACTCCCAACAAGATTTTCAATAATACTAAGAGACTCCCAAACTGGGGCCTCTAGGAAATTCCCATTGATAGCAGTATCTAGAATAAACCTATTCCAAGAAATGATTCCAACATAAAAATTTCTAAGTAAGATAGTAGTAGGTTGCTTCTTGGTGGCTCTTTTTTGTGAATCATTAATTCTATACCAAGCATCTTTCAAACTTTCCCCACCTCTTTGTTTAAAGGTGAGAACTTCTGCCTCGTCAAAGACAAAAGGACCCGACATAATGATAACTAAAGAACAGGATAACTATTTTTGTGATTTTCGATAAAAAGGTACTAAAGCAAAAATGAAAAGGTAAACTAACAAGACTAAAAAGCAAAGGTAAAAGATAGCATGAAACTCCCCTATCCTGAAGAGTGGAGTCCCCGGCAACGGCACCAGAAAATACTCCTTGATGGGCCTCGAACCCCTCGTTGGTTACCCCAAGTGGAAGGTGTAAGATGCAGTAAGTAGAAGTGTTTTCCCTTAGCAAAGATGCCAAGGATCGAATCCCCAGAGAATCCTAGGTTCAACAGGTAGGTGTCAACTGCTAACGGCGCAATTAGCAATCAACATGGACCTGCACACAGATACAAATAACTTTGCTCCCAACGAGTACAAAGAGGTTGTCAATCTCTCCGGCCTTGTAGTTCACAAAGGGTTAAAAGCAATATGATAGTAGTGATAGATAGTGTTTTGCAATAGTAAATAAAATAGCGAAAAGTAAATAGTGGATGTGATCAATGATGGTAATATGGACCGGAGTCTCATGATGTTCACTAGTGATGTCTCTCTCCCAAAAGACGATAAAACAGTTATGTGAGGTAAACAAATTACAGCTGGGCAATTGAAAGGACCACAAACGCAAACCAATGCTGACTACATTGCAAGAAAGGTTGAGGTTCAAAGCATGGGCGGTACGCCAAAGTAAGTAGACCGAAATCCATCAATATCTACTACTAATCATCCACCTTGAGATATCTATCCAGAACATCTCGCTGGTATTAAGTTGCGAGTCCCACCCATAGTGTAAACTCAATGCAACAGACAACTGCATTAAAAGAACTTTGCGTAAAGTAAACAATCCTTGCACCCACGGGCACAAGCACCGTTGTTTTCCCCCTTGTGGCAACAACATATCCCCTAGACTCATGTTTCTGTCACCCAGGCTAGTCATCGAGGGGCATGAACCCACAATCGAGCATAACATTCCCTCTTGGAGTCACTACCTATTACTTGGCCAAAGCAATAAATAACAACGGAGAACATGCAAGAATTACTTATGAACTAAAATATAAAAGAGGTGAATCAAATATATTACTCAAGATCAATCTGAACATAATCTCATAATCCATCGGATCCCAGCAAACTCAACATAGCAACAACATAAGGATTACATAGGTGCCTCGATCATGTAGGGCAGCTCACGAGGACTAATTAGTGAAGCACAAGAACGGGAGGAGAACATCACATAGCTACTGGTCATGGACTCATGGTCCAAGGGAGACTACTCACGAGTCATCCCGGAGGCGTCCATGGTGGTGGAGAAGCTCCCGGTGGTGATCCTCCCCTCCGGCAGGGTGCCGGGAAGAGTTCTCCTGGTGCTCCCGATCTTGGAAGCGGCGGCGGCGGCGGAACAGAGATGGGATCGCGAAAAGAAGTCCTGTTCTGAGGGTTTCGGGGAACCCTTTAAATATATGCCAAAGTAGGGCACCGGGGGAGCCTCGGGGGGCCCAGTCGCCCCCCCGGCGCGGCCCAGGGGGGGGGCGCCCACAGGGCGCCTGGAGCCCCTGTGCCCCCCCTAGGCTGCCCTTCGGATGCAGTGTTGTTTCCGGTTCGCTGATTTTTTATATAATTTTTCTGGATTTTTCTGGGCAGTTCTCGAAACGTGAAAACCTGAAATACAAAAACAGCCGAAAACAGAAACTGGCACTGGGGTGCACTGGATTAGTAAGTTAGTCCAAATATGATCAAAAGTGTATGGAAGTGTATGAATATCATAGCAATATCACCCAAAAGTGGCATGGAGCAAGCAGAAATTATAGATACGTTTTGGACGTATCAAATGCCATTACCCAGGAGATTTCACTCATCATTCTTGTTGGCGTTGATCACGTAGTCCTTGGCGAAATGCTTCCATGGATATCTAGCTAAAGTCTCATATGAGAGGCTCGTCTCCTGAATGCTGCATTCAGCACCCAAACTCATGCGCATAAACCTTAGTTCATACTCACAGTTCTGGCGATGTAGATCATGAATTTGCCCTTGGAGTTCTTCAATTCTTTCTTCAGACGTGGTGATGCTTTTCATCATCTCCTTCATCTCCTTCAGGAAGTAGGTCTTCAGCTCGTCGATGATGTTAAAGTTAGCTTCAACACCACGCTCGATCATCTTCTTGTACTCGAAGACTTCTTGCTCCACTTCTTCCAGCCTGGCATGGATGCTCCCCTCCTTGATAGGTCCCTTCAGATCTTCTTGATGAAGGACACCGTCCTCCATCTGAACAACCTGAGGGTGCTTCTTCACCTCAGCGAGGTAAGGGTTGATGACGTTGACGACGAACTTGTCCTTGGGGGAACTTGGAGAAGCCATGGCACCTAAATTCGGCTGAAAGATTCCCTGGCAGAAACAGACCGAAGAGAAAACACGTGAAATCGCAAGATACGTTGCCGGAACAATCCGGGCAAATATATAGGAAAAATTTATGCACAGAAAGGAAGGTAACGGACCAAAGCGGGGTCGGAGACGGACTCCTGGGTGTCCAGGCGGCCTCCCGGCGTGGCCCGGGGGGGGGGGGCCTGGACTCCCTGGAGGTCGTCTCCGGCTCCACTTAGGTTCGGAATTTTACTAATTTTGCAGAAACTCGTAATACAGAACTTTTATGGCGGTTCGCGGTGTTTCCTTACCGTACTTCATACCTTTTCTTTATTCAGCTTCTGCTGCCGTCTGAAACAGGGCTGCAACATGTTCTTCGTGGGTTGTTGTGTATATTATATTCACATCAACATCGACAGGGTCTCCTGCTATGTAATGTTTAAGTCTTTGCACATTCACAACTTGAGGTTTGGTGCCTTCAAAATTATTAATCTTAATTGCACCAGACCGATAAACTTCTTCAATATGAAATGGTCCTTCCCACCTGGAAAGTAGTTTACCTGGAGAAAACCTGAAACAGGATCTAAACAACAAAACTTTATCACCAACATTAAATTCATGTTTCAGAATCTTCCTATCATGCCACTTTTTTACCTTTTCCTTGAACATTTTAGCGCTCTCGTAAGCTTCACTTCTCCATTCATCTAGAGAATT
Organism: Secale cereale; assembly: GCA_902687465.1. NCBI lineage: Eukaryota > Viridiplantae > Streptophyta > Magnoliopsida > Poales > Poaceae > Secale > Secale cereale. Next base: position 752,536,735 of record LR738710.1, read on the forward strand.
CAAGTTCATGAGACGCTTCTCACCAGCTAGTTTTGGGTCAGCGTTAAGCTCTCTAACAGCCCAGAAAGCTTTGTGCTCTAACTCTAATGGCAAATGGCAAGCCTAGCCATACACCATCTTATAGGGAGACATGCCCACGGGGTTTTTGTAAGCAGTTCTATATGCCCACAAAGCATCTCCTAACTTGTTTGACCAATCCTTCCAATTTCTATTTACTGTTTTCTGCAAGATCAACTTAATCTCTCTATTGGTGACCTCAACTTGCCCACTAGTTTGAGGATGATACGGTGAAGCAATTCTATGATTAACATCGTATTTGGCCAAAGCTTTTCTAAAAGCTCCGTGCGTGAAGTGTGATCCCCCATCAGTCATGAGATACCTAGGTACACCAAACCTAGGAAATATTACATCTTTAAGCATTTTCAAAGATGTCTTGTGATCAGCACTTTCAGTGGGGATTGCTTCAACCCACTTGGTCACATAATCAACAGCTACTAAAATGTGAGTGTAATTGTGTGAAGAGGGAAAAGGACCCATAAAATCAAAACCCCAACAATCGAAAGGTTTAATCACTAGTGAGTAATTCATAGGCATCTCATTCCTTCTACTAATGTTACCAACTCTCTGACATTTATCACAGGCTAAAACATAATTTCTAGCATCTTTAAAGAGAGTAGGCCAATAAAAACCTGATTGAAGAACCTTATGTGCAGTCCTCTCACCGGCATGATGTCCTCCATAGGGACTATCATGACACCGTCTGAGAATGTCCTTCTGCTCATGTTCCGGAATGCATCTTCTCACGATCTGAAAGTGCAACTAATCCCCGGGTGGTTTTGGTAATTAATAACAACATATATATCATTGAACTAATATTTACTTGAGAATCATTTCAGAGAAGTTCGATGATATGGGTATGGAAATGTCTGAAGAAGTGGACCCCTCAAAATGCTAAGACAAGCATTGGCAAAAGCTCAAGACTCCATTTTTGGTTTAGTGATCAAAGATCACATTGAGTCCATAGGAAAAGCCAATACTATTAAAAGGGGATGAGGTTGTGTTGATGATCTGGTTGCTCAAGTGCTTAGTGATTTAGCTCCTTCAACTATCAGCACCTTTCACTACTTAACACACTCATAAGTAATCTCGGACAAACCGATTCTGCAAACTCAGTCCCACCGAGATGAACCACCTCAGTTATTCTTCCAAACCCTAATATTTCGGTCCATCCGATTTTGAGTTCGGTCTCACCGAAACTGGACTGCCAACCTTCTGTAACCAATTGACATCATATCGGAATATCCGAGTTGTTAATTTCGGTCCCACCGAGAATGGCAAGCTCCTACCTTTGACTCATATCGGACACACCGAGATGGTATTTTCGGTCCCACCGAAAACCCCAACGTTCACTATATTTGAACTTTCGGTCTGACCGAGTTTTCACTTCGGTCTCACCGAGATTGCTCAATTATGTGTGTAACGGTTGGATTTTGTGTGGAGGCTATATATACCCCTCCACCCCCTCTTCATTCGTGGAGAGAGCCATCAGAAAGTCTACCACTCCTACCATACACTTTCTGAGAAGAGAACCACCTACCCTTGTGTTGAGATCAAGTCATTCCATTCCTACCATATGAAACTTGATTTCTAGCCTTCCCAAGTTGCTTTCCACTCAATCCTTTCTTCCACCACAGCCATATCAGTGAGGAGAGTTGAGTGTTGGGGAGATTATCATTTGAAGCACAAGAGAAAGGAGTTCATCATCATCAACCACATCTATTACCTTTTGGAGGGTGGTGCCTCCTAGATTGGTTAGGTGTCGCTTGGGAGCCTCCGTCTTTGAGATGTGGAGTTGAACCAAGAAGTTTGTAAGGGCAAGGAGATCGCCTACTTCGTCTACCCCGAGTAAGGCTAGTCCTCCGTGGGCATAGGCCATGATGGAATAGACAAGGTTGCTTCTTCGTGGACCCTTCGTGGGTGGAGCCCTCCGTGGACTCGCGCAGCCGTTACCCTCCGTGGGTTGAAGTCTCCATCAACGTGGATGTACGATAGCACCACCTATCGGAACCACGACAAAAATCTTCGTGTCTCCAAACTGCGTTTGATCTTCTCCACCTCTCTTTACTACATGTGCAATTTACTTTCCGCTGCTTATACTCTAGAATTGCATGTGTAGGGTGATACTTGAATTGATCATAACTGTGAAACTGCCAAAAACTGTTCATGATCTAAAGGCAAATTTTTATATTGTCAAGTAGTCTAATCACCCCCCCCCTCTAGACATACTTTCGATCCTACAAGTGGTATCAGAGCTTTGGTCTCCATTGTTTTGGTTTCCATTGCATTGGACTCCATAAGCTTGGTTTCACAACCTAGGAGAGTATGGCGTCTAGTGAGGGTAATTATCGTAGAGGTCCTTACTTTGATGGTACAAATTTTGCTAGTTGGAAGCATAAAATGAAAATGCATATTCTTGGTCATAACCCAGCCGCATGGGGCATTATTTGTGTTGGCATGCAAGGTGATTTCTTCGAGGAAGGAAAAGTTCCGGATCGCGAAGCTACACCGGAAGAGTTGCGGATGTTGCAAAACAATGCTCAAGCTTGTGACATTCTCTTCAATGCTTTGTGTCCCGAGGAGTTCAACAAAATCAGCCGTCTTGAGAATGCTAAAGAGATTTGGGATACTTTGGTTGAAATGCATGAAGGTACTGAATCTGTGAAGGAATCAAAGCTAGATATTCTTCAAGGTCAACTTGACAAGTTCAAGATGAAGGATGGTGAAGGAGTCGCTGAAATGTACTCTAGGCTTGCTCTCATCACAAATGAGATTGCCGGCTTAGGAAGCGAAGAAATGACCGACCGATTCATCATCAAGAATATTCTAAGAGCTTTGGATGGAAAATATGACACCGTGTGCACTTTGATCCAAATGATGCCAAACTACAAGACTCTCAAGCCAACTGAAGTCATTGGAAGAATTGTTGCTCATGAGATGACACTTAAGGATAAGGAAGAGCTTCACAACAAGTCAAGTGGTGCTTACAAAGCTACAAGTGATGCTCCCACTACCTCAAGTGACAAGTTAATTTCCAATGAAGAGATAAGCCTAATGGTTAAGAACTTCAACAAGTTCTACAAGAATAGAGGCAAAGAGAGAAGCTCAAAGTCTAGATCATATGATGAAAAGAGATCCTCTAGTCGTGATCGAAACTGCTACAATTGTGGAAGACCCGGACACTTCTCAAATGAGTGTACGGCTCCCCACAAGAGAAGAGAAGAATCTCCAAGAAGAAGAGCAAGAGATGAGTCACCTCGGAGAGAGAGAAGGAGTAGAGATGATCGTTATGAACGAAGACCCTCTCGGAGAAGCAAGGATTCGGAGAGGAAAGACAAGTCATGAAGGAGCTACACAAGAAGAAGACATCAAGCTCATGTAGGTGAATGGGTCTCCGGCTCCGACTCCGACAATCAATCCGATGGAAGCTATCACTCCGACTCCGACTACAGTCAAGATGAAGGTGTTGCCGGACTTGCACTCGTATCCTCCAACTCCAACTCCTACGACTTATTTGATTCACCAAATGAGGGAATTGGAAGATGCTTCATGGCTAAAGGCCCCAAGGTAACACACCCTGAATTCATTGACTTTGATAGTGATGAGGATGACTTGCTTGGTGAAGATGAGCTCTTGCATGATAAATCTAGTGAGCTTAGTAATGATGAAAATGCTAGTAGTCTTTATAGTCGAGAAGAGTCGAATGACAATGCTATGAAGGAGATTGAGCGTCTAACTAAAGAACTAAACACTCTTAAGTTAGCTCATGAAACAACTCAAGAAGATCATAGAGAGCTCCTAAGATCTCATGAGAAGCTACGCTTCGAGAAGCTCACTCTAGAGCAAGAACATGAGTTTCTAAAAGCGATCAATGACGATCTTCGAAAGAAGAGTTCTTCATATCTTACCAAACGACTTCTCTTGTCTAATTTCTTGCCACCTATTAAGACTAAGCATGACAAGCATAAGAAAAGTTCTTCCTCTAGTAGTAACAATAACCATGTTAAATCCAATATTGTTGCTTCTAGTAGTTCTCTTGATTCCACTAACAATGTTTCAAGCCAAGTTACACTTGAGCAAGAAAATAGCTTATTGAAGGAAATCATAGAGAAAGGTGTCTACAAGAGTCTTGCCGGAAGCAAGAACTTTGAGGAAATTGTTCGCAAACAAGGAAGGCACCGGAAGAATCAAGGGATTGGTTTTGAGCGAAAGTTCAACGCCGAAGGTGTTGAGTGGGAAGAAGGTCAATACCCTACTCCACAGTTTGTTTCACAAAAGGAGAAGTATGATCCTACTTCTTCCAATGTGGAACAAGCTCAAGATGACCTTCCACCACAAGACCACAAGCTAAAGGCCAAGGACAAGCTTCAAGAGGAGATTGATGCATTCATTGAAGCACCTCAAGCCATGGTCAAGTGGGTTCCCAAGGACACATCAAGTTCTACTTCGTCAAGCTCAACTACAACACCAAGGATTCCCATCAAGATGATGTGGATCCCAAAGAAGAAGAACTAGAAGGTTCTTGAGGGTGACTCCGCCAACATACTTCACTCATATTCTTTTGGCAAGAACTTGTGCAATCAACTTCCACATCATGCACTAGTTCATGGAGTCACAAACCCTCTTGTTGGTAAGTCAAGGGACAAGGTAATCATTGCTTTCATGGACATCATCCTTTGTGAACTTCAATCTATGTCTATGGATATTCTTGTTTGTTCCTTGTGGGACTAACCCATGTAGGTATTGAAAGTGCCCTAATCCAAAGGATAGCTCCCAACTCTTGATGATCTACATCAACATTGAGCATCCACATCTTCAACATCTACATGAAGTTTTCTACGACAACCCAAGGTTAGTTTGACCCTTTAAAAGGGGTTCTCACATCTAGGGGGAGCTTTGCTCTAAAAATTGAGTTAAAGCATCTCCAAATGATGTGAACACATAAATGCTTTATGTAAAAGTGGTAACCCCACTTGTGCTTAAACGATGAGTATGACCTATGATCAAATGTTCTCATTTGGCTCCTAAGTCAAAATACTCATATATAGATGACCTAGTCATCGACAAATTGTGTGCTAGTAGCTAGAGTTTTGGTTGTGCATGTTTGACACATATTTCAGTTGCTATCTTATTGTGTGAGCATGTTGAATGCATGATTTCATCCATTCGAGGACATCCATTTGTTGTTTTGATTGTTTTGATCTTTTCTGACCAAATGGATGGACAAGAATGCCTAAGCACCTTCCCTAGCTATCTATGCTTTCTTGTCTCAAACTCTATTCATGCTCATATCACAACTTTGAACAAGTCATTTTCGGACCCTCCGAGTGAGAAGCACTCGGAGCCACCGATCCGTCTAAGGCTGACTTCCAAAACCTTCTAAGTCCATTTCGGTCTGACCGGCTTCTCCATCTCGGTCCAACCGAAACGCTTAGACTGATCTAGGTTTCATCTCGGTGAAACCGAGTTCAAAATCTCGGCGTGACCGATATGTGTAACTGCACAGCAGTTAGCCATTTCGGTGTCACCGAGTTTTTCAACTCGGTCCCACCGACAGTATGGGGATATATATACCTGAGGGCTGCGCACGATTTAATTCTTCAAACCGTTTCGCCCCCAAGTCCCCTGCTGCCGTCGCCCTGGTCTACGGATCGTCGCCTTCGTTACCTGTGCGCCCTCGCCGCAGGTCTCCGCCGCCGTCAACGGTAATCCTCTCCGCGCCGTTGCCGCCGTAGAGAGACTCCACCAAGTTAGGGTGAGTCCCGATCCCTCTCGTGCTCCCCATCTGATTCTTGCACGATTGGTTTGCCATGAATCTATCCACGTTTGAGATACTCCTAAACATCAGATCAGATCTTCTTAGTTTCGAGCGAAATTCTTAGGTTTAGGTTTCCACGGAACACATCTCGGTGAAGCCGATTTTGAAAACTCGGAATGACCGATTTGGCCTCTGGCCATTGCATTGCACCGTTCGGTCTAACCGATTCGTGCAAATCGGTGTGACCGATGTAGAGTCTCAGTGAAACCCTAGTGTTTCGGTAGGACCGAAACCCATTTCGGTCTGACCGGAAGTGGTGTGTAGGTTTCTGGTATACACTTCGGATTCATCGAAACTGAAAATCGGTTTGACCGAAATGCATTCTGTGAAAACTCAAAACTAAGATTTGCACTCATTTTTTTTGCAAAAACCTCTGCAGTTGTGATAACTCTTCTACTCTGCCTATACCTTATCTATTCACAGGTTGTCAGCCATGTCAGATGTCAGTGACAGCCAGAACAGGTCTGAATCACCATTTGCAGAGATTCCAGAGGCAGATACTAGTCCTGAGGCTAGTAGTTCCAGTGATGATGGTGAGAGGAGCACCCCTAGTGGTTTGCCTCCTGCAGCCACCAGAACCAGAAAGAAGAGAAATTCTGATGATGAGGACTCTGACTTCGTTGCTGAGGAAGTTACCTCCAAGCCCAAGAGGAATGTTGTTGCCAAAGAGCACCAAGGGCAGCAGTCGAGGAAAGGCACCAGCAAGGTCAAGCAGTCAGCTGTTGCAAAGAAGCTAAACTTGGAAGAGCCAGCTCCAAGTAAGGTGAAGAAAACTTCCAAGAGGAAGAGGGTAGTATATGCTGAACCTCAAGTTGATGCAGGTGCTGAAGAAGAAGAAGAAGATGCACCCCATCCTCCTCCTCAGAAAGCTAAGTTCATGGGTGATGCTATTAGGGCTCAAGTCACTTCTAAGCCCAAGAAGCCTGCTCAAGCCAAGGCAGCTCCAGCCAAGCCCAAGAGGACAACCAGGAGCATTCCAGCTTCTGAGAAGAACAAAGGTGAGATGCCACCGTCTAAGTCAGATGAAGAGAATGTGTTGTTGAAGCTCCGTCCTAAGTTGCCACTCCATAACGATGCTCATCCTCAAGCTGAGGACATGAAGGCAAGGAAGGACAAAGGTCTCAGGCTATGGAGACAGGCTGATCCATATGCCGTGAGGAGAAGGACTGCTGTGGACCCCAGATTCCACACCAGAGAGCAGCAGGACTTCTATGAGACCGTGCTGATGGATAAGAAGCCTATTGTTGCTGACACCAGGTATGTTGACTGGAAGTACATTGACAGTGAAGAGCACCGAGACTTCTTTCCCCATGTGCATGAGAGCTTTACTGCATGTGGAGTTGCTGATTTTGTGGGTCAGGAGCTGACAGCTTGGAATGACGAGATGATCATGCAGTTCTACGCCACAGCCCACTTCTATCCTGATGGCAAGATCACCTGGATGACTGAAGGTCAAAGGTTTTCTTCGTCTATTGAAGAATGGGCAGAACTTCTAAATGCTCAAGTGCAGAGAGAGGACGACATTGATGTCTATGGGATTCCTAAGAAGAGTCATGATTCCATGAAGAACATGTACAAGGAGATCCCCGCTGCTGATTTGGAAGGGTGGAAGCTTGGCTCAGTGTACTATCTCCAGGCAGGTCTGACCACCACTAACACTATTTTGAGGCATACCTTGATGCCCAAGTCTGGAGACCACCGCATGATTCGAGGCTATTCTATCAACATGCTGCACATTCTTGATGAGAAGGCACCTTTCAAGGTGATGGACTTAATGGTAGAGACCATTAAGAGGACTGCAGCTGACCAGAAGAGGTCATGTGGATTTGCCCCGCAGATTCAGATGCTTATCAATGCCAAGTTTGGCACGGGCAAATTCATGTTGGATAGGAAGCACTTGCCACTGCAGCCAGAGCATGAGGATAACGTAGTTGTGATGGATGAGGAGGATCCAACCTCAGTTGAAGGACAAGCCAAAATTGAAGCTGCAAAGAAAGCTAAAGCTGACAAAGAGGCAGCAGCAGCAGCAGCTAAACCAAAGAGCTTCGGAGAGCAGATTCTTGAAGCTACCCAGAGGATTGAACAACGCCTGGCGAGCATTGAACAATCTCAGGAAAGCCTAGAGAGAATTGTTGAGGACAAGATCCACGCTCTGGACGTGAAGCTGACTGAGATTCAGGTGTCCGTCAACAAGCTTGAGGCAGACATGGAGGAAGCAAGGCAGGAGAGAGCAGAGCTCATGCAGGATGATCTAGTCCAGGACTCTCATTGCCAGACTGCTCAGGTTCCCAGAGGATCCAGATCTGCAGCTATCCCAGTGACTGACTCCAGGGCTACCACTTCAGCACCAGCTACAGCTCCAGCATCCACTCCTCCAGCGCAGACATCAGCAGAAGTCTTCGCCGATGCCGTCATTTCTACTCCAACATCTACCCAGACGGGAGCCGCCAGCAGAGCCCACAGTGACGCTTAGCTCTATACCTTTTCGAACTTTTTGGTAACTTGTTGCCAAAGGGGGAGAAATTGTATAGATCATAGGGCTTCGAGAGAGAGAGTGCTCTTTCGTTCTTTTGCCGGTTTCCTTTGAGATACATTTTTTTCTTTTGGTCTTTCGATACTTTCAGTGTGCTTGCTACTACGTTTGTTGCTACCTTAATGAGTGCTTGGTCATACTATGCTTTAATGTGTGCTTAATGCTTATCATATGCTATTCCTTATTGTATGGCTATCTACTCTTGTCTTGGTGATTGAGTGCATGTTATTCATTCTTATCATTTTGTGCGCTCCACCAAGATGTATGTGACATGGAAGAGTGACCCATAATCCTAATCGATTGTGCATTTGCATTCAAACGCAAATTTTAAATAATGCACAAATTTAGGGGGAGCTCTTGTTTATCACATACTTCTCAAAGCGACGGTATTATTCATTGGTTATATCTTTTGTCGAAGCTTTGATCTATATGTTGTCATCAATTACAAAAAAGGGGGAGATTGAAAGTGCAACTAATCCCCGGGTGGTTTTGGTAATTAATAACAACATATATATCATTGAACTAATATTTACTTGAGAATCATTTCAGAGAAGTTCGATGATATGGGTATGGAAATGTCTGAAGAAGTGGACCCCTCAAAATGCTAAGACAAGCATTGGCAAAAGCTCAAGACTCCATTTTTGGTTTAGTGATCAAAGATCACATTGAGTCCATAGGAAAAGCCAATACTATTAAAAGGGGATGAGGTTGTGTTGATGATCTGGTTGCTCAAGTGCTTAGTGATTTAGCTCCTTCAACTATCAGCACCTTTCACTACTTAACACACTCATACGTAATCTCGGACAAACCGATTCTGCAAACTCAGTCCCACCGAGATGAACCACCTCAGTTATTCTTCCAAACCCTAATATTTCGGTCCATCCGATTTTGAGTTCGGTCTCACCAAAACTGGACTGCCAACCTTCTGTAACCAATTGACATCATATCGGAATATCCGAGTTGTTAATTTCGGTCCCACCGAGAATGGCAAGCTCCTACCTTTGATTCATATCGGACACACCGAGATGGTATTTTCGGTCCCACCGAAAACCCCAACGTTCACTATATTTGAACTTTCGGTCTGACCGAGTTTTCACTTCGGTCTCACCGAGATTGCTCAATTATGTGTGTAACGGTTGGATTTTGTGTGGAGGCTATATATACCCCTCCACACCCTCTTCATTCGTGGAGAGAGCCATCAGAAAGTCTACCACTCCTACCATACACTTTCTGAGAGAACCACCTACCCTTGTGTTGAGATCAAGTCATTCCATTCCTACCATATGAAACTTGATTTCTAGCCTTCCCAAGTTGCTTTCCACTCAATCCTTTCTTCCACCACAGCCATATCAGTGAGGAGAGTTGAGTGTTGGGGAGATTATCATTTGAAGCACAAGAGCAAGGAGTTCATCATCATCAACCACATCTATTACCTTTTGGAGGGTGGTGCCTCCTAGATTGGTTAGGTGTCGCTTGGGAGCCTCCGTCTTTGAGATGTGGAGTTGAACCAAGAAGTTTGTAAGGGCAAGGAGATCGCCTACTTCGTGAAGATCTACCCCGAGTAAGGCTAGTCCTCCGTGGGCGTAGGCCATGATGGAATAGACAAGGTTGCTTCTTCGTGGACCCTTCGTGGGTGGAGCCCTCCGTGGACTCGCGCAGCCGTTACCCTCCGTGGGTTGAAGTCTCCATCAACGTGGATGTACGATAGCACCACCTATCGGAACCATGACAAAAATCTTCGTGTCTCCAAACTGCGTTTGATCTTCTCCACCTCTCTTTACTACATGTGCAATTTACTTTCCGCTGCTTATACTCTAGAATTGCATGTGTAGGGTGATACTTGAATTGATCATAATTGTGAAACTGCCAAAAACTGTTCATGATCTAAAGGCAGATTTTTATATTGTCAAGTAGTCTAATCACCCCCCCTCTAGACATACTTTCGATCCTACACGATCCCGTCGGGACCTTCTTTGAAAAGATGTGGGTCATCCCAAAAGTAGTGCCTCAAATCATGAAAGAACTTCTTCCTTTGCTGAAATGGTAGACCTGGAGGCAAATACTTTGCAACAATAAAATTAGCATAATCTGCATACCAAGGATCGGAAAGAGATTGTACTTTTACAACGGCAAGTTGCTCGTCTGGAAAACTATCGTTAACTGGGATGGGGTCATGCGGTATATCTTCCATCCTTGAAAGATTGTCCGCCACCGGATTGTCTTCCCCTTTCCTATCAACAATCTGCAAATCAAATTCTTGAGAAAGGAGTACCCATCTGATAAGCCTTGGCTTGGCATCCTTCTTTGTCATAAGATACTTAATGGCAGCATGATCAGTATGAATAATAACTTTGGAATCAACAATATACTGCCTAAACTTATCACAAGCAAAAACTACAGCTAAGAATTCCTTCTCAGTAGTAGCATAATTTCTTTAAGCACTATCAAGGGTTTTACTAGCATAATGTATAACATTCAATTTCTTATCAACTCTTTGTCCTAAAACAGCTCCAGCAAAATCACTTGCATCACACATAATCTCAAAAGGTAAATTCCAGTCAGGTGGTTGTACTATAGGAGCAGTCATTAAAGCTTTCTTAAGGACTTCAAAAGCTTCCTTACAATTTTCATCAAATACAAAAGGAACATCCTTCTAGAGAAGATTAGTGAGGGGTCTCGAGGTTTTAGAAAAGTCTTTAATAAATCTTCTATAAAAACCTGCATGACCGAGAAAACTGCGAATACCTTTGATGTCCCTTGGATAGGGCATCCTCTCAATAGCTTCGATCTTGGCCTTGTCCACTTCAATTCCCCTTTCGGAAATCTTGTGACCAAGAACAATTCCTTCATTAACCATGAAGTGGCACTTCTCCCAGTTGAGTACCAAATTTGTCTCCTCGCATCTCTGCAAAACTTTATTAAGGTTGTGAAGACAATGGTCAAAAGAAGTTCCATAGACGGAGAAATCGTCCATGAAGACTTCCATAATATCCCCGCAGAAACCATGAAAGATAGCAGACATACACCTTTGAAAAGTAGCAGGGGCATTACATAAACCAAAAGGCATACACCTGTAAGCATAAGTACCAAAGGGACAAGTAAAAGTGGTCTTCTCTTGATCGGCAGTGTTAACATGAATTTGAGAGAAGCCAGAATAACCATCGAGATAACAAAAGTGGGTATTTTTGGATAACCTTTCAAGCATTTGGTCGATGAACGGCAACGTATAGTGATCCTTCCTGGTTGCCTTGTTCAACTTCCTGTAATCAATACACATTCTATATCCAATAATAATTCTCTGAGGTATTAATTCATTTTTATCATTAGGAACCACAGTTGTACCTCCTTTCTTAGGAACACAATGTACCAGACTTACCCACTTACTATCAGCTATAGGGTAGATAATACCTGCGGCTAGAAGCTTGAGAATCTCAGTTCTCACGACATCCATCATCTTCGGGTTCAACCGTCGTTGATGATCAACAACTGGTTTAGCATCAGGCTCAAGGTTGATAGTATGTTGACAAATAGATGGACTAATCCCCTTAAGGTCATCAAGGGTGTAGCCAATTGCGCCTCGGTGTTTACGAAGTACTTCCAATAATTGCTCTTCTTCATATCCTGAAAGGTTAGAATTGATAATAACAGGATATACTTTCTTTTCATCTAAATAAGCATACTTGAGCGTATCGGGAAGAGGTTTAAGATCGAACACCGGGTCTTCTTTCGGTTTTGATAGAATTCCCAAAGGTTCAACCGGAAGGTTGTGCTTCAGGATAGCAGGCTGCCTCAAGAATATTTCATCTAGTTCATTTCTTTCCTGCATATGCAAATCATTCTCGTGGTCCTCCATGTATTGCTGCAAAGGATCATTAGGGGGAATAGCAATAGAGGCAATACTTTCAATAATTTTATCATCACTAGGTAAATCAGTACCACGAGGCTGCTCAGAGAACTTAGAAAAATTAAATTCATATGGCTCACCATCGAATTCAACAGAAACTTTACCTTTCTTGCAATCTATTATAGCTCCACAAGTTCTAAGAAAAGGTCTACCAAAAATAATTGGACAAAAATTGTCCCTCTCGGAACCAAGTACTAGAAAGTCGGTAGGGTATTTTACCTTTCCACATAGGACTTCAACGCCCCTCACAATTCCGATAGGAGAGATAGTTGTTCTGTTTGCAAGATGAATAGTAACATCAACTTCTTCAAGTTCACAAGGGGAAATCTCACCGATGATCTCTTCATAAAGTGAATAGGGGATAGCACTTACGCTCGATCCCAAATCGCATAGCCCATAATAATTGTGATCTCCTATTTTAACAGATACCACTGGAGTACCTGAAATTGGGCCTTTATTCTTGGCTGTGACAAGGTTAGTGGAAACAACACAAAAATTTATATTGGAATCCAAAACATCATTAGTAGCAAGGTCTTTAATCAATGCAACTTGAGGATCGACCCTGATCTGGTCCTCAGGCTCATCAACTCTTCTCTCACTTTTATTTATTATGCCTGTCACAAAAGAGTGCTCCTTTATCCTTGCGGGAAAAGGAGGCTTTTCATATATAACTGCAGGCAAAATAGGGTCAGCAACATAAATATCAATAGGTGGTTCGTTAAAAGGTTCATGGTGCTGGTCTCTCTTCTTTTTGAAAGAATCAACGTGAGAGGCAAAATCCTTACACAAATCAATCACTAGATGGGAATCAAGACCAATCGTAGAGCAAAAAGTATTGAAGTAATCAATTTTCACATAGCTCTCAATATAATCATGTTCATAATTTCTAGCGGGTTCAATACCTTTATCAATTTCCCAATCTTCGGTATTCCTCTGGATTCTTTCAATGAGATCCCACCTTTCTTCAACACTCTTCTTCTAAAATACCCCACTAGAGGAGGCATCCAGCATCTCCTTATGCTGACGAGAAAGCCTGGCATTTGTAAGTATAATTTCCTTGGGAAGCTTATGAATAGGGCATTTGAGCATTAGGAACTTCAATCTCCCCCAAGCTTGAGCAATGCTTTCTCCGTCACGAGACCTAAAGTTATAGATATAATTCCTGTCTCGATGAATTTCATGAAGAGGATAAAACTTAGTATAAAAGAGAGACATAAGCTCCTGCCAGTCCAGCAAGTGTGAGTTATCGAGAAGCCCATACCAATCTGAAGCTTTATCTATAAGTGATACGACGAACAATTTCCTCATGACAAACTCCCTTGATACACCTGCAAGCTTAAATAATGAACATAGTTGTGACAGATATAGCAAGTGTTCAGCGGGATGTCTGTCTCCTGCGTAACGATTAGCCAAAACATAATTGATAATACCAGCTGGTATTTTATAAGGCACAATTTCAGTAGGGGGAGGATCAACCACCACAGGTGTGGGGCGTCTTCCCGCAAGCAACGATCCAATAATAGGGTTGTCCATAAGGACAAGGAGCAGCAAATAGCAAAAATAAAAACAGAATTATATAAAAAAACTTTCTTACCAGTTTCACTTTACCAATAGCGCTACGCTCCCCGGCAACGGCGCCAGAAAACGGTACTTGATGACCCTCAACCGTAAGGGATCTATTGCAGCGTTTTCAATAAGTAAGAGTGTCGAACCCAACGAGGAGCAGAAGGTATTGATAAGCGATTCTGAGCAAGAAATTACTGCAAGCACTGAAAGATAACTTTTAGGGGTTTTCTCGGTATAAGCAACAGGAAAGTAAAAGCGAGTAATGTAAAAGGTACTGAGAGTAACAAGTGGCCCAATCCTTTCTTAGCAAAGGAGAGGCCTAGCAACTGAACTTATAAAGACTAAAGTGTTCTTGAGGACACACGGGAGAGGTAGTCATGTGCTTTCACCATATTCCGTATCGATATTATGTTATGTGTTGATAAGTGTTGAGTGGGTGGATCTATGCTAGTGCACTCTCTAGACTAAGATGAATGCACTCTTATGATTAAACACCTTGCAAGCATCCGCAAATACAAGATAGAATTTAAGGCAAAAACCTAACCATAGCAATACAATCGAGGATCCATTATTCCCTTATGCAAAAGCGTGCGAACTGGGGTTCAGGTTTCTGTCACTCCGGCAACCCACCATAAGCATTCTTTATACACAATGTATTCTCCTAGGTCCTTAATAAGGCGAAGTGTTGGGTGTTCGACTCACACAACACCATTAGTAGAATGACAACACAACTTAAGTATCAAACAACACATATTACTTCAACAGCATATGACTACTAACAACAAGACTTTCCCCATGTCCTCAAGAACTAAGGTAACTACTCACAAGACATAAAAGAGATCATGATCAGTGGGGATAAATATGTGATAAACAATCTGGACATAATAATATTTCTCCAACAAAACTCAATAGCATTCACCACAAAGCAGTAATCAACACTGATGGAGTAGAGAGGATAGGTAGTACGAGTTACAACACAAGTTGCGATTGTAAGATGAGGTTTGGATGAAGATGGAGATGGTGCTGGTGTTGGGGATGATGTTGATGATGATCTCGATGATGCCCGTGACGATGGTGATGACGATGGCGACGATCTCCCCTTCCGGGAGGTGATCTCCCCGGCGGAATCTGCCCGCCGGAGATGGCTTTTTCTTCTCTGTAGGTTTCCGCCACGGAGCGGCGGCGGAACTCCGTAAAAAGTCCCGTCTCTAGGGTTTTTGGATAACGGAGAGCATATATGCAAAAGGGGGCGGCCAGAGGTGGGCCAGGGGCTCCAGGCGACCCCCCGGCGCGGCTAGGGGGGGGGGCGCCCCCAGGCCGCCTGGGCACCCTGTGGCCCCCCTCTGGTTGCCCTTTCGCGTGTCTTCGTGATCCGTCTGAAAAATACCTCCCGTCAATTTTCAGGTAATTTGGAGGTATTCTTCTTCAGCAACTCAGCGTCCACTTTTTACTGCTGAATCCTGCGTCTGCTGCTTCGGCATCGGAAAGTTTGCAAACTGTGTAAAATAGACCAAAACAACATAAGAACATCACCGTAACGTGAAATATATCAATGAATAAGGATAAATTATGATACAAAATAGTGATGCATTTTGGACGTATCAGCAGCCCAGCTCAAGGTTGAAGCTTCCAAAAGGAGGATCAGAGATGCTGTTAACTCCTCTTCTTCTTCCCAAGTGGTCGCAAAGCAGCAGAAGTTTTGGCTTCCACCTCCTCCAGTGCTCCGCCCTCCCAACAATAACAACAACAATAACAAGCACTCTGGTGGCCGTGGTTTCTCCCACCCACCCAACCCAAGCAATCGGTCCAAGAATCACTTTCAAGCTTCCAAGTCAAGTGATCCTTATCACCGTCCTCTCTCAGAAGTGGTTTGCAACAAGTGCACTCAGAAGGGTCATTATGCTAACAAGTGTCCCAACCCGAGGCGCCTTCCGCCTCCTCCACCTGTCAGCACTGCTATTGTCAAGCACAATCCCAAGCAAGCAAGAGTGAATCTGATGAATGCAGCTCAAGCAGAGAATTCTTCAGATGTGATACTTGGTAACCTTCCAGTCAATCTCAAACCTACTAAAGTTTTGTTTGATTTGAGTGCATCACGTTCTTTCATGTCATATCCATTTGCATCCAAGCACAATGTGGGCATAGTGGCATTACCCCAAAAGTTGCAAGTTACTTCTCCGGGGAAGCTAATGACTTCTAGCTTGTATGCTCCCGATATATCTATTCATATGGGTGATTACAATTTTCTGGTTTCTCCGGTTATTCTCGGCAACTCCGACATTGATCTTATTCTTGGGATGGATTGGCTTTTCAAGCATGATGCAAACATTGATTGTGCAAATAAGTAAGTCAAGCTTACTCATCCTGACGAAGACGTGATTATCCCTGCCTCTCGAGATAACACAATCAGGCTATTCTCTCTCAATGACAAGGGCGAGATTAATGCCATCTCTCAAATTCCGATGGTCAATGAATATGAAGATGTTTTCCCTGAAGAGCTTCCAGGCATGCCTCCGCATCGTCAAGTTGAATTCGTCATTGAACTCGAGCCCGGTACCGAGCCAGCATGTCCGCGTCCGTACAAGCTCTCCCCTGATGAGTTGAAGGAGCTGAAGAAACAACTCAACGAGCAAGAGCGTATGGGTCTAATCAGGCCTAGCACTTCTCCTTGGGGCTGTGGTGTTCTATTTTTCAAGAAGAAGGATGTCACGGAACGCCTTTGCGTTGATTACCGGCCATTGAATAAGAAGACAATAAAGAACAAGTATCCGCTCCCCAATATCAATGAATTGTTTGAGCAGCTCAAAGGAGCAAAGGTGTTCTCAAAGCTCGATCTCCGGATGGGTTATCACCAGATCCGTATCCGTGAAGAAGATATTCCCAAGACCGCATTCAGAACGAGTTTTTGCTCTTATGAATACACGGTCATGTCTTTTGGCCTCGCAAATGCTCCACCCACTTTCTCGAGGATGATGCACTTCGTATTCAACCCCTACACCAATGAATTTGTTCTCGTCTATCTGGATGACATCTTGGTATTCTCCAAGAATGAAGAAGACCATGCCAAGCACCTCCGTTTGGTCCTGGACAGGCTCCGTGAACACAAGTTCTATGCGAAGTTCTCCAAATGTGAATTCTGGCTGGATAAAGTCTTATATCTTGGCCATATCATCTTTGCTGAGGGTATTTCTGTCAACCCCGAGAAAGTTGAAGCTATTGTCAACTGGGAACCCCCGCAGAACGTCAAGCAACTCCGAAGCTTCCTTGGTCTCGCTAGCTATTGCAGAAGGTTCGTTGAGAACTTCTCCAAGATTGCCAAGCCTCTCTCAAACCTGTTGCAGAAGAATGTCAAGTACAACTGGACTTCTGATTGTGATGTGGCATTCAAAACACTCAAAGAGAAGCGCATTTCTGCTGCTCCGGTTCTTACTCCTCCGGATGAGTCCAAGCCCTATGAAGTCTTTTGTGATGCTTCTTTACAAGGACTTGGTGGTGTTCTCATGCAAGACAAGAAGATTGTGGCATACACTTCTCGTCAATTGAAACCAAATGAGAAGAATTACCTCACACATGATCTCGAGCTAGCAGCAGTGGTACATGCCTTGATCACGTGGAGACACCTTCTGTTGGGCAGAAAAGTGGACATCTTCACCGATCACAAGAGCTTGAAGTACATCTTCACACACCTAAACCTGAACCTTTGCCAGACTCGTTGGGTTGAGATGATCCAAGAGTACAATCCAAGCATTGAGTACACACCTGGCAAGGCCAACACTAGTAGAAAACAGGGCATTGGTCTAGCCCATTAGCCCCGGTTCAATCTAGAATCGGGACCAATGGGGGTACTGGACCCGGTTCGTTAGCCCAGGGGGCCGGCCGGGCCACGTGTGCCATTGGTCCCGGTTCGTCTGGACCTATTGGTCCCGGTTGGAGCTAAAAAACGGGACCAATGGCTCTTGCTCCTGGCCCACCACTATTGGTCCCGGTTGGTTTTATGAACCGGGACCAAAGGCACCCCTTTAGCCCCGGTTTGTAGCACCAACCGGGACCAGTGAGTTGCCTATATAAACCCCCTCACTCAAGAGCAGAGCTCACTGCTCTGTTTTTTTTTCTGGCCGAGGGGGAGAGGGGTTAGTGGTGCTCTAGCTCACCTCCTATGCACACAACGTGTTCGGTGGAATGCCCGAGCCACACTAGTTAAGCTTTTCTCCTCTCGAAGCTCTATTTTCTCCGAGATTTGTCTAGGTTTAGCGGTCCGTCACGTCCCGTCCCCGTCTTCGCCGCCGTCGATCGCCCCCGCCGATCTCGTCACCGGCACCACCGTGGTGAGCCTCTTGTTATGTCCATGCTTTTCTTACTTTTATTATTGCTTTAGATAGATATTTGTCTAATTTTCTTACATTTATTATTGCTTGTTATTATATAGTGCGATGGTTTTGATAGCCGCCCACGTGGGCCCTCGTCCGGTCTACGATTCGGATGTGGTATATTATCTTTAATTTATAACTATTTGTTTTAGTGCTTATGATAGTTATGCCGACCAACCTGACATGCATAGATATTTTATTATGTCTAGGAGGTAGTTGAACCGGAAATTCCAACCGACCCTCTTGTGGAGAGGTTAAATTTAGTTGAAGAGGAAAACATTTCGTTAAAGAAAAAATTGGAAAAAATGGAGGAGGAGAAGATGGAATTGGAGTTCCATGTTGCGGAAGTTATCGATGATCACAAGATCAAGATGGACCCTATTGTCGGGAGGTTAAATTTAGTTGAAGAAGAAAACAAATTCTTGAAGGAAAAAATAAAAAAAATTGTGGACGAGAAGATGATATTGGAGTTGCATGTTGCGGATGTCGTCGATGATCACAAGATCAAGATGGATGCAATGTGGTTGAAGATTAAAAAGATTAGAAAATATGCCATTCATACCGAGGCTTGGTATCATTATGCCGTTGGATCAATTGTTACCTTGGTTGCGATTATGATAGCATTTGTTTTCGCGTTGAAATGTTTTACATAGTTTCGATGTGTATGGAGAGCTATATGTTGTTAGATGAGAACTATATATGTATGTACTTTGGTTTTAATGTGATGATGAACTTTTATCCATTTGGTCACTTAATTATCTATTTATGATATGTTCTGTAATGGTTTTTGACACACTTAATTATATATAAATGCACGCAGATGAACCGCCAATGGATGTACGGTGACAGACACACCTCCGAGTACATTAAGGGCGTGCGTGAGTTTCTAAATGCGGCAGAGGCAAACAAGCAGAATGGTTTTATGTGTTGTCCATGCACTAAATGTGTGAATACGATGTCTTACTCTAACCGGAAAATCCTTCACTCCCACCTGCTTTACAAGGGTTTCATGCCACACTATAATGTTTGGACGAGGCACGGAGAAATAGGGGTTATGATGGAAGACGGCGAAGAAGAAGAGTACGATGACAACTATGTGCCCCCTGAATACGGTGATGCTGCAATGGGGGGAGCTGGTGAAGATCAAGAGGAACCAGACGATGTGCCCAACGATGCTGCAACGGGTGAAGCTGCTGAAGATCAAGAGGAACCAAATGATGATCTTCGCCGGGTCATTGTCTATGCAAGGACATAATGCAAAAGTCAAAAGGAGAAGCTGAAGTTCGATCGCATGTTAGAGGATCACAAAAAAGGGTTGTACCCCAATTGCGAAGATGGCAACACAAAGCTCGGTACCGTACTGGAATTGCTGCAGTGGAAGGCAGAGAATGCTGTGGCTGACAAAGGATTTGAGAAGCTACTGAAAATATTGAAGAAGAAGCTTCCGAAGGATAACGAATTGCCCGACAGTACATACGCAGCAAAGAAGGTCGTATGCCCTCTAGGATTGGAGGTGCAGAAGATACATGCATGCCCTAATGACTGCATCCTCTACCGCGGTGCATACAACGATCTGAACGCATGCCCGGTATGCGGTGCATTGCGGTATAAGATCAGACAAGATGACCCTGGTGATGTTGATGGCGAGCCCGCCAGGAAGAGGGTTCCTGCGAAGGTGATGTGGTATGCTCCTATAATACCACGGTTGAAATGTTTGTTTAGAAACAGAGAGCATGCCAAGTTGATGCGATGGCACAGTGAGGACCGTAAGAAAGACGGGAAGTTGAGAGCACCCGCTGACGGGTCGCAATGGAGAAAAATCGAGAGAAAGTACTGGGAGGAGTTTGCAAAGGACGCAAGGAACGTATGGTTTGCTTTAAGCGCGGATGGCATTAATCCTTTCGGGGAGCAGAGCAGCAATCACAGCACCTGGCCCGTGACTCTATGTATGTATAACCTTCCTCCTTGGATGTGCATGAAGCGGAAGTTCATTATGATGCCAGTTCTCATCCAAGGCCCTAAGCAACCCGGCAACGACATTGATGTGTACCTAAGGCCATTAGTTGAAGAACTTTTACAGCTGTGGAATGGAAACGGTGTACGTGCGTGGGATGAGCACAAACAGGAGGAATTTGACCTAAAGGCGTTGCTGTTCGTGACCATCAACGATTGGCCCGCTCTCAGTAACCTTTCAGGACAGACAAAAAAAGGATACCACGCATGCACGCACTGTTTAGATGACACTGAAAGTATATACCTGGACAAGTGCAGGAAGAATGTGTACCTGGGCCATCGTCGATTTCTTCCGACCAACCATCAATGTCGAAAGAAAGGCAAGCATTTCAAAGGCGAGGCAGATCACCGGAAGAAGCCCGCCATGCGTACCGGTGATCACGTACTTGCTATGGTCAATGATTTACACGTAATCTTTGGAAAGGGCCCCGGCGCACTAGCTGTTCCGAATGACGATGAGGGACACGCACCCATGTGGAAGAAGAAATCTATATTTTGGGACCTACCCTACTGGAAAGACCTAAAGGTCCGCTCTTCAATCGACGTGATGCATGTGACGAAGAACCTTTGCGTGAACCTGCTAGGCTTCTTGGGCGTGTATGGAAAGACAAAAGATACAGCTGAGGCACGGGAGGACCTGCAACGTTTGCACGAAAAAGACGGCATCCCTCCGAAGCAGTATGAAGGTCCTGCCAGCTATGCTCTTACGAAAGAAGAGAAAGAAATCTTCTTTGAATGCCTTCTCAGTATGAAGGTCCCGACTGGCTTCTCGTCGAATATAAAGGGAATAATAAATATGACAGAGAAAAAGTTCCAGAATCTAAAGTCTCATGACTGCCATGTGATTATGACGCAACTGCTTCCGGTTGCATTGAGGGGGCTTCTACCGGAAAACATCCGATTAGCCATTGTGAAGCTATGTGCATTCCTCAATGCAATCTCTCAGAAGGTGATCGATCCAGAAATCGTACCAAGGCTAAGGAGTGATGTGGCGCAATGTCTTGTCAGTTTCGAGCCTGTGTTCCCACCATCCTTCTTCAATATCATGACACACGTCCTAGTTCATCTAGTCGACGATATTGTCATTCTGGGGCCCGTATTTCTACACAATATGTTCCCCTTTGAGAGGTTCATGGGAGTCCTAAAGAAATATGTCCGTAACCGCGCAAGGCCAGAAGGAAGCATCTCCATGGGCCATCAAATAGAGGATGTCATCGGGTTTTGTGTTGACTTCATTCCTGGCCTTAATAAGATAGGTCTCCCTAAATCGCGGTACGAGGGGAGACTGACTGGAAAAGGCACGCTTGGAAGGGACTCAATAATACGCAGGGATGGATATTCTTGGTCTCAAGCACACTACACAGTTCTACAGAACTCTACATTGGTGACCCCGTATGTCGATGAACACAAGAACAGTCTGCGCTCCAAACACCCGGAGCAGTGCGACGACTGGATTACACGTGAACACATCAGGACTTTCAGCAGTTGGTTGGAAACACGTCTCAGAGGTGACAACACTGTTTGTGATGAGTTGTACTTGTTGTCCAGGGGACCATCTTTGACTGTATTGATTTACAAAGGATACGAGATAAATGGGAATACATTTTACACGATTGTCCAAGATCAAAAGAGCACCAACCAAAACAGTGGTGTCCGCTTTGATGCAACAACCGAGAGGGGAAAGGACACATATTATGGTTACATAGTGGACATATGGGAACTTGACTACTGACATGATTTTAAGGTCCCTTTGTTTAAGTGTAAATGGGTCAATCTGTCAGGAGGCGGTGTACAGGTAGACCCACAGTACGGAATGACAACAGTGGATCTGAAAAATCTTGGATACACTGACGAACCGTTCGTCCTAGCCAATGATGTGGCACATGTTATCTATGTGAAGGACCTGTCTACCAGACCGAGAAAAAGAAAAGATAAGGAAGCGAATACATCATACGATGAGCCAAAGCGCCACATAGTTCTTTCAGGAAAAAGGGACATCCTGGGAGTGGAGGGCAAGACAGACATGTCTGAAGATTATGAAAAGTTTCATAAAATTCCTCCCTTCAAAGTCAAGGCTGACCCAAGCATCCTGATAAACGATGAAGATTATCCATGGTTACGGCGCAATAAGCAAATGACACAAGCGAAGAAAAAGTGAAGAGTTTTTTCCGCAACTATTATGATGATACCATGCCAACTTTGTAACAAACGAGTATGATACCATTGTCAGTTTGTACTATTCAAATTTGCACTATCAGAAAGTTTGTAATTGGTTTTACCAGAAAGAATTAAAAAATAAAACAAAAAACAAAAGAAAATATATAATGCAGAAAACAAAAAAAACTTGCAAAAAAATAAAAAATAGCAACAATAAGTATTTCATTGTAAGTAGAAACAAAATAAAATAAATAAAGCAACAAAGAAAACAAATAATTTCAAATTTAAACTATTCAAATTTGAATACTACTTGCACTAACAGAAAGTTTGTAATTGGTTTTACCCGAAAGAATTAAAAAATAAAGCAAAAAACAAAAGAAAATAAATAATGCAGAAAACAAAACTAAAAAACTTGAAAAAAATAGCAACAATAAGTATTTTTTTGTAAGTAGAAACAAAATCAAATAAATAAAGCAACAAAGAAAACAAATAAATAAAAATAGCAACAGTAAGTATTTTGTTGAAAGTAGAAACAAAACTAAAAAATAAAGCAACAAAGAAAAAAATTAAAAAATATGCCACCTGCTGGGCCCACACGGCCTGAATACGACTAGAAACCCAACTATGGGCCAGGATTCAGGCCCGTAGAAAGCCCAGCAAGCCCACACGCAAAGCAGTGTCAGTTTAGGCCCTTAGGCCTGCAGTTCAGAGGAGTTCGAGAGGAGAGAGGCAGCGGGGCTTATAAACTGGTGCTGCTCTCTCTCAACTAGCGAGGTGGGACTAAACTTCCCACCGCACCGCGGCAAGGCCTTTAGTCCCGGTTGGTGGCAGCAACCGGGACTAAAGGGTAGCATTAGTCCCGGTTGGTGGCTGAAACCGGGACTAATACCCCCCTTTAGTCCCGGTTGCTG
>LR738710.1:752563399-752585002 GCA_902687465.1 Secale cereale
AGTATTGGTTTTGTTGAATCATTTGACACTAGACAAAAGGTGACATGAGGGGGACTAGGGTTGTGGATCGCCGAGAAGTCGGGGGTCGAGGGGTCGAGAGAGGTTGCCTAGCTAGTGTCAAAGTATTGAAGAATTCCATGACTTCATCATTTGCCAGAAGTAACCGGGGCATTTTGGTACAAAGTTATGCAAAGTTGTTCTGGAACGAAGTCCCTGATAGGATAATCCGTCTTTTGTTACGAATTATCTTATCCGGGGACTCCGTTCCAAAACAACTTTGGAGAGCTTCGTACCATCATGCTACTGTTACTTTCGCCTAATGATGAAGTATTGGTTTTCTTGAATCCTTTGACACTAGACAAAATGTGACATGAGGGGGTCTAGGGTTTGTGGATCGCCGAGCAGTCGAGGGTTGAAGCTAGTTCTACGTTTGCCATTAATATATCCATCTGTCATGTTTGAATAATAATTGGCATGTTGTAAATATTTGTAGAAACAATGGACGACAACACTCGAGACCTAGCACAAGAAGCGATGTTGATGGACATAATCGCACACGGACAAAATGCCATCTTGTCGTTTCTCAACGACACCGATGAGCAGGTCGAACAAGAGCTGCAGCTGGAAGATCTAGGCTATGATATTGATGAATCCGGTGACCCAATGCACATGGAAGAAGTAGACCGTGAGGACGGCTCCGGTGACCCAATGCCGGTGCAAGAAGGAGACCGTGATGCTGGCTCCGGTGACCGAACCGAGTCCGGCCAGGAGGTATATATGTTAGTTAAGCATGTGCTGACTAGTTAATTGATTCATTCATTAACTCTCGTCTTTGTTCCTTTTTCTAGCCCTCCGGATCGAGCAAATATTCGGTAAAGAGACGAGGAGCGAAGAAAAAGTTGAGGCCGGATGAAAAGTTTGAGATCTCAGAAATCTCGCGCTCCGGCGAGCCGATTGCACCCATCCGGACAAAGAACGCATTTGTTAATCAGTGCGGGGTTCTGGTTAGGGACAAGATCCCGATCAGCATCCATCAATGGTTAAAGCCGGCTACAAACGACGCTCAGGTGACTTATGTCACTGATATGCAGAAAGAAGATCTTTGGACTGAGCTGAAGTCAAACTTCGTCCTATCGCGAGAGGTTGATCCGGCGAAGCCAGTTAAAGAGGAGTTAATCAAGTCTGCTGCACTTTCGAAGATGGCAGACCAATTCAGGGCATGGAAGAAAAAACTGAATAAGTTTGTCAAAGATAAAAAGACTCCAGAATTCGTGGGCATATATGAGAAGATGAAAGATGACTGGCCCGCATTTGTGGCCCATAAGAAGTCGGAAAAGAGTCAGAAGATGTCGGAGACAAACCGGATAAATGCTGCGAAGAAGATGCATCACCATCGCACGGGGTCGGGCGGCTACCTCGTAGCCCGGCCTAAGTGGGCCAAGGCTGAGAATGATCTGCTTCAGAAAGGGATCGAACCAGAGACAATGCACTGGCCAGAACATTGCCGGACTTGGTTCTTCGGGGCTGGCGGAACCTTGGACCCTGTAACAGGGTGGTGCATTTGGACGGACAAGCAATTGGAAACACCACTGAGGAAGATGCGACAGTATATCAAAGCAGCGCATGAAGGGACGTTCATCCCCGACAGCGGGAACGACGAGCTGACAATGGCCCTCGGGAATCCTGAGCACCCTGGACGGACACGAGGCACGCCAGGCTCCCTTCCGTGGCGTGCTGGGTTTCCGGACGCAGGAGGCTACAAATGCCACGACAGGAGGAAGAAAATGGAGCAGACCAAAATCCAGGCGCTGCGGGCCAGAATACAAGCGATAGAGGAACGGGAAGCAGATCGGGAGAAAAGAATTGCCGAAGCTTCCCCCGAAGCTACCCCGCCATCTCAGCGGAGAAGCAGCGTGGCTTCCACCGAGCTGCTTCAGCCAGAGCTTGTCTTGACGGCTACTGCCAGGAATCCTGTGGATGCTATCACGCAGGCACAAAATTGCCACCTTATGGCACAATGGATGAATCTGAAGGTCAAGGCGGCTGCTGGCTCTGTTAATCCTTCTGGACCAGACGACACTTTTCACTGCCGGCCAATTCCAGAAGGATATGCTAGGGTGATGGTCGACGAAATAACGGAGGGATTTGAGGAGCTCCAGCTTGACCACCCTACCGGTGAAGGGGAGACTCGGCTGGGTTCTTCACTGAAGACTCCATGCCTATGGCAGAAGGACCTAATCAACATTCTCAACTGGACGCCTCCGCCTCCTCCTCCTCCTCCGGCGAGTCAGGGCACTCTGCCTCCTCCACCGCCTCCTCCTCCGGCGCGTGACCATCAGGGCACTCCGACTCCTTCTCCGGCGCGTGGCGGCACTCCGCCTCCTTCGCCGCCGGCGCGCCCGAGCAGCTAGCCTGCTCCTCCTTCACCGCCTAATCAGCAAGGGGGGAAGAGACCTGCCGCCGCTCCGGCTGCTCCTGCTCCGGCGCGTAAGCAAGTAAAAAAGACAGCCGCTTCGTCTGGTCCTGCGACGTCTACCAGTGCCAGAGGCGGGAGGCGATGCAGATTCGGTCCTTCTCTCACGCCTCTAGAGAAGTTACCGTACGAGAGGTCCGATGAGGAAAACACGAAGATCGCTCAAGGCCAAGTGAAGGACTTTTTTGAAGGGTTGAAAGCACAGAGACATTCACCTCCGGAGGAGAAGATAGATGCGGTGAAAGCAAAGCGCACTCTTGCTGCCCTGAAGCAACCAGCGCAAAGTAAGCCGCAGGACAACTATGACCGCATGATCCAAAAGTCATATCAAGCAGCGAAGCGGTCGGGAAGTACTAAAAGTGATCAGAGGTTAGCAGAAGGGCGAGCTGGGAAACAAATTGCCCAGCTCGGCGAACAAGCGGACCAATCGTGCCCCCCGCTCAAGGTGTCTAGCGACATGGTCGCTAATGATCCGAGGATGGTGCCTGGTTATACCAATCTTGCAGATTACGCGTCCGATGATGTACACTATGATTTCTTGTAAGTGCAGATAGAAAGATACGAGTACAAAAAGCCTCTCGTCAAAAATGAAAGATCTCTATCAACGAATATGCGAAGATTGCATGATTGGTACATGAAAATCTGCAGAGAGTCTGGGCGGAGGAATAACTTGTATTTGAGAGTTAAACCGGAGCATGACCTCGTTGGAATTGACCTGTTGCCTGTTCCATTTGAGGAGTTCTATCAGTTTTTCAATCAATTGGCCCTCGATAAAGCAACGGTCACCTGCTACTGTCTGTAAGTAGTACTACTTCTGTCATTAAGTCTCTCTATATAGCTGATCTTCATTAATTGCATGTATTTATAATTATCCTCACTATATTATGCAGATTGAAGATCGTCGAATTGAAGAAAAGACAAGTAGGTGATATTGGGTTTATTAACACATACCTCATAGATGCAACCGAGGTTAAATTGCGTCCCGATGATACCGAGACCAACTTGCTACGATCGTTGGTGGTAAATGAAAACAAAGATATAATACTCTTTCCTTACAACTTCAAGTGAGTGTTAATAATGTCTTGGGCATATTTGGTTTCCCTTATATATCAGTCAAGGTTATAGTGATGTAATTGATGATCTCATGCATTCGTGCGCAGCTTCCACTATATTCTCTTAGAGATTAAGCTTGAGAAGGGAGTAGTAACTGTCTTCGACTCTAAACGTAAAGATCCCGAGGAGTATGCGGACATGACTCAAATGCTAGCCAGGTAAGTTAAATCGATCAATATTATCCACCATGCATATATATCAGCAACTTCATTTCTGATATCAACTAATTGTTTTCTTTGTCTGGCAGGGCTTGGAAAAAATTCACCAAAAAAGCTCCGGGACTGCCGAAGAAGCTACAATTTAGATACCCGAAAGTAAGTACTATATAGTAGCATGTTCCGCGCGCGCATCTCCTATATCTTGATTCAGGCGCTAGTTTCATCAATACCAATTTGGCATTCTTGCTTATCAGTTTGATTGACCTCTATTTCTTGTAAAGTGGTTGTGGCAGGAACCCGGGAATGATTATTGTGGATACTACATTTGCGAGTCCATCCGCCACACGACCTGTGAGCGGGGCTACACTGATGAACAATTTAAAGTGCGTAAGCAATCAATAATATTCACAAATTTATAGCATCATTTCATGTATTGACCCCCTACTTCAAATTAGATGTTTCGGATGCGGAATGAACTCCTAACACCAGATCGTCTGCGAGCAATTCAAGAGGAATTGGCGGCATTCTTCCTTGAACACGTGATCGCTGAAGACGGAGAATACTATGTGGACCATGCATCCATGTGTTAGGAGATTATTTTTGTAAGAGATAATTATTGTATATATGTGCCCAGTAGTGTCGGATAGATATACGAGAACTTGTTGTTCGACCAATCTCTCGGAGAAGGAGAGGTGGTCGATATTACTTCTCTCTGTATGCATATATATATATGTTGATTATACGAGATCTTCTGTTCCTTCGTTTGCTTAGTAGCTAGCAGCTAGCTAGCTAGCTAGCGTGACTCTAGTCCTCTCTATATACGTATGTGTAGTATGTAGCGTCGACCAAGCACGGACATAAGAGAGATCACTTCTCTCTATTAATTAGCTAGCTAACACAATATATGAAACACCTAAATTAACCCCCAAAACCTAAAACCCCCCTCCCCTTTCAAAAAAAACAAAAACCACAGCCACAGAAATGCTGACGCGTGGATGCCTTTTGGTCCCGGTTGGTACCACCAACCGGGACTAAAGCCCCTCCTGCCTGGACTCGGTGCACAGGCCACGTGGACACCCTTTTGCCCCGGTTCTGGATTGAACCGGGACTAAAGGGTCAGAGCATTAGTACCGACCCTCTTGTCCCGGTTCCAGAACCGGGGCTAAAAGGCCCAAATGAACCGGGGCTAAAGACCCTTTATCTACTAGTGCAATGTCATTGTAGATGCCTTGAGCAGAAAGGCATATTGCAACAGACTCCTTCTCAAGCCGTTCCAGCTTGAGCTTTGTGAATCATTCAGGAAGCTCAAACTCCAAGTTGTTCCGCAAGGCTTTCTTGCAAACCTTCAAGTTGCTCCTACATTGGAAGATCAGATCTGTGGGGCCCAACTAAGTGATGCTATGGTGCAGAAAGTGAAACATGGTATTGCTAAGAGTACTCCCAAATACAAGTGCTATCGCGTTGATGAGAAAGAAACCTTGTTCTTTGAAGACGGAATTGTGGTTCCCAAGGGTGATCTCAGGAAGCTCACAATGAACGAAGCACACGACTCCCTCCTCTCGATTCATCCCGGAAGTTCCAAGATGTACCAAGACCTCAAGCAATCTTACTGGTGGACTCGCATGAAAAGGGAGATTGCCCAATTCGTGAATGAATGTGATGTCTGCAGAAGAGTGAAGGCAGAGCATCAACGTCCAGCCGGTCTCCTCCAACCTCTACCTATCCCCGAGTAGAAATTCAACCACATTGAAATGGATTTCGTCACTGGGTTTCCTAAGTCCAAGAAGGGGAATGATGCTATCTTTGTAGTAATTGACAAGCTAACCAAAGTAGCTCACTTCCTTCCCGTCAAAGAATCCATCAACGCAGCTCAGTTGGCAGAGTTGTACACTTCCAGAATCGTTTCGTTGCATGACATTCCTCAAGTCATCTCCTCAGACCATGGAAGTTTGTTCACATCTAAGTACTGGGACTCCTTTCAGTCAGCCATGGGCACTAAGATTCGTTTCAGCACTGCGTTTCACCCTCAGACTAGTGGTCAAGTCGAAAGATTGAACCAGATCCTCGAAGACATGCTCAGAGCTTGTGTCATCTCTTTTGGCATGAAGTGGGAAGATTGTCTCCCGTTTGCCGAGTTCTCTTACAACAATAGTTTCCAAGCAAGTGCCGGCAAAGCTCCTTTTGAAATCCTCTATGGTAGAAAGTGCTGTACCCCTCTCAACTGGTCCGAGACTGGTGAACGTCAACTTCTTGGCAATGACTTGATCTCAGAAGCTGAAGAAATGTGCAAAGTCATACGTGAGAATCTCAAAGCCGCTCAATCGCGTCAAAAGAGTTACTATGACGGCAAGCATCGTGATTTGGCTTTCGACATTGGGGATCATGTCTATCTCTGTGTTTCTCCTATGAAAGGAACCCAAAGATTCAGTATCAAAGGAAAGCTTGCTCCTAGATACGTGGGCCCTTTCAATATTCTTGGCAAAAGAGGCGATCTAGCCTATCAACTTGAGCTCCCCTCCAACTTTGCAAATGTTCATGATGTGTTTCACGTGTCTCAACTCCGCAAGTGCTTCAAGACACCTGAACGCACCATTCCGTTCGAGGAGATTGATCTTCAACAAGACTTATCTTATCATGAGCACCCTGTTGCTATTCTCGAGGAAACTAAGCGCAAAACCCGCAACAATTCAATCAAGTTCTTGAAAGTTAAGTGGTCACACCATACCGACCGAGAAGCTACGTGGGAACGAGAAGATCACCTTCGTTTCGAGTATCCTTTCTTCTTCCAGTCCTAGATCTCAGGACGAGATCTTTTTGTAGTGTAGGAGAGTTTGTAATGCCCCATATGTAACACTTTCCTATAATGGCAATAAACTTCCTCTTTGATCCTTTGTCATTATCCTTGGGGGTTCTTGTCTTTTATTTTATTTGCATTGTCATACCTTTTAGTATTTTTGCATCCTTGCATTGCTCATCAACATATCATCATGGCATTATAGTTTACTTTATTTTGTGCATGTGTGAGACCTTGTGATGTTGTGGTGTGTGGGGCCTAGCTAAACCCTACCCCTCTCCCTCTTCTTCTTCTTCTTCTTCTTCTTTCTTTCTTTCTGGCCTTTTCTTTGCTCTATTGTGCAAGTCACCTAGCTAGTGCCTTAGTGACCTTTCTCCTCCTTTAAATCTTGCACCATGTGAGCAACCTCTCCACCAAATATCACCCCTTTTGAATATGATTTAGTTGGGTTTTATAATATCAAGAGTTTGATCCATATTCAAACTCCTTTTAATTTTCTGCCTCTAAAAATGTCCAAGTCAATTTATTTAAATAGGGCATAATTCACTGAGCTTAGGGGTATTTTTCTTTTCCCCTAACTCTTCCTATTTTATTTGTGCTTTTCTTTTTCTTTCTGCCTGAGGAAATAAAAGGAAAAAGAAAAGAGGCAGCAGCCAGCACAGTGCACCTGGGCCTCCTCCTCCCTCTCTCTCTCTCTCACCGCAGGCCCATCTCTCATTTTCTCCCTCTACGCAGCCCAACTCCACCGCAGGACCAGCCAACAGCCGTGCCGTCGCGCCGTGGCCTTTCCGAGCGCCTGGCCCCACCTGTCTGTGACACAGGGCCATGCCTCCATCTTCCTTCGTCAGAAAAGCAGAGCAGCGCCGCGCTCACCGTCGCGCCGTCAGTTCACGGACATCGAGGTCGTGCGCCGAGCCCCCCTTTTAAACCCAAAGCGTGTCCTCTCTTCCTCCCTAGGTTTCCTCTCCCCCCTCTCGCCGTCTGGAGAGCTGAGATCCTCCAGATCCGCCGCCCCCATCGACACCCGAGCGCATCTGAGAGCAGCCCCTTGTCGCCGGCGAGCCCCGCGTCATCTTCAGCCTCGCCAAGCTATCTACCTGCTTCCTCGACGTCGTCTTCTTCCTCTACGTCAACTATGCGGACCCGATTGCTTCTCCGTCAAGCTCTTCTTCCTCTCCTTCCTCTACGGTGGCCGTAGGTGTTCGAGGCGCGCCGTCATCGACTTTGTCCACGACTGGGCCAGCCGAGCACTCCGCCGTGCTCGTGGTGAGCTCCTCTCTCTCCTCGTGCCCTTTTCCCCTTTCTGCGAGTACTCTGGGCCCCAGTTTGCCGAGCGCCTGATCGCGTCGTCGTCGGACCTCGTCGCCGGCGAGTGTTCCGACCCCTCTAGCTCTTGCCGTGCTGCGCGTACACTTCGTCTAGTCGTGTAGGATCTCTCTGTGCCGTCGCCGTGCCGCCTAGGACCTAGCTTCGCCTCGTCGTTGCCCCGTCGCCGTCGTGCTGTAGTTGCTCGCCGCCGATGATGTAGTGCCCCGTAGGCGCTGCTAGTAGGCTGGTTGGATGCGGAACTCCTCAAGGAGTCTCTCACACCCCTCTGTCGTGCCAATTGGTCGCCGGAGCAGCTCCGATGAGCAACTCCGATGAGGGCCAGTGCTCCCCTGTTCTGCCTGTTGCTGCATATTCTTCAGATCTGCTACCTACTATTTGTCGAGATCGATTCAGTAGCGCAGTGGTTTGTCTCCGTCAGTTTCAGCGTGAGGGCGTGGGTTCGATCCCTCGCGGGCGCAGTGGAAATTCGCCCATTTTTGCATTTTGCCTGAGGCTGACAGGTAGGCCCGACCTGTCAGCCTCACAGCTCCAACTCCACCCCCACGCGCACCCGCATCGCCAGCTCAGCCTCGCCGGGCCCCCTTGTCAGTGGGCGTGGCTAGCTGAGCCTGGGTGGTTTTAGACCCTGGCACCTGTTTTGTTTTATTTTCTTCTCTGTTTTTCTTGTTGATACGTCCAAAACGTATCTATAATTTCTGCTTGCTCCATGCCTCTTTTGGGTGATATTGCTATGTTATTTATACACTTCCACACACTTTTGATCATATTTGGACTAACCTATTAACTCAGTGCACCCCAGTGCCAGTTTCTGTTTTCGGCTGTTTTTGTATTTCAGGTTTTCCCATTACGAGAACTGCCAGGAAAATCCCGGAAAAATTATATAAAAAATCAGCGTTCCAGAAGCTTCCCGGCACCCGAAGTACAGCCGGAGGGGGGCCACCAGGGCTCCAGGCGCCCTGGTGGCGCGACCCCCCTCCTGGCCGCGCCGGGGGGCGCCTGGGCCCCCCAGGCCTGCGCTGATGCCCCCCTTTGGCATATATTTATATCGTCTCCCGAAACCCTCGAGACGGGAACCCTTTTTCGCGATCTC
Source organism: Secale cereale (assembly GCA_902687465.1). Lineage (NCBI taxonomy): Eukaryota > Viridiplantae > Streptophyta > Magnoliopsida > Poales > Poaceae > Secale > Secale cereale. Next base: position 752,572,357 of record LR738710.1, read on the forward strand.
ATCTCTGTTCCGCCGCCGCCACGCTTCCAAGATCGGGAGCACCAGGAGAACTCTTCCCGGCACCCTGCCGGAGGGGAGGATCACCACCGGGAGCTTCTCCACCACCATGGACGCCTCCCGGATGAGTTGTGAGTAGTCTCCCTTGGACCATGGGTCCATGACCAGTAGCTATGTGATGTTCTCCTCCCGTTCTTGTGCTTCACTAATTAGTCGTCGTGAGCTGCCCTACATGATCGAGGCACATATGTAATCCTTATGCTGTTGCTATGATGAGTTTGCTGGGATCCGATGGATTATGAGATTATGTTCAGATTGTGTTTGAGTAATATATTTGAGTCACCTCTTTTATATTTATGTTCGTAAGTAATGCTTGCATGTTCCCCATTGTTATTTATTGCTTTGGCCAAGTAGTAGGTAGTGACTCCAAGAGGGAACGTTATGCTTGATTGTGGGTTCATGCCCCTCGATGACTAGCTTGAGTGACAGAAACATGAGTCTAGGGGATGTGCTGTTGCCACAAGGGGGAAAACAACGGTGCTTGTGCCCGCGGGTGCAAGGATTGTTTACTTTACGCAAAGTTCTTTTAATGCAGTTGTCTGTTGCTTTGAGTTTACACTATGGGTGGGACTCGCAACTTAATACCAGCGAGATGTTCTGGATAGATATCTCAAGGTGGATGATTATTAGTAGATGCAAATGGATTTTGGTCTACTTGCCTTGGCGTACCGCCCATGCTTTGAACCTCTACCTTTCTTGCAACTTAGTCAGCATTGGTTTGCGCACATGGTCCTGTCAATTGCCCAGCTGTAATTCGTTTACCTCACATAGCTGTTTTATCGTCTTTTGGGAGAGAGACATCACTAGTGAACATCATGAGACTCCGGTCCATATTACCATCATTGATCACATCTGCTATTTACTTTCTGTTTTTATTTACTATTTGCAGCAATACCTATCAGTATTATCACTTGCGTTTAATCCTTTGTAAACGACAAGGCCGGAGGGATTGACAACCTCTCTGTACTCGTTGGGAGCAAAGTTATTTGTATCTGTGTGCAGGTCCACGTTGATTGCTAATATCTGGCGCCGTTAGCAGTTGACACCTTCTTGTTGAAACTGGGAGTCTCAGGGGAAATCGATCCTTGGTATCTTTGCCAAGGGAAAACTACCGCTACACTGCATCTCAAACCTTCCACTTGGGGTAACCAACGAGGGGCGAGAAGCCATCAAGCAAAGTTTTCTGGCGCCATTGCCGGGGACTCCACTCTTCAGGATAGGGGAGTTGCACGCTATCTTTTACCTTTGCTTTTTAGTCTTGTTAGTTTACCTTTCAGTTTTGCTTTAGTATCTTTTATCGAAAATCACAAAAATAGTTATCTTGCTTGCTTGCTGCTATGGGTTCCACCAAGAACACCAAGTTGTGTGACTTCACTAGTCACAACAACGATGACTTTATCTGCACACCTATCACTACACCTGCCACTTCAGCAACTTCGTATGAAATTAAACCTGCTTTACTGAACTTAGTCATGAAAGATCAATTCTCCGGTGCTGGAGATGATGCTGCTTTACACTTATACAATTTTGTTGAACTTCGTGATATGCAAAAGTACCGAGAAGTAGATGGTGATATTGTTAAGCTTAAGCTTTTTCCTTTCTCCTTGAGAGGAGGAGCTAAAATTTGGTTTAGTCTTTGCCTAGAAATAGCATAGATTCATGGGACAAGTTGATGGGCCTCGAACCCCTCGTTGGTTACCCCAAGTGGAAGGTGTAAGATGCAGTAAGTAGAAGTGTTTTCCCCTAGCAAAGATGCCAAGGATCGATTCCCCAGAGACTCCTAGGTTCAACAAGTAGGTGTCAATTGCTATGGTGCCAGATTAGTAGCAATCAACGTGGACCTGCACACAGATACAAATAACTATGCTCCCAACGAGTACAGAGAGGTTGTCAATCCCTCCGGCCTTGTAGTTCACAAAGGGTTAAAAGCAATGATAGTAGTGATAGATAGTTTTTGCAATAGTAAGTAAATAACGAAAACTAAATAGCGGGTGTGATCAATGATGGTAATATGGACCGGAGTCTCATGATGTTCACTAGTGATGTCTCTCTCCCAAAAGACGATAAAACAGCTATGTGAGGTAACAAATTACTGCTGGGCAATTGACAGGACCACGAACGCAAACCAATGCTGACTACATTGGAAGAAAGGTTGAGGTTCAAAGCATGGGCGGTACGCTAAAGTAAGTAGACCGAAATCCATCAATATCTACTACTAATCATCTACCTTGAGATATCTATCCAGAACATCTCGCTGGTATTAAGTTGCGAGTCCCACCCATAGTGTAAACTCAATGCAACAGACAACTACATTAAAAGAACTTTGCGTAAAGTAAACAATCCTGGCACCCGCGGGCACAAGCACCATTGTTTTCGCCCTTGTGGCAACAGCACATCCCCTAGACTCATGTTTCTATCACTCAAGCTAGTCATCGAGGGGCATGAACCCACAATCGAGCATAACGTTCCCTGTTGGAGTCACTACCTACTACTCGGCCAAAGCAATAAGTAACAACGGAGAACATGCAAGAATTACTTATGAACAAAAATATAAAAGAGGTGAATCAAATATATTACTCAAGATCAATCTGAACATAATCTCATAATCCATCGGATCCCAGCAAACTCAACATAGCAACATCATAAGGATTACATAGGTGCCTCGATCATGTAGGGCAGCTCACGAGGACTAATCAGTGAAGCACAAGAATGGGAGGAGAACATCACATAGCTACTGGTCATGGACTCATGGTCCAAGGGAGACTACTCACGAGTCATCCGGGAGGCGTCCATGGTGGTGGAGAAGCTCCCGGTGGTGATCCTCCCCTCCGGCAGGGTGCCGGGAAGAGTTCTCGTGGTGCTCCCGATCTTGGAAGCGGCGGCGGTGGCGGAACAGAGATGGGATCGCGAAAAGGGTTCCTGTTCTGAGGGTTTCGGAGGTCCCTCTAAATATATGCCAAAGGGGGGCACCGGACGGGCTTCGGGGGGCCCAGGCGCCCCCCCGGCGCGGCCCAGGGGGGGCGCCCACAGGGCGCCTGGAGCCCCTATGGCCCCCCAGGCTGCCCTTCGGACGCAGTGTTGTTTCCGGATCGCTGATTTTTTATATAATTTTTCTGGATTTTTCTGGGCAGTTCTCGAAACGTCAAAACCTGAAATACAAAAACAGCCGAAAACAGAAACTGGCACTGGGGTGCACTGGATTAGTAAGTTAGTCAAAATATGATCAAAAGTGTATGGAAGTGTATGAATATCATAGCAATATCACCCAAAAGTGGCATGGAGCAAGCAGAAATTATAGATACGTTTTGGACGTATCAACATCCCCAAGCTTAATTCCTGCTCGTCCTCGAGTAGGTAAATGATAACAAGAATAATTTCTGTGGTGACATGCTATTAACCATATAGGACTTTCTCATAGTCATATGACAAAAGCTTACTGAGACAATGATTCTAAAGTAATTAAGTTGCCTCAAAAGAAAATCACAAATGACTGAAAGTTTTACAACATGAAACTGAAACATCAAAAAGATTTGCAATGAACATGATGTGCAAATATGATAAAGTGATATCTAGCTTGCCCCCTTTAGTGATGCAAAACATAAATGCAGGGGCACCTTCAAGGTTTAAGTGATGACTAGATACAATCATTTCAGAATAAACGATATCACAATCATGCGAAAGATAATGCTACTTTGGGACAATGCACATTACACTCAGAATGACAATCATGCTCTCAGTAGTTGGTGCTTTAACATAAAAGTAAAAGAAAGGTTATGTGCTAGATATTTTTATTTTGAAAACATGGAAGCAATTGTGTCAACGGTAGTAGTACTTCATATGTGTCATGCATAAAACATCCTATAAGTTGCAAGTCTCATGCATCGAATACTAATAGTGCTCGCTCCTTGTCCTAATTAGCTCGGATTCCCATGGGTTATCATTGCATTACATATGTTTTAACCAAGTGTCACAAAGGGGTACCTCTATGCCACCTGTACAAAGGTCCAAGGAGATAGATCGCATTTGATTTATCGTTTTTGATAGATCTCAACTTGAGGACATCCATACCGGGACAACATAGAAAATAGGTGATGGACTCCCCTTCAATGCATAAGCATGTTCTCATAAGAGATTGAGGATTAAGGTCCAAGCTAAAACTTCCACCATGATGCATGGCTTTGGTTGGCGGCCCAATGTTCTTCTCTAACAATATGCATATTAATTCAACCCACGGTAAATCACCATTACTTCAGACAAGACGAACATGCATAGCAACTCACATGATATTCAACAAAAGCGTGACAGTTGATGGCGTCCCCAAAAACATGGTTACCGCTCAGCAAGCAACTTGTAAGAAATAAGATACATAAGCAACATATTCTTTACCACGATAGTTTTTAGGCTACTTTCCCATGAGCTATGTATTGCATGGTTAGTTTGCTTAGTGCGGGTGGAGGTTAGCAAAAGACTGGGAGCGACCAACTAAGAGAGCAATGATGGTCATAATCATGCAGAGCGACAAAGCAATATTGAGTCAGGCATGGTAGTTATATCGCTACTTAGAAACAAAAGATCATCAAGGCTTGACAGACTTTCTTTACAGTCTTGAATATGCGTGAGCATACGCCAAGTCAATCAAAATAAATTCTCGAAGGAAGATATTACTAAACCATACCACATCATAGGCAAACAAACCAAGTTGGTACTCCAATAACACATTGGGAACCCCCCAGCTATTTGAGATTAACCATAAGAAAACCTGAACTACTAAGCACCATCATGAAAGTAGCATCTTTATCATAGATACATTAACCCATGCAACGGAAGCAAACTATCTTAATAAGGTGAGCATGGTAATTAAAGAGAGTTCAAGCAACCAACTAAATAAAAGCTCTTGAAAAGATAAGAATGAATACTAAGAGCAGAGCACGATAGTAGCTATTAAAAGACAAAGAACACACACAACATAGATAGACATGAAAATTCTATGTTATGTTCTAGGTAGAAGTGGAGCGTGTTTCTCTCCCACATAAAGGAATGCTGGGTTCCGACTCGTTATGAAAAACTAAAAAGAAAACTAAAAGCAAGACGCTCCAAGCATAGCACATAACACATGAAGTGATAAAAATATAGCGAAACGAAAGACGAACTGATAATGTTGATGGAGAAGGGGATGCACGGGGGCATCCCCAAGCTTAGACGCTTGAGTCTCCTTGAATATTTCTTGGGGGTGCACGGGGGCATCCCCAAGCTTGAGTGCTTGACACTCCTGAATCTTTTTATCATCTTCCCTCGCACACTTGAAAACTCCCTTCATACACAACTCATCATAATCTGATTAGCGAGGTTAGTACCCTTAATAAAATAATTATACCTTGCTGGAAATAAGGATATTCTTGAAGTTCTACTGTTTCTCAAGATTGCCAAAAGGTTTTTGCAAAGAAAAAGCAAGTTCTTGATTTGCAAAGTGAAGGTAAGGCAAAACAGGACAGAATCTGTGAAAAACAGAACAGCAGGCAGTAATCGATCTGTTCGGGATACTTCTGCAACTCAAATCAAAAAACTCAGAACTGACGCACGAAAGACAATTATATAGAGGACAATGTCGAAAACATTCAGACCGAAAATATGATCTGGTGAGTTTATACGAATTTTTCTATCCAAGGACAGAATCTGTTTCCTGGACAGCACCTCACAACTTTTGAACTTTCTAGCAATCAGAGGCTATACTTGGCACAAATATGAAAAGAAAAGATACAATGATGATGCTACAGCAGTAAACAACATCAAGACTCAACAAAAGCAAAATTTTTATTCATGTGGGCTGCCTCCCAAAAGCGCTTTCTTTTATGCCTTTAAGCTAGGCATAATGCATAGATCAAGTTATATCAAGGGTAAACGAATAACTAGCCCGTACAACGGACTCAAAAGGTAACTTGACCTTCTTACGAGGGAAGTGTTCCATCCCTTTCTTGAGAGGAAACTGAAATTTTATATTACCCTCTTTCATGTCAATGACAGCACCAACGGTGCGCAAAAAGGGACGTCCCAAAATAATTGGACATGAAGGATCATATTCAATATCCATAATAGTGAAATCAACGGGCACATAATTATCATTGACAACAATATGAACATCGTCGATCCTCCCCAAAGGTTTCTTTATGGAAGAATCAACGAGACGAACACCAAAAGAACAAGAATCATAAGGTTTCAATTTAAGCATATCATATATCCGTTTGGGCATAGCAGAGGTACTAGCACCAACATCACATAATGCATAACAAGAGAAGTCATTCAAATTAATTTTTATCATAGGATCCCAACCATCTTCTAGCTTTCTAGGTATGGAGGCTTCTACTCTAAGTTTCTCCTCCCTAGCTTTGATGAGAGCATTAGTGATATGCTCTGTGAAGGCAAGGTTAAGCGTGCTAGTGCGGGGATCTCTAGACATCTTGTGAAGGAAATCAATAACTTCGGTAAGAGTGCAATTATCAAAATCAAGGTCACGAGCATCAAGTAAAGTGGTAGTGGTGTCCTTAAGGTTCACCTGTTTGGTAGCTTCTAAGGTCATAGCATCACCATTAATAGGTCCATTGGGACCAGGAGTACATTGGGTGCTAAGAGTGTGAACATCCTCAATAACTTGGATAGTAGCAACAGTGTGGTGGGTAGGAAGGCTCTTAATTCTTTCCTCTTCCTCCCTTAGGGATGCAACCACTTCGGGTTTAGCTGCCATTTGGTTTATCAAAGTAGCTTGCGTGTGGGACATATTGGAAACTTGAGTCTCAGTGATAGTGAGTCTAGTCTGGAGGTTAGAAATCTCAATATTTATGTTCTCTAATCGTCTACTAATATCTTGCAAAATAGCAGTATGCTCATTTAATTGCCTCGAGAAGGTTTTGTTTTGTTCATATTGGGTGTGCATATAATTCTTAGTGGCCTTCTCTATTTCTAGCAGTTTCTCATAGCCAGGCAAATCTCTATCTTTTTGGAAGAAGTTCTTGGTGTTAGGATAAGCATTGTTGTTCCCATAAGAGTTAGAGGGGAACGATCTAGAATTACTACCAAAGTTACTCATATAAGCATCAGCAATCACAGAATCCAAGGGATCATAACGAGGATCAACAGAAGATTGCTTCGAAAGTAGAGACATGATCAAGTCAGCTTTTTCATTAAGGGAGGAAATCTCCTCGACAGAGTTTACCTTCCTACCTGTTGGAGCGCGTTCGGTGTGCCATTGGGAATAGTTGGTCGTCATCTCATCGAGAAGCTTCGTGGCAGCACCAAGTGTAGTTGACATAGAAGTTCCTCCTGCGGCCGAGTCTAACAAGTTCCGCGAGGTAAAGTTCAAGCCTGCATAAAAAGTTTGGATAACCATCCAAGTAGTCAAACCGTGAGTAGGGCAGTTCTTGATAAGAGATTTCATACGTTCCCAAGCTTGGGCAACGTGTTCATTATCCAATTGTTTAAAATTCATTATGTTACTTCTAAGTTGGATAATTTTAGCAGGTGGATAGTATTTTCCAATAAAAGCATCTTTGCACTTGTCCCATGAATCTATGCTATTTCTAGGCAAAGACTGAAACCAAATTTTAGCTCCTCCTCTCAAAGAGAAAGGAAAAAGCTTAAGCTTAACAATATTACCATCTATTTCTTGGTACTTTTGCATATCACAAAGTTCAACAAAGTTGTTCAAGTGTAAAGCAGCATCATCTCCAGCACCGGAGAATTGTTCTTTCATGACTTAGTTCAGTAAAGCAGGTTTAATTTCATATGAAGGTGCTGAAGTGGCAGGTGTAGTGATAGGTGTGCTGATAAAGTCATCGTTGTTGTGACTAGTGAAGTCACACAACTTGGTGTTCTCGGTGGAACCCATAGTAGCAAGCAAGCAAGATAACTATTTTTGTGATTTTCGATAAAAAGGTACTAAAGCAAAAATGAAAGGTAAACTAACAAGACTAAAAAGCAAAGGTAAAAGATAGCATGCAACTCCCCTATCCTGAAGAGTGGAGTCCCCGGCAACGGCGCCAGAAAATACTCCTTGATGGGCCTCGAACCCCTCGTTGGTTACCCCAAGTGGAAGGTGTAAGATGCAGTAAGTAGAAGTGTTTTCCCCTAGCAAAGATGCCAAGGATCGATTCCCCAGAGACTCCTAGGTTCAACAAGTAGGTGTCAATTGCTACGGCGCCAGATTAGTAGCAATCAACGTGGACCTGCACACAGATACAAATAACTTTGCTCCCAACGAGTACAGAGAGGTTGTCAATCCCTCCGGCCTTGTAGTTCACAAAGGGTTAAAAGCAATGATAGTAGTGATAGATAGTTTTTGCAATAGTAAGTAAATAACGAAAAGTAAATAGCGGGTGTGATCAATGATGGTAATATGGACCGGAGTCTCATGATGTTCACTAGTGATGTCTCTCTCCCAAAAGACGATAAAACAGCTATGTGAGGTAACAAATTACAGCTGGGCAATTGACAGGACCACGAACGCAAACCAATGCTGACTACATTGCAAGAAAGGTTGAGGTTCAAAGCATGGGCGGTACGCCAAAGTAAGTAGACCGAAATCCATCAATATCTACTACTAATCATTCACCTTGAGATATCTATCCAGAACATCTCGCTGGTATTAAGTTGCGAGTCCCACCCATAGTGTAAACTCAATGCAACAGACAACTGCATTAAAAGAACTTTGCGCAAAGTAAACAATCCTTGCACCCGCGGGCACAAGCACCGTTGTTTTCCCCCTTGTGTCAACAGCACATCCCCTAGACTCATGTTTTTGTCACTCAAGCTAGTCATCGAGGGGCATGAACCCACAATCGAGCATAACGTTCCCTCTTGGAGTCACTACCTACTACTCGGCCAAAGCAATAAGTAACAACGGAGAACATGCAAGAATTACTTATGAACAAAAATATAAAAGAGGTGAATCAAATATATTACTCAAGATCAATCTGAACATAATCTCATAATCCATCGGATCCCAGCAAACTCAACATAGCAACAGCATAAGGATTACATAGGTGCCTCGATCATGTAGGGCAGCTCACGAGGACTAATCAGTGAAGCACAAGAACGGGAGGAGAACATCACATAGCTACTGGTCATGGACTCATGGTCCAAGGGAGACTACTCACGAGTCATCCGGGAGGCGTCCATGGTGGTGGAGAAGCTCCCGGTGGTGATCCTCCCCTCCGGTAGGGTGCCAGGAAGAGTTCTCCTGGTGCTCCCGATCTTGGAAGCGGCGGCGGCGGCGGAACAGAGATGGGATCGCAAAAAGGGTTCCTGTTCTGAGGGTTTCGGAGGTCCCTCTAAATATATGCCAAAGGGGGCCACCGGACGGGCTTCGGGGGGCCCAGGCGCCCCCCCCGGCGCGGCCCAGGGGAGGGGGGGTGTGACGCCCCCGATTTGTCCGTACACTAATCATGCACGCAAATGTGTACGGCCAAGATCAGGGACTCACTGGTAGATATCACAACACAACTCTAAAAGTAGAATAAGTCATACAAGCTTCATATTACAAGCCAGGGGCCTCGAGGGCTCGAATACAAGTGCTCGATCATAGACGAGTCAGCGGAAGCAACAAATATCTGAGTACAGACATAAAGTTAAACAAGGTGCCATAAGATGGCTAGCACAAACTGGGATACAGATCGAAAGAGGAGTAGGCCTCCTGCCTGGGATCCTCCTAACTACTCCTGGTCGTCGTCGGCAGACTGAACGTAGTAGTAGGCACCTCCGGTGTAGTAGGAGTCGTCGTAGGTGGCGTCTGGCTCCTGGGCTCCACCATCTGGTTGCATCATCCGAGAAGAAGGTACAGAAGGGGAAAAGGGGGAGCAAAGCAACCGTGAGTACTCATCCAAAGTACTCGCAAGCAAGGGTCTATACTACATATGCAATGGTAACAATGATATGGGTAATATCGGTGGACTGAACTGCAGCAAGCGGGAATAAGAGGGGGATAGCTAATCCGAACGAAGACTACGCTTCAGGCAGCCTCCATCTTGCAGCAGTAGAAGAGAATAGATGGTAAGTTCACCAAGTAACATCGAATAGCATAATCCTACTCGGCGATCCTCCCGCACATCACCCTGTGAGAGAGCAACCACCGAGTTATATCTGGAACTCATCTGGGTGTGTTTTATCAAGTGTCCGATTCTAGTTATCATGAGGTCGGAATACAACTCCGGGTCATCCTTTTACCGAGGGACACGGCTATTCGAATAGATTAACTTCCCTGCAGGGGTGCACCACATAACCCAGCACGCTTGATCCCATTTGGCCGGACACACTTTCCAGGGTCATGCCCGGCCTCGGAAGATCAACACGTCGCAGCCCTACCTAAGCACAGCAGAGAGGTCAGCACGCCGGTCTAAGTCCTAGGCGCGCAGGGGTCCGGGCCCATCGCCCAACGCACACCTGCACGTTGCGTACGCGGCCGGTAAGCAGACCTAGCCTCTCCTAATACCAGAGTAGGCTTTCCAGTCCAATCCGGCGCGCGCCGCTAAGTCGCTGACGTCAAAAAGGCTTCGGCTGATACCACGACGTCGAGTACCCATAACTATTCCCACGTAGTTGGTTAGTGCGTATAGACCAAATGGCCAGACTCAGATCAAATATCCAAACTCGTTAAGCGTGTTATTATGAAATAACCGCGGACAACGACCAGGGCCAGGCCACCTGTCTCCTAGGTGTCTCAACCTGCCCTGTCGCTCCGCCACTAAGATCCACACAGAGGGCCGTCGGGAAAGTATGTCCTTTCAGCCCCCAATCCGTGAATCAACCGCGGGTACTCAACGAGCCGACCCGACTTTAGTCACATCAAGTATCATGTATATGTGTATGTAATATAATACCCGTGATCACCCCCAAGTGATCACGGCCCGTTAGAATAGCAGGGCAGACGGACAAGGGTGTAGGGCCACTGATGGAATACTAGCATCCTATACTAAGCATTTAGGATTGCAGGTAAAGTATCAACAGTGATAGCAACAAAGACATGCTATGCAGCAGAATAGGATTATCGAAAGCAGTAACATGCTACACTACTCTAATGCAAGCAGTAGAGAGAAGAGTAGGCGATATCTGGTGATCAAAGGGGGGGCTTGCCTGGAAGCTCGGCAGCCAAAGTGGGGTCGTCAACACCGTAGTCGATCGGGGCAGCAGCAGCGTCGGTCTCGTAGTCTACCGGAGAGAAGAGGGGGAAGAAACAGTGAATACAATGCAAACAGATGCATGACGATGCATGACATGACATGTAACGGTGCTAAGTGTGCCCTAACGCAGTATCGGGTGATACTGACGAAGGGGGGAAACATCCGGGAAAGTATTCCTGGCGTTTCGCGTTTTCGGGCGGATGAAACGGAGGGGGAAAGTTGCGGGTTCGGTATGCTAGGGATGTGTGGTGGACGAACGGTCTGCGTGTTCGGATGCGTCTCGAAATTCTGAGCAACTTTCATATATAAATTATTTTCATCCGAGCTACGGTTTAAAAGATATGATTTTCTAAAGGTTTTAATAATTTCTGGAATTTAATATTAAATAACTTAAATCGAAAAATGATTTATGACATCAGCATGACATCATGCTGACGTCATCATGGTTGACTGGTCAAACTGACCAGTGGGTCCCACTTGTCATTGACAGTAAACTAACTAACAGTTTAGTTAGTTTAATTAGGTTTTAGTTAATTACAGATTAGGTTAAATAAAGATTTGATTAATCTAAAGGTGATTAATTAACTTAATTAATTAATTAATTAATTAATTAATATATTTATTATTATTATTATTTTTATCATTATTTATTTTATTATTATTTTTTATTTCTTTTTTTAACGTTCTGAGGGCTGGGCCCCATGCGTCATTGGCCCAGAGGGGCCAAACGGGCGACGGGTTAGAGGGCGCTGGGCGCTGCGGGCGCCCGACCCAGGAAAGGGCCGAGCGGGCGCAGTTGGGCATCGGCGTCGGGCGCGTGGCCGGCGGCGCGACTCGCCGGCCGGCCGCGGCAGGCGGAGGCGATGCCGGGGCGGCGGCGGCGCGCGGGGGCCGCTTCTGGAGGAGCGCGAGGGGCGGGGAGCAGGGCCGGACGGCCAAGGCGACGGGCGCGTGGGCGGCGGCCGGCGCGGGGCTGCGGGGAGGTCAGGGCGTGGCGAGGCCGGCCAGAGGAGGCGGGGAGGGACCGCGGTGCGGGGTGCGGCGCGGTGGCGCGCTCGGCGGCGCCGGGCCGCAAGCAGCAGGCGGGCGGCGGAGCAGCGCGGGCAGCAGCAGCGGGCAGCGGCAGCGCGCGGGAGGGGCTGCGGGCGGCGCACGGGCTCGCGCGCGGGCGCGTGCAGAGAGGGGCGCGCGCGCGGCGACGAGCGAGACCGGCGAGCGAGCGCGTGCGCGCGGCGAGGCGCAGCAACAGCGAGCGGGAGGCGGCGGCGACAGAGCGAAGGCGGGGCGTGCGGGCGTGCTCACCGGCGAGAAGGGGCTCCGGGGGGTCGGCGAGGCTCGATGGAGCCGTCGAGGGGGCGGACGAGGAGGACGGCGGCGGGGTCCGGCGAGGAGGGGGCGACGGCGTCCAGCGGCGTCCTCCTCCC
>LR738710.1:752604078-752796707 GCA_902687465.1 Secale cereale
GGGGGGGAGGTTTTTATTTTATTTTAGTTTAGGATTTACTTTTATTTATTTTCCTGTTTTAGTTTTAATTTATTTAAAACACTTAGGCATTTTTAGAAATTGCAAAACCTACACCAAAATTAATGGTGCAATATTTAGCACCGCATGAACATTTTTGTTTTACTTTTGGAAAACTTTTATTGTTGCATTTATATTTGGATTTTAATTCGAACGGGTTTTCGATAACAGCGAGATTATCAACAGTAACACGATGACGTGTCACCATTAACGTGGGATTACTTTAGCTTAATTATCCGGGCGTTACAGGGGGGGGGGGCGCCCACAGGGCGCCTGGAGCCCCTGTGCCCCCCAGGCTGCCCTTCGGACGCAGTGTTGTTTCCGGATCGCTGATTTTTTATATAATTTTTCTGGATTTTTCTGGGCAGTTCTCGAAACGTCAAAACCTGAAATACAAAAACAGCCGAAAACAGAAACTGGCACTGGGGTGCACTGGATTAGTAAGTTAGTCCAAATATGATCAAAAGTGTATGGAAGTGTATGAATATCATAGCAATATCACCCAAAAGTGGCATGGAGCAAGCAGAAATTATAGATACGTTTTGGACGTATCACAAGTGCAAAGATGCTTTTATTGGAAAATACTATCCACCTGCTAAAATTATCCAACTAAGAAGTAATATAATGAATTTTAAACAATTGGATAATGAACACGTTGCCCAAGCTTGGGAACGTATGAAATCTCTTATCAAGAACTGCCCTACTCATGGTTTGACTACTTGGATGGTTATCCAAACTTTTTATGCAGGCTTGAACTTTACCTCGCGGAACTTGTTAGATTCGGCCGCGGGAGGAACCTTTATGTCAACTACACTTGGTGCTGCCACAAAGCTTCTCGATGAGATGATGACCAACTATTCCCAATGGCACACCGAACGCGCTCCAACAGGTAGGAAGGTAAACTCTGTCGAGGAGATTTCCTCCCTAAATGAAAAAGTTGACTTGATCATGTCTCTACTTTCGAAGCAATCTTCTGTTGATCCTCGTGATGTTCCTTTAAATTCTTTGATTGCTCAAGAACAAGTAGATGTGAACTTTATCTCTAGAAACAATTTTAATAATAATGCTTATAGGAGTAATTTTGGTAGCAATCCTAGACCGTTCCCCTCTAATTCCTATGGGCACGACAATGCTTATCCTAGCACCAAGAACTCCACTACTGAACTAGAGATTATGCTTAAAGATTTCATCACTACCCAAAAAGCTTTTAATAATAGTGTAGAAAAAAAACTAAACAAACTAGGTGATCTCTCTTCGAAGGTAGACAATTTAGCCAATGAAGTAGAATTGCTTAAAATTAGAACTTCTCCTCTTGAGGAGAGGAAGGTCACTCCTATGAATGCTATTCAAGTGCAAATTAATGAAAATATTAGGATGATGGCTAAACTTAAAGAGAGATGGGCTAGAGAAAGGGAGGAAGAAGATAGAATTAAGAGCCTTCCTACCCACCACACTGTTGCTACTATCCAAGTTGTTGAGGATATCCAAACTCTTAGCACCCAATGCACTCCTGGTCCCAATGGGCCTATTAATGGTGATGCTATGACTATAGAAACTACCAAACAAGTGAACCTAAAGGACACCACTACCACCTTACTTGATAGTAGTGACCTTGATTTTGATAATTGCACTCTTACCGAAGTTATTGATTTCCTTCACAAGATGTCTAGAGATCCCCGCACTAGCACGCTTAACCTTGCCTTCACATAGCATATCACTAATGCTCTTATCAAAGCTAGGGAGGAGAAACTTAGAGTAGAAGCCTCCATACCTAGAAAGCTAGAAGATGGTTGGGATCCTATGATTAAAATTAAGTTGAATAACTTCTCTTGCTATGCTTTATGTGATGTTGGTGCTAGTACATCCATTATGCCCAAAAGACTATATGATATGCTTAAATTGAAACCTTTTGATTCTTGTTCTTTTGGTGTTCGTCTCGTTGATTCTTTCATAAAGAAACCTTTGGGGAGGATCGACGATGTTCTTATCATTGTCAATGACAACTATGTTCCCGTTGATTTTACTATTATGGATATTGAATGTGAACCTTCTTGTCCAATTATTTTGGGACGTCCTTTTCTACGCACCTTTGGTGCTATCATTGACATGAAAGAGGGGAATATAAGATTCCAATTTCCTCTCAAGAAAGGGATGGAACACTTCCCTAGAAAGAAGATTAAGTTACCTTTTGAGTCCGTTATACGGGCTAGCTATTCTTTTACTCTTGATAAAACTTGATCTCTTTGCATTATGCCTAGCTTAAAGGCATAAAAGAAAGCGCTTTTGGGAGGCAGCCCAATGAATAAATTTTATTTTGCTTTTGTTGTGTCTTGATGTTGTTACTACAGTAGCATCATCATTGTATCTTTGCTTTTCAAATTTTGTGCCAAGTATAGCCTCTGATTGCTAGAAAGTTCAAAAGTTGTGACGTGCTGTCCAGGAAACAGATTCTGTCCTTGGATAGAAAAATTCGTATAAAATCACCAGATCATCTTTTTGGTCTGAATTTTTTCGACAGCATGCTCTATATAATTGTCTTTCGTGCGTCTGTTCTGAGTTTTTTTATTAGAGTTGCAGAAGTTCCCCGAAAAAAATCATTTACTACCTGCTGTTCTGTTTTTCACAGATTCTGTCCTGTTTTGCCTTTCCTTCATTTTGCGAACCTAGAGCTTGCTTGCTTTTTTTGCAAAAACCTTTTGGCAATCTTGAGAAACAGTAGACCTTCAAGAATATCTTTATTTCCAGCAAGGAACAATTATTTTATTATGGGTACTAACCTCGCTAATCAGATTATGATGAGTTATGTATGAAGGGAGTTTTCAAGTGTGCGAGGGAAGATGATAAAAAGATCCAGGAGTATCAAACGCTCAAGCTTGGGGATGCCCCCATGCACCCCCAAGAAATATTCAAGGAGACTCAAGCGTCTAAGCTTGGGGATGCCCCCGTGCATCCCCTTCTCCATCAACATTATCAGTTCGTCTTTCGTTCCACTATATTTTAATCACTTCATGTGTTATGTGCTATGCTTGGAGCGTCTTGCTTTTAGTTTCCTTTTTAGTTTTCTTTAGCTTTTCATAACGACTCGAAACTCAGCTTTCTTTATGTGCGAGAGAAACATGCTCTTTGTGAACATAACATAGAATTTTCATGTCTATCTTTGCCGTGTGTGTTCTTTGTCTTTTAATAGCTACTACCATGCTTAGCTCTTAGTTTTCATGCTTATCTTTTTAAAGAGCTTCTGTTTAGTTGGTTGCTTGAACTCTCTTTAGTTATCATGCTTATCTTATTAAGAGAGTTTGCTTCCGTTGCATTGGTTGGTATGTCTATGATAAAGATGCTACGTGCATAATGGCGCTTAGTAGTTCATGTTTTCTTATGGTTAGTCTCAAATAGCTGGGGGGGTTCCCAATGTGTTATTGGAGTACCAACATGATTTGTTTGCCTATGATGTGGTATGGTTTAGTAATATCTTCCTTCAAGAATTTATTTTGATTGACTTGGCGTATGCTCATGCATATTTAAGACTGTAAAGAAAGTTTGTCAAGCCTTGATGATCTTTTGTTTCTGAGTAGCGATATAAACTTCCATGCCTGATTCAATGTTGCTTTGTCGCTCTGCATGATTATGACCGTCATTGCTCTCTTAGTTGGTCGCTCCCAGTCTTTTGCTAACCTTCACCTGTACTAAGCGGACTGACTGCTTGTGCATCCAAATCCTTTAAACCAGTTATGCCATATGAGTCCACCATACCTTCCTACATGGTATTTACCTGCCATTCCTAACGGAGACTTGCATGTACCATCTCGAAATTATTCAAAGAAAAAAGCATTCCTATTTTGTGCCTCTGTTTTAAGTTCATGAGGAAGCAGTAGTTAATTCATGATCTTTTTAAGTTGGACAAGCTTCACCCCAGGATTGCATGTATAATGTGCAAACCCATAATACGAGAAGGAACTGGCATTGAGTGCGCCCGGCTCAAAAATAATATAACAAACAAACCCTCCTTCACGCTTTGTTCATGAGAAATCAGAAAACTTTGGCAGTGATAAACAAAGGAGATTAAGAGGATGTGATCGTCCTCATTCGGGAGCCGTTCCTCGAAACTTGTCCATCTCAAGAAGTGATTGAGTTGCCTCCTAGCATTCGTTGACGGAACATGCATAATCAAAAAAATAATTATTACCTCTGTTTTTAAAACCAAGAGCTCTGGTACATGTTTTGTCTTTGTTTCCGACTACGGGCTTTCAACCTTGCCAACAAAAGCCACGGTTCGAGAGTCTCCACCTTCTTTTAAAGCACCAACTACTGAGAGCATGATTGTCATTCTGAGTGTAATGTGCATTGTCCCAAAGTAGCATTGTCTTTTGCATGATTGTGATATCGTTTATTTTGAAATCATTGTATCTAGTCATCACTTAAACCTTGGAGGTGCCCCTGCATTTATGTTTTGCTTCACTAAAGGGGGCAAGCGAGATATCACTTTATCATATTTGCACACCATGCTCATTACAAATCTATTTGATGTTTCAATATCATATTGTAAAACTTTCAGTTCTTTGTGATTTTCTCATGAGGCAACTTAATTACTATAGATTCATTGTCTCAGTAAGCTTTTGTCATATGACTATGAAAAAGTCATATATGGTTAATAGCATGTCACCACAGAAATTATTCTTGTTATCATTTACCTACTCGAGGACGAGCAAGAATTAAGCTTGGGGATGTGATACGTCCAAAACGTATCTATAATTTCTGCTTGCTCCATGCCTCTTTTGGGTGATATTGCTATGTTATTTATACACTTCCATACACTTTTGATCATATTTGGACTAACCTATTAACTCAGTGCACCCCAGTGCCAGTTTCTGTTTTCGGCTGTTTTTGTATTTCAGGTTTTCCCATTACGAGAACTGCCAGAAAAATCCCGGAAAAATTATATAAAAAATCAGCGTTCCAGAAGCTTCCCGCCACCCGAAGTACAGCCGGAGGGGGGCCACCAGGGCTCCAGGCGCCCTGGTGGCGCGCCCCCCCTCCTGGCCGCGCCGGGAGGGGCGCCTGGGTCCCCCAGGCCTCCGCTGATGCCCCCCTTTGGCATATATTTATATCGTCTCCCGAAACCCTCGAGACGGGAACCCTTTTTCGCGATCTCATCTCTGTTCCACCGCCGCCGCGCTTCCAAGATCGGGAGCACCAGGAGAACTCTTCCCGGCACCCTGCCGGAGGGGAGGATCACCACCGGGAGCTTCTCCACCACCATGGACGCCTCCCGGATGAGTTGTGAGTAGTCTCCCTTGGACCATGGGTCCATGACCAGTAGCTATGTGATGTTCTCCTCCCGTTCTTGTGCTTCACTAATTAGTCCTCGTGAGCTGCCCTACATGATCGAGGCACATATGTAATCCTTATGCTGTTGCTATGATGAGTTTGCTGGGATCCGATGGATTATGAGATTATGTTCAGATTGTGTTTGAGTAATATATTTGATTCACCTCTTTTATATTTATGTTCGTAAGTAATTCTTGCATGTTCTCCGTTGTTATTTATTGCTTTGGCCAAGTAGTAGGTAGTGACTCCAAGAGGGAACGTTATGCTTGATTGTGGGTTCATGCCCCTCGATGACTAGCTTGAGTGACAGAAACATGAGTCTAGGGGACGTGTTGTTGCCACAAGGGGGAAAACAACGGTGCTTGTGCCCGCGGGTGCAAGGATTGTTTACTTTACGCAAAGTTCTTTTAATGCAGTTGTCTGTTGCTTTGAGTTTACACTATGGGTGGGACTCGCAACTTAATACCAGCGAGATGTTCTGGATAGATATCTCAAGGTGGATGATTAGTAGTAGATGCAGATGGATTTCGGCCTACTTGCCTTGGCGTACCGACCATGCTTTGAACCTCTACCTTTCTTGCAACTTAGTCAGCATTGGTTTGCGCACATGGTCCTGTCAATTGCCCAGCTGTAATTCATTTACCTCACATAGCTATTTTATCGTCTTTTGGGAGAGAGACATCACTAGTGAACATCATGAGACTCCGGTCCATATTACCATCATTGATCACATCCGCTATTTACTTTTCGTTTTTATTTACTATTTGCAGCAATACCTATCACTATTATCACTTGCGTTTAATCCTTTGTAAACGACAAGGCCGGAGGGATTGACAACCTCTCTGTACTCATTGGGAGCAAAGTTATTTGTATCTGTGTGCAGGTCCACGTTGATTGCTAATATCTGGCGCCGTTAGCAGTTGACACATTCTTGTTGAAACTGGGAGTCTCAGGGGAAATTGATCCTTGGTATCTTTGCCAAGGGAAAACTACCGCTACACTGCATCTCAAACCTTCCACTTGGGGTAACCAACGAGGGGCGAGAAGCCATCACTTGTTTAATTAATATCTGCATGTTTTTGTTTCAGATGAATATGAGCCCTATATGAAAAGTGCTTAGAATTTTGTGTGGATTATGAATATGCCACTTGCTGCCATGTTTAAAACCTTTTAAAATGTTGTTTGAATTTAAACTTGTTTTAAATATGCTTAAACTTGCAAAAATCATAACTATATATCTACAACTCCAAACCTAACAAACTTTATATGCATTTGGGGTAGAAAAATGTGTAGAATATTCTGGTGCTGTTGTTTAGCATGTTTGACAACTCTTTCACAGAAGTTTTTCAAATCTGCCCCAAATGCAAATAAATGAATATGGGAGTTTCTATATATTGTTGTATTTATTTCTAGCCCATTTAAATATGCTAGCATGTTGCTGTTGTGTTAGTTGCACCCTTGACATGTTAACAAACCTCCTTAAAATATATTGGTTGCTTGTTTGGAAAACTACATAAACTTGTTAAGTTGTTCCTTTACTTGTTTCAAGTGTGTGGTTGATCTTGATTGGTTGTGATGATATTGCACTCTTGTGACCCTAGGCCATGCATCATTTCTTTCCATGTTCATATGCTTCATGTGCATGCATCATGTGATTGAGCACTGCATGTTGATTGATTTTGTTCCGTTGTTGCATTGTTGTGTTTGGTTAGAGCCCGGTGACGATACGGAGTACGAGGTTTCTACTGAGGGTGAGTGTGAGGAGCAAGGTTACGTTCCCTCGGAGGATTCAACAGGCAAGATGACCTTACCCAGATATCACTACTATCTTTGCCTATGCTAGATATCTCGCTCTTTAGCTTATTGCCTCGATGCCTATGTCTGTTTGTCAGTTTCCTATTGTTGCCATGAACCTCTCTAACCACCCAACCTAGCAAACCTTTGATTGGCTACGTAAGCTTCGCTCAGCCCCTCTTATAGCATTGTTAGTTGCAGGAGAAGATTCGAAGATTCTTACTTCTTGATGAAGTTATTGTTGGGATATCACAATATATAATCTGTTAATCTAAATCATCTATATATTTGGCAATGGGTGGAAGGCTAAGCCTTTGCTTGGTGTTTTGTTCCACTCATGCCTCCCTAGGAACCGTTTAAACCGGTGTTATGTTCCTTGATTTTGCGTCCCTAACATGGTTGGGGGTTATGGCCCCCCCTCGATAACCCGCTTAGCGCTAAAGCTTTTCCAGCAAGGCCCAACATTGGTTTTACATTTGCCTAACAACTAAAACTTGCATAGGGAGCTATAAACCCTTTTCTTAATCAACAACCCTGGGCCAGTGCTCCACATGAGTGTTGGTCCAAACTGGGCAGGCTGCGGGGCCACCTCGAGGAAACTCAAGGGCTGGTAAAAACCCGTAGGATGTCCCATCCGGTCGTGGCCTGAGACGAGATACGTGCGGCTACTATTAGGGTGTCGGCACGCCGGGAGGTCTTGCTGGATTAGTTTTACCTTAGTCAGAATATCTTGAGCACGGGATTCTGAGAATACTCGGGTCTTCCCACCTTGGAGTCGCGACTCCGCAGATCGTGAGCTTGTGATGGGCTAAGTTGGGACACCCCTGCAGGGTTGTGATATTTCGAAAGCCGTGCCCGCGGTTATGTGGCAGATGGGAATTTGTTAATATCCGGTTGTAGACACTATGTTCATAATACACTACCAGCGTGAGTAACCGTGACGGTCGCTTTCCGAAGGGGTTCGGGAAGTGAACACGATGGGGTTATGTTTGACGTGCTTAGATAGGATCAATTCATGATCACTTTGACGATCGTTGGCACTTCTCTTCTCGCTCTAAACACGTAAGCTAGTGCTAGAGCAGCTGCAACCTTGTTTTCAGCCTTGTTCCACACCCAAGGCTTTGATAGTATTGCTACCCGGGAACGGGATTGCTGAGTCCTCCGTGGCTCACAGATTCTGCACCACACCAGATGCAGGTACCGTTGAGAACTACACAGCTGGTGGTTCAGAGTTGTACTGGGAGTTCGATGAAGATCATGGGCGATACTACGTGTCTTATCCATAGGATCAGTAGGGCTCTTACTAGGATGATCGGGACCTTGTGTTGCTTTTATTTATGGTATCTTTCATTTGGATCTTCGTCCGTAGTCGGACTCTGATGTTATTTGGGATGATGAATGTTTATGTAATGCATTGTGTGATGTGGCGAGTGTAAGCCAACTACTCTTTTGCAATTTCATCCCTCTTTTACATGAGTCGTGCAAAGATACCATACTTGAGATCATTCTAGTATGAGATTATGCCTTTAAGTCGTGCCTCGACACATAGGAGGTATAGTCTCATACTGGGCATTATAAGTCCCCCGTCGGAAAAGAGATGGTTCACCGCGGCAGCCTCCACCCCGCTCCTAGGCGAGCTTCCCGGCACTCCGGCCACGCAGGGCGGGGATACTGGTGGATGCACGCCTACCATGCCCGCCAGGTGTTCGGTGTTTTGACTGCTCGCTGATGAACTCAGACGAGGAGGAGGCGTTCACAGCGCTGCTGGAGAAGGAAGCCGATGCCGACGCCCAGGACGAAGAGTACCTCATGGTCCTCGTTGCTCTCGCCTGCCTGTTTGTGAGCAATGCAAAGCCGTGGCAAGGTGGCTCGGTGTCGGACCGACTGAAGGCGAAGCAAAGGCGTCGACTGGAAGGCTACTGCTTGCTCTACGCCGACTACTTCGCCAACGCTCCACTACACAGCGACAAAGTAATTTCGGCGCCATTTTCGGATGAGCCGAAAGCTCTTTCCTCGGGATTGTGACCTCCATCCCCGAGTTCGACAGATACTTCAAGTGCAACAAGGATTGCGCCAGCACACTTGGATTCACCTTGTTGGTAAACATTGCATGAAAAAATAAAACAAAAATCTACGCACACGTAATGATCTATCTACGGAGATGCATAGCAACGAGGGGGAGAGTGTGTCTACGTACCCTCGTAGACCGTAAGCGGAAGCGTTTCACAACGCGGTTGATGTAGTCACAATTCTTTGCGCTTCAACCGATCAAGTACCGAACGCACGACACATCAGCGTTCTGCACACGTTTAGCTCGGTGACGTCCCTCGCCTTCTTGATCCAGCAAGACGTCGAGGTAGTAGATGAGTTCCGTCGGCACAATGGCGTGGTGATGATGATGGTGAAGTGATTTCCACAGGGCTTCGCCTAAGGACTATGAAAATATGATCGAGGTGTAAACGTTGGAAGGGGGTACTGCACACGGCTAACAATTGATGTTGTCTGTTCTAGGCGCCCCCTCTCCCTCATATATATATATATATATATATATATATATATATATATATATATATATATATATATATATATATATATATATATATATATATATATATATATATATATATATATATATATATATATATATATATATATAGGTGGGAGGGGGAGGGGAGAGGCCAAGGCGCGCCCTAGGGATGGCCGCCGGCCCCCTAGGGATTGCCTTGCCCTGCGCCCCTCTGCCATATTTATTCGAGAGGGAAGGGAAGAGGGGGTTGAGGGATGGAAGTGTGAATCCTATTCCTCACCTTCCCTTTCCTTCTCCCCTTTCCTTCTCCTCCTTAGGCCGGCCCATATGGGGGTTGCACCAGCCCCATGTGGCTGGTGTGTTTCCCCTCTTGGCCCATAAGGTCCATATCTTTTGCCGGGGATGCGCGGAACTCCTTCTCGTGACCCAATGAGTACCCGATGTCCTCTGGAAAACTTTTGGTGTCCGAATGCCATCGTCCTATATATCAATCTTTACCTCTAGACCATTTCGAGACTCCTCGTCATGTCTGTGATCTCATCCGAGACTGCGAACAACATTCGGTCACCAAATCACATAACTCATATAATACTATATCGTCAACGAACGTTAAGCGTGCGGACCCTACGGGTTCAAGAACTATGTAGACATGACCGAGACACCTCTTCGGTCAATAACCAGTAGCGGAAGCTGGATGCCCATATTGGCTCCTACCTATTCTACGAAGATCTTTATCGGTCGAACCATTATGACAACATACACAATTCCATTTGTCCGTCCATATGTTACTTGCCCGAGATTTGACCGTCGGTACCTTCATACCTAGTTCAATCTTGTTACCGGCAAGTCTCTTTACTCGTTCTGTAATACATCACCCCGTGGCTAATGATACATCTCCAACATATCTATAATTTTTGATTGTCCCATGCTATTATATTATCTTTCTTGGATGCTTTCTATGCATTTATATGCTATTTTATATGATTTTTGGGACTAACCTATTAACCTAGAGCCCAGTGCCAGTTTCTGTTTTTCCTTGTTTTTGAGTTTCGCTGAAAAGGAATATCAAACAGAGTCCAATTGACTTGAAAATTTACGGTGAATTTTTATGGACCAAAAGAAGCCCACGAAGTGCCGGAGATGGACCAGAAGAGCCATGAGGCCACCACAAGGGTGGGGGCGCGCCCACCCCCAGGGCGCGCCCCCCTTCCTTGTTGTTGCCTCATGGGTCCCCCTGACTTGTCCCCGACGCCAAAAATTCTTATAAATAGGGAAACCTCTGAAAATAAACCTACATCGAGAGTTCCGCCGCCGCAAGCCTCTGTAGCCATGAAAAACCAATCGGGAGCCTGTTCCGGCACCCTGTCGGAGGGGGAAACCATCACCGGTAGCCATCTTCATCATCCCGGTGGTCTCCATGACGAGGAGGGAGTAGTTCACCCTCTGGGCTGAGGGTATGTATGAGTAGTTATGTGTTTGATCTCTCTCTCTCTCTCTCTCTCTCTCTCGTGTTCTTGATTTGGAACGATCTTGATGTATCGCGAGCTTTGCTATTATAGTTGGATCTTATGATGTTTCTCCACCTCTACCTTCTTGTAATGGATTGAGTTTTCCCTTTGAAGTTATCTTATCGAATTGAGTCTTTAAGGATTTGAGAACACTTGATGTATGTCTGTTTTGGTGATCAACTTGCGGGTTCAGTGACCTTGTGGACTTATGCGTAGGGGTTGGCACACATTTTTGTCTTGACTCTCCGATAGAAACTTCGGGGCACTCTTTGAAGTTCTTTGTGTTGGTTTGAATAGATGAATCTGAGATTGTTTGATGCATATCGTATAATCAAACCCGTGGATACTTGTGGTGACATTGGAGTATCCAGGTGACATCAGGGTTATGGTTGATGTGTGTCTTAAGGTATTATTTTAGTACAAACTCTAGGGCTGTTTGTAACGCTTATAGGAATAGCCCAATAGATCGATTAGAAAGAATAACTTTGAGGTGGTTTCATACCCTACAATAATCTCTTCGTTAGTTCTCCGCTATTAGCGACTTTGGAGTGACTCTTTGTTGCACATTGAGGGATTGTTATATGATCTAGTTATGTTATCATTGCCTAAGATTCCAGAGCATAATGATGCTCATCCTAAGGCTGAAGACATGAAGCTAAGAAGAGATGTAGGCTTGAGAGTATGGAGGAAGTCATATCCCTATGTTGTAAGGAGGAGAACAATAGTTGATTACAGGTTTCACACAAAGGAGCAACAAGATTTCTAAATCTGTACTGCTTGACAAGAATCCCATTGTCTGTGACATGAAGTGGGTGGATTGGAAGTATATTGATAAACGTGATGACTACTTTCCACATTTGCATGAGAGATTCAGAATGATAGACACTTCAAAATTTGTTGGGAAGAAGCTGACAAGATGGAATGATTAAATGGTGATGCAATTCTACTCTAGTGCCCATTTCTATACAAATGGGAGAATTGCATGGATGACTGAAGGCATTAAGTATCAGTCAACAATCTCTGAATGGGCTGCTATGATAGGTGCTCAAGCTGAGTCAGAAGATGATCCAGTCATCTATGCTAGGTCTAGGATGTGCCATGACACCATGCAAAACATGTACAAGCCTATCCCCAATGAATACAAGGAGCAATTCAAGTTTGGGTCAGTGTACTATCTATTGGCTAGACTTGGCACCATGAACACCATTCAGAGACACACTTTGCTGCCAAAGTCTAGAGATGACGGGATGATCAGTGGACACTCCATTAACTTGCTTCACCACTATGATGTGCCAGAGAAGTTCAAGGTCATAAGTCTAATTGTATAGACAATCAAGAGGACAACTACTGACCAGAAGAGATCTTGTGGATATGCCCCACATATCCGGACACTCATCAACTCTAGAGTGGGCACAGACACATATCTGCTTTATAGGAGGCACTTGCCCCTAGGGCCTGAATTTGAGGATAATGAGGTGGTGATGGATCCTAAACACCCCTCATCTGCACAAGCATCAGAGGCATACATGAAGGAACAAGCTACTCGGCAAGCTCAAGCTTCAACCCACGCAGTCAACATTTCAAGCCTAAAGTCAAAGAGTGACCAGATGACATATCTTCTTGAAGCTATACTGAGGATGGAGAAAGGATTGGTCACCCTGACTCGGAATCAAGCTAGCCTAGAGAGGATCATTGAAGATAAGTTCCGCGCTCTTGATACTAAGGTGACAGAAGTGCAGACCATCGTGCAGAAGCTCAAGCGAGATACAGACAGAGCAAGAATTGTTGTTGGAGTAAGTACCGACAGTGATGAGGAGGATGCTACCAGGTTTCAGAAGGTGCCCCGAGGACAGAGGACTGAGACAGTGTTAGTGGGAGACGTGAGACCCACTCAGTCTGCCCCGGCTGATACTGCCCAGGGAGTCACACATGCATCAACTCCACCAGCCCCTCAGACATCATCTGATATCTTCGCAGAAGGAGTGCTCTCAACACCATCTACGCACACCGGAGACAACAGCCAGAAGACCACTTCAGGAGCTCCAGGAGATGCCTAAAGAGATGCATAGACTATGTATATTTTAACTTTTTGGTAACTTGTTGCCAAAGGGGGAGAAATATATACAGATCATATAGGCTTCGAGAGAGAGAAAGTTCTGCCTTTTATTGCACTTGGTTTTTGCTACTATCTTTTGGTGTTGTTATTTGATGATACTTGTGTGTGAGATGCTACATTTATGGTTGTGTTGATCATACTTTGCTTGGATGATATCTCTATGTGATCATCTGCAATTGCCTTGGTGATGAGTACTTGTTATTCACTTATTATCCTTTTGAGTGCTCCACCAACATGTATGTGATGTGTGAGATGTGACCCATGACCCTATATAGTTGTACATTTGCATTCAAACACAAATATTTAATAATGCACAAATTTAGGGGGAGCTCTTTCTTATCACATACTTCTCAAAGCAACGATATATTTCATTATTTTATCATTTGTCGAAGCTTTGATCTATATGTTATCATCAATTACCAGAAAGGGGGAGATTGAAAGTGCAACAAATTCCCGGGTGGTTTTGGTAATTTATAACAGCATATAGCTCATTGAACTAATGATTCATCAAGCTAAATATTTCAGAAAAGTTCAATGAATGGCATGGCTATTGTGGAGATGTGGACCCCTCAAACAGCTAAGGAAGCAAGTTTGGCAAAAGCTCGAGACTCTACCTTTTCACTTTTAGTGATCCAAGATCACATTGGGTCCTTAGGAAAGCTAGTACTATTAAAAGGGGATGAGGTGTTGCTTAATGAGTTGGTTGTTCACAATGCTTGATGATATGCTCCAAAACCCTCACACAACCTCTCCACTCCAAACAAGTCAAATCCAAAATGCCAAACTCGGACTCACCGATTTTCATATCCAGTCCCACCAAGTTTCCTTTGACTTAGCCAGAGCCATAAACCCTAACATTTCGGTCTCACTGATATAGGCTTTCGGTCTCACCGAGTTAGTTTTGTAAGCTCTCTGTTATAGGTTAATTAATTTAGGTAATACCGAGTTCATTAATCGGTCACACCGAGTTTTACCTTGCCAACTCTCTTATGACTTAACCCTAGCCTTCGGTCCCACCGAGATGTCCCAGTCGGTCCCACCGAGATTCCTAATGTTCACATATTTGAACCTTTCGGTCCGACTGAGTTCACTGAATCGGTCCCACCGAGTTGGTCAAAATGTGTGTAACAGTTAGATTTTGGGTGGAGGTTATATATACCCATCCACCCCCTCTTCATTCGTGGAGAGAGCCATCAGAACAAGCCTACACTTCCATTACTTATTTTCCGAGAGAGAACCATCTACTCAAGTGTTGAGATCAAGTTACTCCATTCCTACCACATAAATCTTGTTCTCTGGCCTTCCCCAAGTTGCTTTCCACTCAATCTCTTCTTCCACCATATCCAAATCTATGAGGAGCTGTTTGAGTGTTGGGGAGACTATCATTTGAAGCATTTGAGCAAGGAGTTCATTATCAACACACCGTTTGTTACCTTTTGGAGAGTGGTGTCTCCTAGATTGGTTAGGTGTCACTTGGGAGCCTCCGACAAGATTGTGGAGTTGAACCAAGGAGTTTGTAAGGGCAAGGAGATCGCCTACTTCGTGAAGATCTACCCTAGTGAGGCAAGTCCTTCGTGGGCAATGGCCATGAAGGGATAGACAAGGTTGCTTCTTCGTGGACCCTTCGTGGGTGGAGCCCTTCGTGGACTCGTGCAGCCGTTACCCTTCGTGGGTTGAAGTCTCCATCAACGTGGATGTACGATAGCACCATCTATCGGAACCACGACAAAAACATCCGTGTCTCCACTTATGTTTTCACTCTCCGAACCCTTCCCTTTACCTTCATATGAAATGATTTAGTTTCCGCTGCTACAACTCTAGATTTGCATGTGTAGGAAGATTGCTTGACTTGTGCTAAGTTGCTAAAAACTGTCAAAACATAAAATTGGAAAAAGGTTAGGTTTTTATTTGGTCAAGCAGTCTAATCACCCCCCTCTAGACATACTTTTGATCCTACAAAAGGAGACTACATGGAGATAATCGATCTCTCTACATCGCTCGTCGTTGCCATGCTGCAGCTATCGGTGTCTACGGCCGTCGTGGCCTCCTTCGCCCTCAATCCCATCTGCTACATGACGCTTTTTCTCGCCCGGCACGAGCTGCCTGGCCAGCATAGAGATACAGCAGTGCGTGGTGGGATAAACGCACGCACACTAACCTTCACGAGGCCACCTTCCATGTGCTTCAGCTGATACATTCAATACCGATGTCATCGTCTTCAAAAATTGGCCATTCTGACCGAACACCCAGCCGATTGTTATTGCAGCTCGCACAACCAAAATTCCAGCAGCTACCATGCTTACCTGGCCAGTGGTTAATTTATTAGTACAACATCAGTGCTCACTCAGTTTATCAAATATCATGGCAATGACATGCTAATTGTGTTTTATGTCACATATCTCATAGGCATTGATACGTCTCCAACATATCTATAATTTTTTATTGTTCCATGCTATTATATATTCTGTTATGGATGTTTAATGGGCTTTATAATACACTTTTATATTATTTTTGGGACTAACCTACTAACCCAAGGACCAGTGCAAATTGCTAATTTTTTTTGCCTATTTCAGGGTTTCGCAGAAAAGGAATATCAAACGGAGTCCAAATGGAATGAAACCTTCGGGAGAGTTATTTTTGGACAGTATCTATCCAGAAGACTTGGAGTACACGCGAGAGAACGAAGGAGGTGGCCACGAGGGTCCAGGGCGCGCCCCCTCCCCCTAGGCGCAACCCCCACCCTCGTGGGCCCCCTCTGGCTCCCCCGATGCCCTCCTTCCTCCTATATATATATATCCATATACCATGAAAACATCGAGGCAACAGAGAAAACCCTAATTCCACCGCCGCAACCTTCTGTTCCCATGAGATCCATCTTGGGGCCTGTTCTGGAGCTCCGCCGGAGGAGGGATCTACCACGGAGTGCTTCTACATCAACGCCATAGCCTCACCAATGAGTTGTTTGTAGTTTACCACAGACCTTCGGGTCCATAGTTATTAGCTAGATGGCTTCTTCTCTCTTTTTGGATCTCAATACAAAGTTCTCCTCGATCTTCGAGGAGATCTATTTGATGTAATCTTTTTGCGGTGTGTTTGTCGAGATCCGATGAATTATGGGTTTATGATCAAGATTATCTACGAGAAATATTTGATTATTTTCTGAAATCTTTTATGTATGATTATAATATCCTTGCAAGTCTCTTCGAATTATCGGTTTGGTTTGGCCTACTAGATGTATAATTCTTGCAATGGGAGAAGTGTGTGACACCCCGAGACCGGTGCGCCAGGTGTCAGTCAGTTATTCGTCGTTGTTGCCATGTCATCTTGCTTGTGTGTTGCATTTTTGCCATGTCATCATGTATGTTGCATCAGCATGTTTTCAAAACTTGCATTTGTCCGAACCCCCTCATCCTTTCTGTTGTTCGTTCTAAGCCCAAACACACTTGCACGCGCCCGCGACATCTCCGAATATTTATTTTGTGAGTGGCTGGAAAACATTCTCGGAATGGGTTTAAACTTGGCATGTGGTCTTATTATATTGTAGACAGGCTGCCTGCCAAATTTCATCGCATTCAGAGCTCGTTTGATAGCCCAACCATTAAATATAGCGGCACTAGTAGCCGGTTAAATGTCGGACGTTTTCGGTCTCCGAAAACCCCCGCGGGCCTCTTCTCTTCTCTCCCCACAACCCCTCCTACACAACCCCCAGGCCAAAAATGGACTCCCCTACCCCCTCCTCCTAGCTCCAGTCGCAGCCACTGATGGGCCTCTAACCCCTCGTTGGTTACCCCAAGTGGAAGGTGTGAGATGCAGTGTTGTGGAAGTTTTTCCCTTAGCAAAGATGCCAAGGATCGAATCCCCAGAGACTCCTAGGTTCAACAAGTAGGTGTCAACTGCTAACGGCGCCACATATTAGCAATCAACGTGGACCTGCACACAGATACAAATAACTTTGCTCCCAACGAGTACAGAGAGGTTGTCAATCCCTCCGGCCTTGTAGTTCACAAAGGATTAAACGCAAATGATAGTAGTGATAGATAATGTTTTGCAATATTAAATAAAAGCGAAAAGTAAATAGCGGATGTGATCAATGATGGTAATATGGACCGGAGTCTCATGATGTTCACTAGTGATGTCTCTCTCCCAAAAGACGATAAAACAGCTATGTGAGGTAAACAAATTACAACTAGGCAATTGACAGGACCACGAACGCAAACCAATGCTGACTACATTGCAAGAAAGGTTGAGGTTCAAAGCATGGGCGGTACGCCAAAGTAAGTAGACCAAAATCCATCAATATCTACTAATAATCATCCACCTTGAGATATGTATCCAGAACATCTCGTTGGTATTAAGTTGCGAGTCCCACCCATAGTGTAAACTCAAAGCAACAGACAACTGCATTAAAAGAACTTTCCGTAAAGTAAACAATCATTGCACCCCCGGGCACACGCACCGTTGTTTTCCCCCTTATGGCAACAGCACATCCCCTAGACTCATGTTTCTGTCACTCAAGCTAGTCATCGAGGGGCATGAACCCACAATCGAGCATAACGTTCCCTCTTGGAGTCACTACCTACTACTTGGCCAAAGCAATAAATAACAACGGAGAACATGCAAGAATTACTTATGAACATAAATATAAAAGAGGTAGATCAAATATATTACTCAAGATCAATCTGAACATAATCTCATAATCCATCGGATCCCAGCAAACTCAACATAGCAACAGCATAAGGATTACATATGTGCCTCGATCATGTAGGGCAGCTCACGAGGACTAATTAGTGAAGCACAAGAACGGGAGGAGAACATCACATAGCTACTGGTCATGGACTCATGGTCCAAGGGAGACTACTCACAACTCATCCGGGAGGCGTCCATGGTGGTGGAGAGGTTCCCGATGATGATCCTCCCCTCCGGCAGGGTGCCGGGAAGAGTTCTCCTGGTGCTCCCGATCTTGGAAGCGGCGGCGGCGGCAGAACAGAGATGAGATCGCGAAAAAGAGTTCTCGTCCCGAGGGTTTCGAAGGACGCTCTAAATATATGCCAAAGGGGGGCACCAGACGGGGCTCGGGGGGCCCAGGCGGCCCCCCGCGCGGCCCAGGGGGGGGGGGGGCGCCGCCAGGGCGCATGGGGCCCTGGTGCCCCCCCCCAGCTGTACTTCGGGCGCAAGGAAGTTTCCGTAACGCTGATTTTTTATATAATTTTTCTGGATTTTTCCTGGCAGTTCTCGTAACGTGAAAACCTGAAATACAAAAACAGCCGAAAACAGAAACTGGCACCGGGGTGCACTGGATTGGTAGGTTAGTCCAAATATGATCAAAAGTGTATGGAAGTGTATAAATATCATAGCAATATCACCCAAAAGTGTCATGGAGCAACCAGAAATTATAGATACGTTTTGGACGTATCAACATCCCCAAGCTTAATTCCTGCTCGTCTTCGAGTAGGTAAATGATAACAAGAATAATTTCTGTGGTGACATGCTATTAACCATATAGGACTTTTTCATAGTCATATGACAAAAGCTTACTGAGACAATGATTCTATAGTAATTAAGTTGCCTCATGAGAAAATCACAAATGACTGAAAGTTTTACAATATGAAACTGAAACATCAAAAAGATTTGCAATGAACATGGTGTGCAAATATGATAAAGTGATATCTAGCTTGCCCCCTTTAGTGAAGCAAAACATAAATGCGGGGGCACCTCCAAGGTTTAAGTGATGACTAGATACAATGATTTCAAAATAAACGATATCACAATCATGCAAAAGACAATGCTACTTTGCGACAATGCACAATACACTTAGAATGACAATCATGCTCTCAGTAGTTGGTGCTTGAAGAAAGAAGGTGGAGACTCAAAAAGTAAAAGAATGGTTATGTGCTAGAGCTTTTTATTTTGAAAACATAGAAGCAATTTTGTCAACGGTAGTAGTACTTCATATGTGTCATGCATAAGACATCCTATAAGTTGCAAGCCTCATGCATCGAATACCAATAGTGCTCGCACCTTGTCCTAATTAGCTCGGATTTCCATGGGTTATCATTGCATCACATATGTTTCAACCAAGTGTCACAAAGGGGTACCTCTATGCCACCTATACAAAGGTCCAAGGAGATAAATCACATTTGATTTCTCGTTTTTGATAGATCTCAACTTGAGGACATCCATACCGGGACAACATAGAAAATAGATGATGGACTCCTCTTTAATGCATAAGCATATTCTCATAAGAGATTGAGGATTAATGTCCAAGCTAAAACTTCCACCATGATACATGGCTTTGGTTGGCGGCCCAATGTTCTTCTCTAACAATATGCATACTCATTCAACCCACGGCAAATCACCCTTACTTCAGACAAGACGAACATGCATAGCAACTCACATGATATTCAACAAAAGTGTGACAGTTGATGGCGTCCCCAGAAACATGGTTACCGCTCAGCAAGCAACTTATAAGAAATAAGATACATAGGCAACATATTCTTTACCACAATAGTTTTTAAGCTACATTCCCATGAGCTATATATTGCAAAGTTAGTTCGCTTAGTACAGGTGGAGGTTAGCAAAAGACTGGAAGCGACCAACTAAGAGAGCAATGACGGTCATAATCATGCAGAGCGACAAAGCAATATTGAATCAGGCATGGTAGTTATATCGCTACTCAGAAATAAAAGATCATCAAGGCTTGACAGACTTTCTTTACAGTCTTAAATATGCGTGAGCATACGCCAAGTCAATCAAAATAAATTCTTGAAGGAAGATATTACTAAACCATACCACATCATAGGCAAACAAATCATGTTTGTACTGCAATAACACATTGGGAATCCCCCAGCTATTTGAGACTAACCATAAGGAAACCTGAACTACTAAGCGCCATCATGCAAGTAGCATCTTTATCATAGACATATTAACCAATGCAACGGAAGCAAACTCTCTTAATAAGGTGAGCATGATAATTAAAGAGAGTTCAAGCAACCAACTAAACAAAAGCTCTTTGAAAAGATAAGCATGAATACTAAGAGTTGAACATGATAGTAGCTATTAAAAGACAAAGAACACACACATCAAAGATAGACATGAAAATTCTATGTTATGTTCTAGGTAGAAGTGGAGCATGTTTCTCTCCCACGTAAAGAAAGCTGAGTTCCGACTCGTTATGAAAAACTAAAAAGAAAACTAAAAGCAAGACGCTCCAAGCATAGCACATAACACATGAAGTGATAAAAATATAGCGGAACGAAAGACGAACTGATAATGTTGATGGAGAAGGGGATGCATGGGGGCATCCCCAAGCTTAGACGCTTGAGTCTCCTTGAATATTTCTTGGGGGTGCACGGGGGCATTCCCAAGCTTGAGCGCTTGACACTCCTGAATCTTTTTATCATCTTCTCTCGCACACTTGAAAACTCCCTTCATACATAACTCATCATAATCTGATTAGCGAGGTTAGTATCCTTAATAAAATAATTGCACCTTGCTGGAAATAAGGATATTCTTGAAGTTCTACTGTTTCTCAAGATTGCCAAAAGGTTTTTGCAAAGAAAAAACAAGCTCTTGGTTTGCAAAACGAAGGAAAGGCAAAACAGGACAGAATCTGTGAAAAACAGAACAGCAGGTAGTAATTGATCTGTTCGGGGTACTTCTGCAACTCAAAACAAAAAACTCAGAACAGACGCACGAAAGAAAATTATATAGAGAACGCTGTCGAAAAAATTCAGACCAAAAAGATGATCTGGTGATTTTATACGAATTTTTTCTATCCAAGGACATAATCTGTTTCCTGGACAGCACCTCACAACTTTTGAACTTTCTAGCAATCAGAGGCTATACTTGGCACAAATATGAAAAGCAAAGATACAATGATGATGCTACAGCAGCAAACAACATCAAGACACAACAAAAGCAAAAAATTTATTCATGTGGGCTGCCTCCCAAAAGCGCTTTCTTTTATGCCTTTAAGCTAGGCATAATGCATATAGATCAAGTTTTATCAAGAGTAAAAGAATAGCTAGCCCGTACAACGGACTCAAAAGGTAACTTGATCTTCTTACGAGGGAAGTGTTCCATCCCTTTCTTGAGAGGAAACTGAAATTTTATATTACCCTCTTTCATGTCAATGATAGCACCAACGGTGCGTAAAAAGGGACGTCCCAAAATAATTGGACAAGAAGGATCACATTCAATATCCATAATAGTAAAATCAAAGGGAACATAATTGTCATTGACAACGATAAGAACATCGTCGATCCTCCCCAAAGGTTTCTTTATGGAAGAATCAACGAGACGAACACCAAAAGAACAAGAATCATAAGGTTTCAATTTAAGCATATCATATAGTCTTTTGGGCATAATAGAAGTACTAGCTACAATATCACATAAAGCATAGCATGAGAAGTTGTTTATCTTAATTTTAATCATAGGATCCCAACCATCCTCTAGCTTCCTAGGTATGGAGGCTTCTACTCTAAGTTTCTCCTCTCTAGCTTTGATGAGAGCATTGGTGATATGCTCTGTGAAGGCAAGATTAAGCGTGCTAGTGTGGGGATCTTTGGCCATTCCTTGTAGAAAGGTGACAACTTCTGAAATACTAGAATTATCAAAATCAATTTTATCATTATTGGGCAGAATTGTAGTGTCATCCTCTTTGTTTGAATCGCTCTCTATTATAAGAGTTTGAACATCTTCCCAAGTTTGGGGAAGCTTAGGAGCAATTTTAAACTGAGGCTCATACTCTTTTCCTGGAAGACCATGCCATGGGCATAACCCTCCATCAAGGCTAATATAATCACAAGGTTTATTACTTTTGTAGATCCCGACAGTGGTAATTGGGGTAATGGAAGAAGGAGTGTACTCCTCCCATTTAGTGTTTTTGGTAGAACCCATAGTAGCAAGCAAGCAAGATAACTATTGTTGTGATTTTCGATAAAGGATACTAAAGCAAAAACTGAAAGGTAAACTAACAAGACTAAAAAGCAAAGGTAAAAGATAGCATGCAACTCCCCTATCCTGAAGAGTGGAATCCCTGACAACGGCGCCAGAAAAACTCCATGATGGGCCTCTAACCCCTCGTTGGTTACCCCAAGTGGAAGGTGTGAGATGCAGTGTTGTGGAAGTTTTTCCCTTAGCAAAGATGCCAAGGATCGAATCCCCAGAGACTCCTAGGTTCAACAAATAGGTGTCAACTGCTAACGGCGCCAGATATTAGCAATCAACGTGGACCTGCACACAGATACAAATAACTTTGCTCCCAACGAGTACAGAGAGGTTGTCAATCCTTGTAGTTCACAAAGGATTAAACGCAAATGATAGTAGTGATAGATAATGTTTTGCGATATTAAATAAAAGCGAAAAGTAAATAGCGGATGTGATCAATGATGGTAATATGGACCGGAGTCTCATGATGTTCACTAGTGATGTCTCTCTCCCAAAAGACGATAAAACAGCTATGTGAGGTAAACGAATTACAGCTGGGCAATTGACAAGACCACGAACGCAAACCAATGCTGACTACATTGCAAGAAAGGTTGAGGTTCAAAGCATGGGCGGTATGCCAAAGTAAGTAGACTGAAATCCATCAATATCTACTACTAATCATCCACCTTGAGATATCTACCCTGAACATCTCGCTGGTATTAAGTTGCGAGTCCCACCCATAGTGTAAACTCAAAGCAACAGACAACTGCATTAAAAGAACTTTGCGTAAAGTAAACAATCCTTGCACCCGCGGGCACAAGCACCGTTGTTTTCCCCCTTGTGGCAACAGCACATCCCCTAGACTCATGTTTCTGTCACTCAAGCTAGTCATCGAGGGGCATGAACCCACAATCGAGCATAACGTTCCCTCTTGGAGTCACTACCTACTACTTGGCCAAAGCAATAAATAACAACGAAGAACATGCAAGAATTACTTATGAACATAAATATAAAAGAGGTAGATCAAATATATTACTCAAGATCAATCTGAGCATAATCTCATAATCCATCGGATCCCAGCAAACTCAACATAGCAACAGCATAAGGATTACATATGTGCCTCGATCATGTAGGGCAGCTCACGAGGACTAATTAGTGAAGCACAAGAACGGGAGGAGAACATCACATAGCTACTGGTCATGGACTCATGGTCCAAGGGAGACTACTCACAACTCATCCGGGAGGCGTCCATCGTGGTGGAGAGGCTCCCGATGATGATCCTCCCCTCCGGCAGGGTGCCGGGAAGAGTTCTCCTGGTGCTCCCGATCTTGGAAGCGGCGGCGGCGGCGGAACAGAGATGAGATCGCGAAAAAGAGTTCCCGTCCCGAGGGTTTTGATGGATGCTCTAAATATATGCCAAAGGGGGCACCAGACGGGGCTCGGGGGGCCCAGGCGCCCCCCGGCGCGGCCCAGGGGGGGGCGCCGCCAGGGCGCCTGGGGCCCTGGTGCCCCCCCCGGCTGTACTTCGGGCGCAAGGAAGTTTCCGGAACGCTGATTTTTTATATAATTTTTCTGGATTTTTCCTGGCAGTTCTCGTAACGTGAAAACCTGAAATACAAAAACAACCGAAAACAGAAACTGGCACCGGGGTGCGCTGGATTAGTAGGTTAGTCCAAATATGATCAAAAGTGTATGGAAGTGTATAAATATCATAGCAATATCACCCAAAAGTGGCATGGAGCAAGCAGAAATTATAGATACGTTTTGGACGTATCAGCCACCTTCTTTCTCCTCGGAATTAGTGCCGCCTACCCCCATTTCCTTGCCCAACCGTCGCCACCTCGCCACTTGGCGCCACCCTAGTGGCTGCGCCGCCACCAACCACCGCCTGTGGCCA
This sequence comes from Secale cereale, assembly GCA_902687465.1. Taxonomy (NCBI): domain Eukaryota; kingdom Viridiplantae; phylum Streptophyta; class Magnoliopsida; order Poales; family Poaceae; genus Secale; species Secale cereale. Next base: position 752,628,231 of record LR738710.1, read on the forward strand.
CTAGCACGGAGCCACGCGTCCCTCCAAGTCCCTCCACCCCGCGCGACCCGCCGGGCAGCCCCGGGCCGATCCAGGCCCGCAGCCACCCGTCGTCGGGCCCGAGCGCCCCGCCCCTGTAGCTCCCTTCATCCCCGACGCCCTCGGTCAACCCCGCCGCTGGTGCCCCAGGCTCCGCCGAGCCGCCGAAGCAGGACCACCGCCGCCTTCTCCTCGTCACTGCCCTGCCTCCCATCGCCGTTCCCCTCGCCGGCATGGCAGCGGCAGTCGCCGCCGACCAGCCCCCCCCCCCAAGGAGCACTCGAACCTAGCGGGGTCCGAGCCGGTTCAGCTCTCCGCCGTCGATCGGGTTCATGGCCGTGCCCTCCTCCAGATCTGGCAGATCCCGCGGCCGATCCGCCTCCTCCAGCCGGATCCACGCCCGACATGCCTCGCTCTACCTCCTCTCGTCGCCTGTGCGGCCATGGCCGGAGCTTCTCCTCACCGGGCCGGACATGTCCGGAGGAGCCGGACATGTCCGCCCTCCGCCTCTCTCGTGTGGCCGACTGGTGGGCCCGCGAGCCACACCGACGGACATGTCCGCCTGGTGCCGGACATGTCCGCCCCTCCTCTGTCCGTGCCACTGACCTGTGGGCCCTCGCGTCCAGCCGTCGGACGTGTCTGATCTGACACGGACAATGTCCACCCGAGGTTGCCCCTTTTTCCACTAAGTCCCTGGCCGTTTTGTTAAAATGTATGCATGTTTGCATGGCTGTAACTTTTTGTCTGATTATCCAAATTGAGTGTATAATATGTCAAAATGATCGTTGTGATATGCTCTTCATTTTGTTCCATTGTGTCATGCCTGTTTGAGTTCATCTTGATGCCCTAATCATCATTGCAAGAGTGCTATATGTTTAAAACTAATGTATCTGTAATTTTGTTGCATACTTGTGATGCTTGTAACTTTGTGCATGTTTATCCAAATGGAGCATATGATATGTCAAAATGTTCATTGTGAAGTGCTCTACATGATGGTTGATGTAGCATTCATGTTAGGTGCCATATTGCCATGCTAATCTCTGTTGCAAAAGTGCATTTGACTGTTAAGTGCTGAAACTTATTATGAGATGCCGATTTCACTTGCTCATTGATATTGGTGTGTTTGCCTTCATGCCACATGCCAATATGTTTTAGAAGCACAATCATATGATCTTTGCTGTGGTGCAATCCACTTTCCATGATATGCCTCGAGGTGACTTAAACAAGCTTGTAAACATGCCATGCCAATGTTGCTGTTTTATACTTTGTGAAAACACTGCTAAGTCTGGAATCTGTTAAACCTAATGCTATGTTTGCTTGACGCCCTAGTCAAATCCATGCTTGTTTTGGAGTGGCCAACGATCATGTCTTGTTGCCCATGTTATTGTCTATCCATTCATGCCCTTGCTTGCATATATGGCCTGCTGTAGCTTATTTATTTCTTGCTCTCAAGTTGCTATAAATTTTACCTGTCAGTCTTTTAACAACATGTTCAATTTGGTGAAGCTTGTTGTTATTAATCCATGCCTCCTATGGAGTTGCTCCAATGGAGTTTTTTGATGTATGTGATGTCTATTACATGTCCATGATCTTTATATACTCAGTAGAGTTGATATGCTTGTTATTTTGTGCCTCCGAAGGCAGCATCGTGATGATGTTTTTGCCTTCCCAGATTTTGGCTAAGTCTGGATAAATTTATTGCAACTTCCATGCTTGGTTAATTATGTTCCAACAAGCTTTTGGGTGTGTTCTAAGTTCATGCTTGTTAAATAACATGTCTACTTCACATCCATACTTCTTGTTATCGTGTTGTAGCATATATATATATATATATATATATATATATATATATATATATATATATATATATATATATATATATATATATCTTGCTCTAAAGTTGCAATGTGGCTGATTGTGGACAGCTTGTTGTTATATCTTGTTTCATGTGTATGTGTTGAACCGTTCTCCGTTTTGAGTGTGTCCTATATGAAACTTGTGTGATTTTGCATGTAGAAGCATAATATCATGTTGTTTACATGTTTGGAGTGTGTTTGCTTGATGTTTGGGTGCATCTTGCACCGTTGCCATGCTTGTCTTGGTTTGCTCATATCTTCTAGGCCGTAGCTCCGAATTAAACAAACTTTATATGAAACTTGACTAGAATTTCGTGTAGATCATTATGGTGCATGTTAACTTGCTGTTTAACAACTTTAACTTAATATTTGTTCAGATCTGGACCAATTTAGAAATGTGCATATGAGGACTTACCGGAGTTGTTATATGTACTTTCCGGCCTCATTTAAACTTGTTGGTTGGTGTTGCACTTGTGTGCTTCATCCCTTGCCATGTTTTGCATCATATAGACTTGTCTTGCATCATACTTGGTTGAGCATCTTGTCTTGTTCTTGAGTGTTTACCATGTTGTGTGCTTTCTTCTCGCTAGTTCTTTTCCGTTGCGATCGTGAGGACTCGTTCGTCTACACGTGGTTCGTCTTCAAGGCTTCTTCTTCGTCTTCTTCATGGACTCATTATTCTTCCTTGCGGGATCTCACGCAAGGTGACCACCACCTTGGATACCTTTACTATCATGGCCATGCTTAGTGTCTCGATGCTATCGTTATATGTCGCGCTACCCATCATTTATTGTCAGCCCCTCTCCTTGTTGCCATGAAACCTCTAACCTTTTGACACCTTCCCAGCAAACCGTTGTTTGGCTATGATACCCGCTCGCTCAGCCCCTCTTATAGCGTTGTTAGTTGTAGGTGAAGATGAAGATCGTTCCATGTTGGAACCTATTGTTGGAATATCACAATATCTATTATTATTATTATTATTAAAAAACCTATATACTGGGCATGGGTGGAAGGCTTGGCCTTTTGCTCGGTGTTTTGTTCCACTCATGCCACCTTATGTCGGGGGAAACTGTCCTCCCACAAACACCTATGGGACCGGAGCCCCTTCTACGTTACGGTAAGGGAGCAGAGGGAGCACGGAGAGCAGATCGAGGAGCACACACGGGCAGTTTACCCAGGTTCGGGCCGCACGGACGCGTAAAACCCTACTCCTGCTTTGGTTGTATTAAGTTCTTGGGCTCGGGAGCTTGAAGATCTACAGTACCAGCTACACCGAGCGAGGGAGTGTGTGAGTTTCTGGGATCGAACCTCCTCTACGTTGTGCATGGGCCTCCTTTTATAGCTCAAAGGGGTCACCGACAGGTGTCAACGTTAGAGGAGGGCAAAAACATAAAACTGGTGGTGGTTGTAACAGTGCATGAACAGTGGATGAATAGTGGTCTTCACCTAACCTTGACGGTGGGGGACAAGGGCATTGAATGCCCGTCGCCGTCGACCCCAAAAGCGTCTGTCCATGCGTCTCCGTTCGCCACGGCGGTAGCCTCGTCACCGCGGCTCGCCAGCGTGTACCTCAGGCTGCACAGCCATCTGCCACGTGTCCTCGGAAGGGCCCCAGGGCGACACGTGGCCGAACGAGCTGGAGCGCAGGTACACACCACAGGCTTCCCCCGGCAAGCACCTTGCCGGGGTTGCTATCTTGCCGGGCCCGGGAGCTTGCCGCTCTCCGGGTCCTGTCGGGACGCACAATGCGCCACGATGTATCTTCCGAATTGTTATTCTTTGGCCATCCTGGCAAGCTCCTCTTGCCAGGGTCTTGTGAGAATAGAGTGATCTTATGCTTGGAACAGCCTTCCCGGCAAGCTCCTCTTGCCGGGGCCTTGATCTTCTGACTTGTATACTTTGTTCTTGAATGGCTTCAAAGGGGTCCAGAGTGGATCTTGGCGAGCGCGTGGTAAGCCTTGCCACGGGAAGCTGCTACTGCCCGTGCACAAGTTGGGGTACTAAGGTACCCCTATCTTAGTACACCGACAGGAGCCCCCGGGCCTGGGCCACACACGGTGCCGAGCGCTGTTGGGGTAGGCCCAAGACAGTGCACGGGCACACGCGGCCCACGGCGAGCCGTATCCCTCTCCGTATCCGCCGCATCCCTCCCTAACGGCACGCGTCGATTGCGGTGTCGTGGGAGAGATCGTGGCCTGTTCTTTAATGGGAAATGCGAAACGTCCCCCACTCCCCCCTTAAAACCAGAGGAAGCAGGGGCAGTTTCCCTCCATTGCCTTCATTTTGTCTTGAATCTCCAGAAACCCCCGCCGCACCTTGCCTCCGCAAGGGTTGACAGAGAGCTGAGCTCCACCCCTCCTCCGTCGTCTGCAGCATCCGCAGCGCCGTCGACCTTCCCGCCATCCCCGCCATGGCCCCGAAGGGCGACAAGACGAAGAAGGAGAAGTCCGAGCAGGCGGCGAAGCTGGCTGCCATGCGGAGAAAGAGGGTGGTCTTCCCGCCGAGGCTCGGTCCGCGGGAGCTGCGGGACAAGTATTACTTGTTCTGGGCGAGGGAGACGAAGGCTCATCCCCGCACCAGAGTCCTCCCCGCCGTCGCCATCGACATGTTCCCCAGCGGGTACTTTTACTTTGCCGCATTCTTCCATTGTGGTATGTGTCCTCCGTATTCGGAGTTTTTCTGCGATGTAATGAACACTTACGGCCTCCACCTCCTAGATTTCACCCCCAACGCCGTCCTTACGATGGCTGTTTTCGCACATCTGTGCGAAAACTATGTTGGGGTCCACCCAAATGTAGCTCTTTTCCGCCATTTCTTCACTCCTAGAGTAGAGTCCGGATCCCCGCTCTCCGGCGGCATCTCCTGGATCTTTAGATTGAACAAGAAGGATGCGTACTTGAAAGGAGAGCTCCGCGGCAAGTGGGAGGAGTGGAGGGCCGACTGGTGCTGGGTTCTGGAAGATAAGCCCGAGCAGTTTACCTTGCCGCGCAAAACTCCAATAGTGCGCGGCAAGGATTGGAGCGATCTGGCCCCAGAGGACAGCAAGTTGCAGATCGCCCTCACCAGGATCCTTCGCCTCCGGGCCGCCAATCTGACTGTGGGAGAAGTTGGAGCTGATTTCCTCCGCCGCCGCATTGCCCCTCTGCAGGAGAGGAAGAGGCCCGCTTGGGAATTCGGCAATGTGGCGGACCGCATGAGGCTGCGCTCCGGGTTGAACTACAACTTTACTGTCTTGGAGCTGAAGGGGATGGTCCGGGAACTATTTAAGCACGACCCCAACCACCCGGAGTGGTTCAAACCTTCCCGGGGGGTGGTGCCTCTGTGCAACAACACCGCTCTTAGCTCCATCCGCGCGGTGATGCCCGAGTGCGACTCGCATGGAGTCGTCCCCACTTGGCTGGAGCCTCCAGCGGAAACCGTGCAAGCCTTCTTCGACAACTTAGTCGAGAAGCCCCGCAACGCCGAGGAGAAGAAGGGCCTCACCCGGGACACCACCGACCGGGATGTAGCATATATTGCCTCCAGGATGGAGGAGGCCGCCGCAGCTGCGGCTGCGGGCGAATTCGGATATACTGTGGATGAAGCAGAGGCGGCGGACGCTATGAGCCAGGCTGAGGAGGCAGAAATCCTCAAGCTCCTGAAGATTGCGCCCGAGGAGTTTGCCGGGGAGCCTGCCGGGAATCTTGCCGGGGCAAGCGAGGTCGCCGGGCAGGGTACCGAGTCCAGCGGGCCTGCCGAGGAGGAGGAGGACGCCGAGTCCGGAGATTCTGACGAAGACTCTGGCGGGTCTCTAAATCTCGACAACGCCTCATCATCCTCGGAGAACTCTCCGCCGCCACCAAGCCCTCCGCAACAACAAAAGAAACGCCTCCGCAAGGCCGCCGAGCCTGCGAGGCCACAGGCGCCTCGACAACAGCCGAAACGCCGCGCGGCGCGCGCCACCGCGACGAGCGAGGTCGTCAAGGAGGCGCCCCGAGCCCGAGCGACAAGCGGAGGGGGATCTTCCCGGAGCGGCTCTGGTGCTCCTTCCGCCCCTCGGGCCTCGGCGACGACCGGTGCTGGGTCTTCACAGCCCACATCCCCGAAGCCCGCCAAGCGCCCGAGGGAGCCTTCTCCTCCAGTTCCTCGCGCTGGAGCGCGCCAGGCTGAGTTCGACTTCTCCGCCCTTAGCTCCGACGATGAGGAGGAAGAGTAAGCTCTTGCACTTTCTATTCCCATTGATTTTGTCTTGATTTCTCTCGCTTGGTTCTGATCTTGTTTGGTTCCCAGGACCTTGACCCAGCGGATGGCGAAGAGGGCCAAGATCCCTGTGGTCACTATCGAAGACGACGAGCCTGCCGCAGCGACGGAGGATGCGCCAGCGGCAAACTTGCCGAACCAGCCTGCTGCTCCGGGGAGCAGCCCCCAGCTTAAGTCTATGTGTTCAATTTTCTGCTCGTCGGGCGCGCTTGAGGTTGTTACCGTTACTGATATTTTGTTGTCTTGTGCAGAAGTGGAGCCGCAGCCGCAGGAGCACCAGGAAGTCGCCCCCGACGAGTCGCTTGCCCCACCTTCCCCGCCAAGGATGAGCTCCCCGGCGAGGGACAGTGCTCCGCCAAGGACGGGTACTCCGCCAAGGGCGAGTACCCCGCCAAGGGTGAGCAGCCCGATAAGGGTGAGCACCCCGCCAAGGGAGGGCGCAAGCGTCCCTCCGCCAGCAAGGGCTACTACTCCGCCGCCAAGGGAGAATTCCCCGGCGAGGGACCCCGTCGTCGAAGAGATCCACGAAGGTAAACCTTGCAACTTCTTCTTCTTGGATTCGTCTTTTTTGGATATTTGCTTGATTCTTTCTTTTCTTTTTCTTCTGCTAGATCCTCCCGCCCCAGAGCTGATGGAGACGGAGACCACCGCTGAGGAGGAGGTGCACGGTGACGGCGGCAACGCCACTGCCGCCGAGGGAATGGCTGGAGCCGACGAGCCAGCCACTGAAGAGACCGCCCCGACCGCAGACGCCGCGGCTGGGGAAGGGACCGGCGACCGCACTGCTGGCCCGGAGGCCGCAGGAGCGCCGGACGCTGCACCGGCCGCCGACCCTTCCGCCTCCGCGGCTGGGCAGGGCGTCTATCTGGAGGCCGCCAACGGGGTTTTTATACAAGTCCCGTGGGCATCCTCATCAAGAGCACCCGCGGAGGGAGAGACCTTCGATGGAGAGGTTCTCGCCTCCGCTGGGCTGAAGGTCGTTGACGCGCCCGGCAGCAGCGACGAGGCCGAGGAGGAGCGACTCCTTCGCCGGCTCCTGGCCCTGTACCGGGCCAGGCAGGCGAAGTTAGAGTCTCGGGAGGCTCTGGCTGCCAAGGCTGGTGCTGACCTGGAGAAGCGCGCCGCGGAGCTCCGTGCCGCCAACCAGGCGGCCCTCCGCAACTTGGCGGAGGAGCGTGAAGAGCTTGCCGGGGCGCAGCAGGCATTCGTCCTCGAGAAGGCTGAGGTCGAGGAGCAGCAGCGATTGGCCGCAGAGGAGCTGTCTCGGCGGGAAGGAGAACTCAACCAGCGGAAGGTCGACCTCGACAACCACGAGGACGACCTCACCGCCCGGGAGCAAGCCATCGGCGGGGCTCTGAAGGAGGCGAGGGATGCCGCAGCTGCCGCAGAGACCGCCAAGAAGGATCTGGAGGCCAAGGTGACGCAGACGGAGCTGTACTTGAAGGCGAGCGAAGAAAGGGTCACCGCGCTCAATGTGGCGCGGGAGAAAGACGCTCACACCAACTCGGAGTTGCAAATCCGCCTCTCCGAGAAGGGCAAAGAGCTCACTGACGCCAGGAACTCCATTGCTGATTTAAAGCTGAAGGTCTCCACTCTCACTGACTCGCTCGACGCCGCCCGGGACCGCGAGACGAAGCTAAAGGACGAACTTCGCAAAGAAAGGGCCTTGGTGGAGAGCGCCGCCGTCTCGCAGAACAACTTCAACCGGGCAGTGGAGCAGTGGACTGATGAACTCGTCACTTCCGCCGCCAACATTGATATGGAGATGATGGCGCTGAGGGCGGAGCACCTCGTGTACTCCCCGGACGAGAACCTCCCTCACAGCGCCAAACTGAGTCTGTTCTTCAGGGGAGTAGCGCCGGCGCTTGCGCGGCTGCGGGAGAAGATCCCCGTGCAGCTGGCTGACGAGGCGCGTCGGCTCTGCATGGGCACCATGGAGCGGGTCTTGTCGAAGATCGTCTACCGCAACCCCGGCATCAACCTCGTCAATGTCCTCCGGACCTTGCCGCCCGAAGCTGACCAGGAGGCGTTGAAGGAGCAAGTTGCCCATATTGTAGCCAAGGTGGGCAAGATCCAGAGGATTGACGAAGACCGCAGGCACTAGACTTCCTTCTTTCTGCTTCCTTTGCCGCTGTAGATTAAGTCATAGGCAGTAGTTGATTAGAACAGCGGCAAGTTATCTCTATAATATATACTTTTATTTTGGGCAATTGACGCAGTGTTATCTCCCTTGCTCAGTCCTTTCACTTTGTATGCCCTCCACCCTACGCTTTTAGGGAACTCGCCGACAAAAGGACCCTTGCCGTGAGCGCTGAGTGCTGGACTCTTAGCAGCCTGCTGGCAAAGGCCTTGCCGGCAAGAAACCTTGCCGTAGCTAGTCGCAGCACACTTAGCTTGCTGAGCGAACTCGAAAACGAAGTAAGGGCGCGACACTTGTCGCAGCTCACTTAAGCCGCTGAGCGTGCTCAAAACAAAGTAAGGGCGCGGCTAGCCACGGGTAGGTTCCTCCGCGCACAGGTTTTCCATACAAAATGTGGTTGTTCAAGGAAGACAACTAAAGAATTTTTTATAAAAAATTTGAACTGCTCAAATTCTGGTAACTTAGCTTTCATGGGTTGTTTGCTTCCCGGCAAGGCTTTTCTTCTTTGAACAACACTTGGTCCCTGCCTCCATCTCCTCCCCCCGGCAAACTTGTGCGCGAGGAACACTTCTTCTGTTTTAAGAGAGAAAGGAAAAGAGGAAGAGACACAAGTATTGAGCCTTGCGGCTTGTTCTTGCTTACCGGGGATGCGTGCTGCACAAGGTGTCAGATGATGCATGCAAGTAAAAGGAAAAGCATGAAATGACAAGCACTGCGAAGCACAAAAGTTTTACTGATGCACGGGGTCTGCGCCCGGCTTTGTACAAAGGTTTACATGCAACAGCGGCAAGACTTGTACAAAAGGTGGTTGCCGGAGCGGATCACGGCAACCGCGCCTTATGGGTGAAACTTGCGAAGATGCTCTATGTTCCAGGAGTTGCTCACCGGTAAGCCTTCTTCGGTCTCAAGGCGGAAAGCGCCGGGCCTTGTGACTTGTCTCACCCGATAAGGGCCTTCCCACTTAGGCGTCAACTTGTTGGAATTCTTGGCGGACTGAACACGCCGAAGAACAAGGTCGCCTTCCTCGAGACTCCTGGCCTTGACTTTGCGGCTATGATAGCGGCGCAAAGCTTGCTGGTATCGAGCAGCTCGTACAGCAGCCTGGAGACGTTCCTCCTCAAGGAGCAATGCATCATCTTGTCGCAGTTGCTCTTGCTCGAGCTCATCGTAAGCGAGCACTCGAGGAGACCCGTATACGAGTTCCGTGGGGAGAACTGCCTCTGCTCAATAGACAAGAGCAAAAGGTGTCTGTCCGGTGGCTCGATTTGGTGTCGTCCTGATTGACCAAAGAGCCGCCGGCAACTCCTCTATCCAGTTTCTTCCGCACTTGTGCAGCCTGTCGAAGGTTCTCGTCTTGAGCCCGCGCAGCACTTCAGCATTTGCCCTCTCTGCTTGACCATTGCTCCTCGGGTGAGCAACAGAAGCAAAGCAGACCTTAGCGCCAAGGTCTTGGACGTACTGCATGAAGGTGCGACTTGTGAACTGTGTACCGTTGTCGATGATGACCATGTTGGGGATTCCGAAACGGCAAACAATTGACCTGAAGAACCTCACTGCTGACTGTGCTGTCACCTTTCTCACTGGTTCCACTTCTGGCCACTTTGTGAACTTGTCGATTGCAACGTACAAGTACTCAAAGCCCCCGACTGAGCGGGGAAAGGGGCCGAGGATATCGAGCCCCCAGACCGAGAAAGGCCAGGACAAAGGGATCGTCTGGAGAGCTTGAGCTGGCTGGTGAATCTGCTTGGCATGGAACTGGCACGCTTCGCACTTGGTTACTTGTGCAGTTGCATCCTGGAGGGCTTCTAGCCAAAAGAAACCTTGCCGAAATGCCTTCCCGGCAAGCGCCCTTGCGCCAATGTGGTGGCCACATATGCCTCCATGTATCTCTGCCAACAGCTTCTGTCCATCTTCCCGGGAAATGCACTTTAGTCTGACACCGTTGAGTCTTCTTTTGTACAGTTCATTGTCAACGAACTGGTACATACTTGACTGCCTGGTAATCTTCTCTATCTCTTCTGGTTCATCGGGAAGTTCTCCGGTTTGAAGAAAACTGACTATTTGCTGTGCCCATGCTGGAGCCCGGGGCTCAACAGCAAGGACTAAAGGCATCAGTGCTGCTGCGGGAACCTCAGCTGCTACGGCAAGAACCTGCGGTTCTGCCGGAGCTGAGGGTTCCCCGGCAAGCCTGCCGGGGCAAGGCTTGTCGGGAACGCCTGCTTCAACTGTACAGACCCTTGGGTCCGCAGGAGCAGATTGTTCCTCAACATCTGGATTGTTGATCTTGGGGACCTTGGCAGCGGCTTCGAGAAGATCCGCCGGCAAGAAGTCACCGGAGACCAACTTCCTCTTCTTGCTCTGCCCAATCGACGGTGTAACGGATGGCTGAGTTAGCTTGAGCGCGAAGGTCCCTGGTTCCACAGGTAACTTCATTGCAGCACACTTTGAGAGGCCATCTGCTATATCATTTTGAGCTCTTGGGACGTGCTCCATCTGCAAGCCTTCAAAGTGTTCTTCAAGCTTCCTCACTTCATCAACATAAGCTTCCATCAAGGGACTTTGGTAACTCTTGTTCACTTGTCGGACCACCAATTGTGAATCTCCCCGGACAATCAGCTTCTTGATCCCAAGTTCGGCCGCAATTCTGAGGCCAGAAGCAAACCTTCATACTCAGCAGTATTGTTTGTCGCTTGCTCCTTGGGAAAGTGCATTTGAACAACGTACTTGAGGTGCTCTCCGGTGGGCGCTATGAGTACCACGCCAGCACCGGCGCCTTGTAGCGAGAAAGCACCGTCAAAGTACATTATCCACTCTTGGCTTGTTTCTTGGACGGGGACGCTTGTTTCTGGAACTTCTTCATCTGGTGTGGGGGTCCATTATGCTATGAACTCTGCCAAAGCTCTGCTCTGTATAGTCAAAGTGCTCTCAAACTTGAGACCAAAGCTTGACAGTTCTAGTGCCCACTCGACGATCCTGCCTGTTGCTTCTGGATTTTGCAATATCCTCTTCAACGGAAAGCGAGTGACCACTGTTATCTCATGTGCTTGGAAGTAATGGCGCAGCATCCTTGAGGCCATGAGGAGGCCGAAAAGCAACTTCTGCACCCCAGAGTATCTTGTTCTAGCCCCTTGCAAGAGGGAACTTACGAAATACACTGGGCGCTGCACCATCTTCTTTCGCACTTCTCTTTGTTCCTGCGCAGACTTCTCCTTGTCGGGGCCAGAGCTTGTCGGGGAAGCCCCCTGCTTGTTGCCGGAAGTACTTGCCGGAGCTGCGGGCTCTTCCTCTGCCTCCCTTTCCGCTACTAACGCAGCACTAACCACTTGATTGGTTGCCGCTAAGTACAGCAGCAACTTCTCTTGTGGCCTAGGTGCGACAAGTATTGGAGTGGAGGACAGGTATCCTTTCAAGTCTTGCAGCGCTGCCTCCGCTTCTGGAGTCCATTTCATAGGACCTGCCTTTTTCAAGATTTTGAAGAAAGGCAGGGCGCGTTCTGTAGACTTTGAAATGAACCTGTTGAGGGCAGCCACACAACCAGCAAGTCTCCTTACGTCCTTGACGCGCTTCGAGGCTTCAATCTGCTCGATGGCTTTTATCTTGTCGGGATTGGCTTCAATCCCCCTCTGGGACATAAAGAACCCGAGAAGCTTGCCGGAGGGGACTCCGAAGACGCACTTCTCGGGGTTCAGCTTGAGTTGTATCTTGCGCAGATTCTCGAAGGTTTCTTGTAAGTCTTGGATCAGGGTATCTTTGCTCTTGCTCTTGACCACTATATCGTCCATGTAGGCTTCTACATTTCTGTGTATCTGTGGCTCAAAAGCAGTGTGCACCACCCTTGCAAATGTCGAGCCTGCATTCTTCAATCCAAAGGGCATGCGTATGAAGCAGTATGTGCCGCATGGAGTAATGAATGCAGTCTTCTCTTCATCTTCCTTGGCCATGAATATCTGGTTGTAACCTAAGTATGCATCGAGGAACGAAAGCAACTCACATCCGGCGGTGGAGTCAACAATCTGGTCGATGCGCGGCAAGGGGAATGGATCCTTGGGACATGCTTTATTCACATCAGTGAAGTCTATACAAAGTCTCCACTTCCCATTGGCCTTGCGCACAACAACTGGATTGGCCAACCACGTAGGATGGATTACGCCTCTAACTAGGCCTGCTGCTTCCAACTTCTTTATCTCCTCGGCAATGAACTCTTGGCGCTCCACAGCTTTCTTCCTGACCTTCTGCTTGACGGGCCGTGCGTGAGGACAAACAGCAAGCTTGTGCTCAAATACCTTCCTGGGAACGCTGGGGATGTCAGACGGTTGCCATGCAAACACGTCGACATTCGCCCGCAGGAAGGAAACGAGCGCGCTTTCCTATTTGGGGTCAAGTGTAGCACTGATGGTGAAAGTACCACCAGTGCTGTCCTCCTTGGCGGACACCTTCTTGGTTGCCGGTGGAGCTGCCATTCCTTTCTTGCACTTGCCGGTGGAGCTCGACGGTGCGTCCTCGACGGCAGCGCAGCACTCCGAAGAGGTGCGTTTGCCGGAGTGGGCCCCAGAGCTCTTGCCGGACTTGGACTTGGTCTTCCCCCCGGGAGCTTCAGCGGCAAGTGTGTTACTGTCTGCTGCGGCTGCTGCATCCCGGTAGATCTTGTCGGCACATATAAGCGCGTCCTTCTTGTCGCCGGGGACAGAGATGGCGTTTATCGGCCCCGGCATCTTGAGTACGTTGTACGCGTAGTGGGAAGCTGCCATGAACTTGGCGAGGGCAGGACGGCCAAGTATCCCATTATATGGTAGTGGGATATCGGCAACGTCGAACGTGATCCTCTCCGTCCTGAAGTTGAGCTCCCCCCCAAAGGTCACTGGCAGCGTGTTCTTCCCCTTCGGCTTGCTCCTTCCCGGGTTGATCCCTTGGAATGACCCGGTCTCCTCGAGCTCGCTGTCAGGGATCTGTAGTTTCTTGATCACAGCGGAGGAGATCAAGTTGAGGCCGGCCCCGCCGTCAACCAACATCTTGGTGACCTTGAGGTTGCGGATAGTTGACGAGACCAACATCGGCAAGCACCCGACCGCTGTTGTGCGGTCAGGGTGATCCTCAAGGTCAAAGATGATGGGCGTGCCGGACCATTTCAGTAGCTTGCGCGACTCGACGGGTGGCTCGGCTGCATTCACTTCCCGCACCCACTGCTTGAGTTGGCGGTGGGAAATGTGCAGAGAGGCCCCTCCGTCGACACACAGAATCTATGTGGCCTTCTGGAACTCCTACTCGCTGGTATCTCCTTCGTCCATGTCCTCATCGTCATCTTCGTCCTCATCCTTGTCGCGGCCCCGGGGAGGTCTGTCACCTTGCCGCTGCTTGGCCTTGCCGCGGCGCCCTCCCCGGCCATTGAACGGCCGCTTCTTGCTGGGCTCTCCTCTGCCTCCTTGAGCCTTCTCCTTGTCGCGACGCTCGTATTTAGCCTTCTGCTGTTCTACAAGGTACTCTACTCTCTTGCAGTTCTGGAGATCATGGCCCTTGGTGCGGTGGATCTTGCAGTACTGCTTGTCGGAGCCGTCCTGCTTGTCGGCTGCCGCTACAGGGGCAGGCTCCTTGCCGGAGCCGCCGGCCTGTGTCTTCTTGGCGGGAGCCTCCTTGCTGGACTGCTCGACAACCAGTACTTCCTTGTTCTTCTTCTTCCTGTTATTCCGCCGCCGACCTTTCCTTGCCGGGGCGGCGTCCTCGCTGTCGCTTCCTCCTGCGCCGGTATCCTCTCCGGGGAGTCTCCTCCCCTCTTCAGCATGCGCACATTTGTCAGCCAAAGCGTAGAGCTCGCTGACATCCCGGATCTTGGTCATCGCCATCTCCTCCCTCATCCGGCGGTTACGCACGTTCTGGTGGAACGCGCTGATAACCGCGGCAGGGTGGACATCGGGAATGTTGTGCTGAACGCGGCTGAACCTCTGGATGTATTTGCGCAGTGACTCTCCCTCCTTCTGGGCAAGGATGTGGAGATCTCTCTCCTGGCCGTGGGGTTTGTGGCCGCCCGTGAAGGCGCCAACAAACTGGTGGCACAAATCCGCCCAAGAAGAGATGGAGCTCTCCGGCAAGTGCATAAGCCAAGACCTAACGTTTGGCTTAAGCACGAGCGGGAAGTAGTTGGCTAGGATCTTCTCGTCACGTCCCCCGGCAGCCTGCACCGTAATGGTGTAGATGCTGAGGAACTCCGAGGGGTGCGTCTTGCCGTCGTACTTCTCGGGTATGTCGGGCTTGAAGTTCTTCATGCTGTGCCACTGGACTTGACGCAGCTCTCGGGTGAACGCAGGGCAGCCTACCGCGTACGGCAAGCCGCCTGGTTCACCGGGCGCGTGCATGTCAACAGCGGTCCCAGCGCGCTGGTCTGATTGCCTTCTGGCTTCTCTTCGACGCTCGATACGGGTTCGAGCATCCTCTTGCCACCTGTCGTCGAGGACTTGGCGCTGGTCACGACGAGCCCGCGGATCCGACGACGCCGTGGAGTCGTCGTCGACGTTGATCCGGCGGGGTGGCGATTTCTGCTTCCGCGGCGGGGAGTGCACGGTAGTTGCACCCCCGGTGGTCTTATCTCCGTCGGCCTTCGCTTGGCTGACTTGCCGCGGCCGTGATGTTGCCGGCTGCTGCGGCGTGTCATTGTTGGCGAAGGCGATGAGGCTCTGGATCGTCGCCCTCCAGTCTTCGGCCTTGTCTGCCGCTGGAGGGAAGTCGAGGAGCAGTTGGGCTCTAGCAAGAGCTTCTGCTGGAGAGGAGGGAAGCGGTGGCGAGCGGTGCGAGGAGCGAGATATGCTCGGACTTCTAACAGGGTTAGAAGGAGCAGGTTCCCGCCCCGGCGACCGTGCCTTGCTCGTACCAGCACGCTGGCCTTGAGCGTCTCGCGACCCACCGGCTTGTCCCCGTCCCAGCAGGCGTATAGCACCTCCCGTACCACGCCGCTGCTGGTCCGGCACCTCCTGAGAGGGACGTGGTGCGTGCACGGACGCCGAGGTCTTGGAGTTCGCCCGGTCGTCCGTCTTGTCTTTGGATTTGGTGGTGCCGCGAGTGTCCTCGCCGGCGTCAACCCCTCCGCCAGCGTCTCCTCCACCAACTGTTGGTTCTGGTGGCGGAGGGATCGACGCAGACGGGCCTCCGACCTCCGAAGCCTTCTTCTTCGGAGGCATGTCGTTGTAGTTGATGAAGTTGATGAAGCTGGAGAGGTTGCTGAAGACTGCGCCCGCGTGAGCGCCGGATCAGGTTCGCACAACCTCGACTTCCCCTACCTGGCGCGCCAAAGATGTCGGGGGAAACTGTCCTCCCACGAACACCTATGGGACCGGAGCCCCTTCTACGTTGCGGTAAGGGAGCGGAGGGAGCATGGAGAGCAGATCGAGGAGCACACGTGGGCAGTTTACCCAGGTTCGGGCCGCGCGGACGCATAAAACCCTACTCCTGCTTTGGTTGTATTAAGTTCTTGGGCTCGGGAGCTTGAAGATCTACAGTACCAGCTACACCGAGCGAGGGAGTGTGTGAGTTTCTGGGATCGAACCTCCTCTACGTTGTGCATGGGCCTCCTTTTATAGCTCAAAGGGGTCACCGACAGGTGTCAACGTTAGAGGAGGGCAAAAACGTAAAACTGGTGGTGGTTGTAACAGTGCATGAACAGTGGATGAACAGTGGTCTTCACCTAACCTTGACGGTGGGGGACAAGGGCATTGAATGCCCGTCGCCGTCGACCCCAAAAGCGTCTATCCATGCGTCTCCGTTCGCCACGGCGGTAGCCTCGTCACCGCGGCTCGCCAGCGTGTACCTCAGGCTACACAGCCATCTGCACGTGCCCCCGGAAGGGCCCCAGGGCGACGCGTGGCCGAACGAGCTGGAGCGCAGGTACACAACACAGGCTTCCCCCGGCAAGCACCTTGCCGGGGTTGCTATCTTGCCGGGCCCGGGAGCTTGCCGCTCTCTGGGTCCTGGGACGCACAATGCGCCACGATGTATCTTTCGAATTATTATTCTTTGGCCATCCTGGCAAGCTCCTCTTGCCAGGGTCTTGTGAGAATAGAGTGATCTTATGCTTGGAACAGCCTTCCCGGCAAGCTCCTCTTGCCGGGGCCTTGATCTTCTGACTTGTATACTTTGTTCTTGAATGGCTTCAAAGGGGTCCAGAGTGGATCTTGGCGAGCGCGTGGTAAGCCTTGCCACGGGAAGCTGCTACTGCCTATGCACAAGTTGGGGTACTAAGGTACCCCTATCTTAGTACACCGACACCTTAGGAGCCGATAAACCGGCGTTATGTTCCTTGATTTTGCGTTCCTTACACGGTTGGGTATATGGGGACCCCTTGACAGTTCGTCTTTGAATAAAACTCCTCCAGCAAGGCCCAACATTGGTTTTAATTTGCTCATAATAAAAACTTAATTAATTAATTAATTGCATAGGGAGTTAGCGCTACCCGAGGATTCTTTCTACATAGCAGGGGGGCCAGTGCTGATGGTGTTGGTCCCAAACGGGGAGACTGCGGGGCCACCTCGGGGAAACTCGAGGGCTGGCTCCCGTAGGATCACCTATCCAGTTGTGGCCTGAGACGAGATACGCGCGGCTACTATCAGGGTGTCGGCACGCCGGGAGGTCTTGCTGGACTTGTTTTACCATTGTCGAAATGTCTTGTGCACCGGGAATTCCGAGTCTGATCGGGCCTTCCCTAAGATAAGGGGTAATATTATTATTACTTCTGCTGATTGTGAGAACTTGTGATGGGCTAAGTTGGGACACCCCTGCAGGGTTATGATCTTTCGAAAGCCGTGCCCGCGGTTATGTGGCAGATTGGAATTTGTTAATGTCTAGTTGTAGAAAACTTGACAGAGGATCCGATTTAAAACACACAACTGCGTGAGTAACCGTGACCGTCTCTTTTCACTTTGAGAAGAGAACACGGTGGGGTTATGTTTGACTCATAGGTAATTCAGGATCTTTAGCGATCACTACTAGTTTGCGACCGTTTGCATAGATGCTCATCTTATTCTTGTACTCGTAAGTTAGCCACCATATATTGCTTAGCCGCTGCTGCAACCTCACCACTTTACCTCTTCCTACCCTTTAAGCTTTGCTAGTCTTGATACCCATGGTTATGGGATTGCTGAGTCCTCGTGGCTCACAGATACTACAACAACAGTTGCAGGTGCGGGTTTCCGATGACTTGACGCGAGAGCGATGTCCTTTGTGTGGAGTTCTTTCTTCCTGTTCTTCTTCAGTCTTAGGTTAGGTTCCGGGTCGGCAGCCTGGGATAGCAGATGGATGTCATGTGCTTTTCATGTTTGCATCCGTAGTCAGATGCCTTGTATTGATGTTGTTGTATTCATGTGACTTGTATGTATTGTTGTATCCCCCATGTATGTATGTAATGGTACGATGTAATGATATCCATCTTGCTAAGTGCCCGAAGTGCGGTTGTGCCCCAATCACGTAAGTGTCACGTGATTGGGATAGAATCGCATCTTGGGCCTGACAAGGTGCTTGGCTTTGGGTTCAATCTTGCGGTGTCCTTTCCCATTGACAGCAGGGGCAGCAAGGCAGGTATTGTATTGTTGCCATCGAGGATAAAAAGATGGGGTCTATATCATATTGCTTGAGTTTATCCCTCTACATCATGTCATCTTGCTTAAAGCATTACTCTGTTCTTATGAACTTAATACTCTAGATGCATGCTGGATAGCGGTCGATGTGTGGAGTAATAGTAGTAGATGCATAATCATTTCGGTCTACTTATCACGGACGTGATGCCTATATATAATGATCATGCCTAGATATTCTCATAACTATGCGCTTTTCTATCAATTGCTCGACAGTAATTTGTTCACCCATCGTAGAATTCTGCTATCATGAGAGAAGCCACTAGTGAAACCTATGGCCCCCGGGTCTATTCTCAACATATTAATCTTCCATCTACTTTACTTTACTTTATTTACTTTCTGTTCTTATACCAAAAATACCAAAAATATTATACTATCATTTCTATCAGATCTCACTTTCGTAAGTGACTGTAAAGGGATTGACAACCCCTTATCGCGTTGGCTGCGAAGTTCTTATTTGTTTGTGCAGGTGCGAGGGACTCGCGCGTGGTCTCCTACTGGATTGATACCTTGGTTCTTAAAAACTGAGGGAAATACTTATGCTATTGTGCTGCATCACCCTTTCCTCTTCGAGGGAATACAACGCAAGCTCGAGAAGTAGCAAGAAGAATTTCTGGCGCCGTTGTCGGGGAGGCTTACGCAAAAGTCATATACCAAGTACCTATCACAAACCCTTATCCTTCGCATTACATTTATTTGCCTCTCGTTTTCCTCTCCCCCACTTCACCCTTGCCGTTTTATTTTCCCTTCTTTTTTTCCGTGTGTTTACCGTTCGCTTGCTTCTTGTTTGCTTGTGTGATTGGATTGCTTGCTTGTCACTATGGCTCAGAACAATACCAAATTGTGTGACTTCTCCAATACCAACAATAATGATTTTATTAGCACTCTGATTGCTCCTATTACCGATGTTGAATCTTGTGAGATCAATGTTGCCTTGTTGAATCTTGTCATGAAAGATCAATTTTCTGGCCTTCCTAGTGAAGATGCCGCTACCCATCTGAACAACTTTGTTGATTTGTGTGATATGCAAAAGAAGAGGGATACTGATAATGATATTGTTAAATTGAAGCTATTTCCGTTTCACTTAGAGATCATGCTAAAATTGGTTTTCCTCTTTTCCTAGAAATAGTATTGATTCATGGAATAAGTGCAAAGATGCTTTTATCTCTAAGTATTTTCTTTCCGCTAAGATCATCTCTCTTAGAAACGATATTATGAATTTTAAGCAACTAGATCATGAGCATGTTGCACAAGCTTGGGAGAGGATGAAACTAATGATTTGTAATTGCCCTACACATGGTTTGAACTTATGGATGATTATACAAAACTTTTATGCTGGCTTGAATTTTGCTTCTAGAAATCTTTTAGATTCGGCCGCGGGGGGCACTTTCATGGAAACTACCTTAGGAGAAGCTACCAAACTCCTAGATAATATTATGGTTAACTACTCTCAATGGCACACCGAAAGATCTACTAGTAACAAAGTGCATGCTATTGAAGAGATTAGTTTTTTGAGTGGAAAGATGGATGAACTTATGAAATTATTTGCTACTAAGAGTTCTTCTTCTGATCCTAATGATATGCCTTTATCCAAGTTGATTGAAAATAACAATGAATCTTTGGATGTGAATTTTGTTGGTAGGAATAATTTTGGTAACAATGCTTATAGAGGAAACTTTAATCCTAGGCCTTTTCCTAGTAATTCCTCTAATAATTATGGTAATTCATACAATAACTCTTATGGAAATTTTGGTAAAATTCCCTCTGAATTTGAAACTAGTGTTAAGGAGTTTATGAATTCGCAAAAGAATTTCAATGCTTTGCTTGAAGAAAAATTGCTTAAGATTGATGAGTTGGCTAGAAACATGGATATAATTACTCTTTATGTTTATTCTTTGAAACTTAGATCTATTCCACCCAAGCATGATATCAATGAGTCTCTCAAAGCCATGAAAATTTCCATTGATGAATGCAAAGAGAGAACCGCTAGGTTGCTTGCTAAAAAGGATTCCATTTATGAAGGCGTGGTCTTCTAGTTATCATGAAAATAAAGATGAAGATCTGAAAGTTATTGATGAGTCTCCTATTAGATCCTTGTTTTCTAGTATGAATCTTGATAAATATGGGACTAGAGATGAGTCTACTTTAGTTAAAAGGCGTCCCAATGATTCAGAGTTTTTAGATCTTGATGCTAAAATTGTTAAAAGTGGGATTGAAGAGATTAAAACTTTGCATAGTGATGAACCCAGTATTTTGGATTTCAAGGCATTCAATTATGATAATTTATCTTTAATAGATTGTATCTCGTTGTTGCAATCCGTACTAAATTCTTTGCATGCTTATAGTCAAAATAAGGCTTTTATCAAACACATAGTTGATGCTTTGATGCAATCTTATGAAGAAAAACTTGAATTAGAAGTTTCTATCCCTAGAAAGCTTTATGATGAGTGGGAACCTACTATTAAAATTAAAATTAAGGATCATGAATGCTTTGCTTTGTGTGATTTGGGTGCAAGTGTTTCTACAATTCCAAAAACTTTGTGTGATTTGTTAGGTTTCCATGAGCTTGATGATTGTTCTTTAAATTTGCATCTTGCGGATTCTACCATTAAGAAACCTATGGGAAGGATTAATGGTGTTCTTATTTTTGCCAATAGGAATTATGTGCCCGTAGATTTCATTGTTCTTGATATAGATTACAATCCTTCATGTCCTATTATTCTTGGTAGACCTTTCCTTAGAACGATTGGTGCAATTATTGATATGAAGGAAGGAAATATTAGATTCCAATTTCTGTTAAGGAAAGGGATGGAACACTTTCCTAGAAATAAAATCAAATTACCTTATGAGTCTATTATGAGAGCCACTTATGGATTGCCTACCAAAGATGGCAATACCTAGATCTATCCTTGTATCGTGCCTAGATAGGGGCGTTAAACGATAGCGCTTGTTGGGAGGCAACCCAATTTTATTTTATTTGCTTTTGCTTCTATTTAGGAATAAATATTGCATCTAGCTTCTGTTTAGATGTGCTTTTGTGTTTTAATTAGTGTTTGTGCCAAGTAGAACCTTTGGGAAGACTTGTGTGAAGTTTATATGATCATGCTGTAAAAAACAGAAACTTAGCGCTCACGAGATTAGCCACCAGATTTTACTAGAGAGTGCTATTTAGTTGATTCTTTTTGCAGATGATTGATAGACAAATTCCTCACGTTTACAAATTTATTTCAATTTTTTTGGAGTTACAGAAGTATGTGAAAGTTACAGATTACTGCAGACTGTTCTGTTTTTGACAGAGTCTGTTTTTCGTGTGTTGTTTGCTTATTTCAATGCATCTATGAGTAGTATTGGGAAGTATGAATCATAGATAAGTTGGAATACAGTAGGTTTAACACCAATTTAAACAAATAATGAATTCATTACAGTACCTTTGAGTAGTGATTTGTTTTCTTATACTAACGGAGCTCGCGAGATTTTTGGCTAAGTTTTGTGTTGTGAAGTTTTCAAGTTTTGAGTATGGCTTTGATGGACTATGGAACAAAGAGTGGCAAGATCCTAAGCTTGGGGATGCCCAAGGAACCCCAAGGTAAAATTCAAGTACAACCAAAAGCCTAAGCTTGGGGATGCCCCGGGAAGGCATCCCCTCTTTCGTCTTCATCTATCGGTAACTATACTCGGGACTATATTTTTATTCACGCCATGATTTGTGTTTTGCTTGGAGCGTCATGTATGATTTGAGTCTTTGCTTTTTAGTTTACCACAATCATCCTTGCTGGACACACCTTTTGAGAGATAAAAATATGATTTAAAATTTGTTAGAATACTCTATGTGCTTCAGTTATATCTTTTGTCCTAGATAGTTTTGCTCTAGTGCTTCACTTATATCTTTTAGAGGACGGTGGTGGTTTTATTTTGTAGAAATTGTTGATCTCTCATGCTTCACTTATATCCTTTAGATAGTCTCTTAGAACAGCATGGTAATGTGCTTTGGTTATAAAACTAGTTCTAATATGATAGGCATCCAAGATGAATATAGTAAAAACTTACATATAAAGTGCATTGAATATGATGAGAAGTTTGATACTTGATGATTGTTTTGAGATATGAGGATGGTGATATTAGAGTCATGTTAGTAGAGTAATTATGAATTTGGGAAATACTTGTGTTAAAGTTTGTGATTCCCGTAGCATGCACGTATGGTGAACCGCTATGTGACGAAGTTAGAGCATGAGGTATTTATTGAGTGTCATCCTTTGTGTGGAGGCCGGGATCGCGCGATGGTTAACTCCTACCAACCCTTCCCCTAGGAGGATGCATTGATTACTTTGTTTTGATGACTCGTAAATTTTTGCAATAAGTATACGAGTTCTTTATGACTGATGTTGAGTCCATGGATTATACGCACTCTCACCCTTCCACCAATGCTAGCCTCTCTTGTATCGCGCAACTCTCGCCGGTACCATACACCACCATATACCTTCCTCAAAACAGGCACCATACCTACCTATCATGGCATTTCCATAGCAATTCTGAGATATATTGCCATGCAACTTTCCACCTTTCCGTTCATATGACATGCTTCATCATCATTCACATAGAGTCATATTTTGTTCTAGCTTCGGGTTGTAAGTCAATAAAAGTGTGATGATCTTCATTATTACAGCATTGTCCCATGTGAGGAAAGGACAAAAAAAGAGATGGCCCAAAAAAATAGAGAGGGGCTAAAAAAAGAGAGAGAAAGCCCCTCTAAAAAAATGAGAGAAAAGAGAGAAGGGACAATGCTACTATCCTTTTCCACACTTATGCTTCAAAGTAGCACCATGATCTTCATGATAGAGAGTCTCTTGTTTTGTCACTTTCATATACTAGTGGGAATTTTCATTATAGAACTTGGCTTGTATATTCCAACGATGGGCTTCCTCAAATGCCCTAGGTCTTCATGAGTAAGCAAGTTGGATGCACACCCACTTAGTTTCTTTTGATGAGCTTTCATACACTTATAGCTCTAGTGCATCCGTTGCATGCAATCCCTACTCACTCACATTGATATCTATTGATGGGCATCTCCATAGCCAATTGATACGCCTAGTCAATGTGAGACTATCTTCCTCCTTTTTGTCTTCTCCACAACTACCACTCTATTCCACCTATAGTGCTATATCCATGGCTCACGCTCATGTATTGTGTGAAAGTTGAAAGGTCTGAAAAAATTTGAGTATGAAAACAATTGCTTGGCTGAAACCGGGGTTGTGCATGATATGAATATTTTGTGTGATGAAGAGGGAGCATAGCGAGACTATATGATTTTGTAGGGATAACTTTCTTTGGCCATGTTTTTTTGAGAAGACATAATTGCTTTGTTAGTATGCTTGAAGTATTATTATTTCTTATGTCAATATAGAATTTTGTATTGAATCTTTCGGACCTGAACATTCATGCCACAATAAATAAATTACATTGAGAATTATGTTGGTTAGCATTCTACGTCAAAAATTCTGTTTTTATCATTTACCTACTCGAGGATGAGCAGGAATTAAGCTTGGGGATGCTTGATACGTCTCCAACGTATCTATAATTTTTTATTGTTCCATGCTATTATATATTCTGTTTTGGTTGTTTAATGGGCTTTATTATACACTTTTATATTATTTTTGGGACTAACCTACTAACCCAAGGCCCAGTGCAGATTGCTGTTTTTTTCCTATTTCAGGGTTTCGCAGAAAAGGAATATCAAACGGAGTCTAAACGGAATGAAACCTTTGGAGAGTTATTTTTGGAACCGTATCTACCCAGAAGACTTGGAGTACACGCGAGGGAACGAAGGAGATGGCCATGAGGGTCCAGGGCGTGCCCCCTCCCCCTGGGCGCACCCCCACCCTCGTGGGCCCCCTCTGGCTCCCCCGATGCCCTTCTTCCTCCTATATATATCCACATACCCTGAAAACATCGAGGCAACAGAGAAAACCCTAATTCCACCGCCGCAACCTTCTGTTCCCTTGAGATCCATCTTGGGGCCTGTTCCGGATCTCCGTCCGAGGAGGGATCTACCACGAAGTGCTTTCACATCAATGCCATAGCCTCACCAATGAGTTGTGAGTACTTTACCACAGACCTTCGGGTCCATAGTTATTAGCTAGATGGCTTCTTCTCTCTTTTTGGATCTCAATACAAAGTTGTCCGCGATCTTCGAGGAGATCTACTCGATGTAATCTTTTTGCGGTGTGTTTCCCGAGATCCGATGAATTGTGGGTTTATGGTCAAGATTATCTACGAGAAATATTTGATTCTTTTCTGAAATCTTTTATGTATGATTATAATATCCTTGCAAGTCTCTTCGAATTATCGGTTTGGTTTGGCCTACTAGATCTATAGTTCTTGCAATGGGAGAAGTGCTTGGCTTTGGGTTCAATCTTGCGGTGTCCTTTCCCAGTGACAGCAGGGGCAGCAAGGCACGTATTGTATTGTTGCCATCAAGGATAAAAAGATGCGGTTTATATCATATTGCTTGAATTTATCCCTCTACATCATGTCGTCTTGTTTAAAGCATTACTCTGTTCTTATGAACTTAATACTCTAGATGCATGCTCGATAGCGGTCGATGTGTGGAGTAATAGTAGTAGATGCAAAATCGTTTCGATCTACTTGTCACAGACATGATGCCTATATATAATGATCATGCCAAGATATTCTCATAACTATGCGCTTTTCTATCAATTGCTCGATAGTAATTTGTTCACCCACCGTAGAATTCTGCTATCATGAGAGAAGCCACTAGTGAAACCTATGGCCCTCGGGTCTATTCTCAACATATTAATCTTCCATCTACTTTACTTTGCTTTATTTACTTTCTGTTGTTATACCAAAAATCCCAAAAATATTATACTATCCTTTCTATCAGATCTCACTTTCGTAAGTGACCGTAAAGGGATTGACAACCCCTTATCGCGTTGGCTGCGAAGTTCTTATTTGTTTGTGCAGGTGCGAGGGACTCGCGCGTGGTCTCCTACTGGATTTATACCTTGGTTCTCAAAAACTGAGGGAAATACTTACGCTACTGTGTTGCATCACCCTTTCCTCTTCGATGGAATACACTCGAAAAGTAGCAGGCATCTCATCCCATCTCATCAGTCAATGTTGTACAATTTATAAATATGCGTCTGAATATGAATATTTCATTCTTTTGCCTCCTATATGTGCAGCAATGCAGTCATATCTAATGACATTCATGTCGCATAACCAGAATGCCTGCCGTTTCATGACACAAGCGCACGCGGAGCAGTAGTTCTCCTCACTGCTCGAGCTAGGCACGAGGCCGCCGCGCCGCCGCCGCACAAACTCCATTGCGCTGGGCAGCAGGCTGGCTGGGACGTCCTGGTTTTGTAGAGGAGTAGATTTTTTTGGAGGAGGGGAGGGGGGCATGGCGGCCTCAGCTGTGGGCAGAGACCGTGTCTTTTCCTTTCTCCATGGAAGAGCAGGCTTGCAGAAAGGATAAGATGGTTTGGCTGGTTTATTTGATGGGTTTTTCTTTACTTATTTTAGGGAGATGTGGGTAGCACTGAGGGCCGTAGGATTAATGCGGAGCACGTATGGGAGCACAGCTACTGAGCAGGCAAGCCCCGTCCCCTGGTTCGGCCCACCTTCCTTGTATGGGCGCCAGGTGAAGGAAGGAGGAGGTTGCGCCCACCCTTTCCTTTATCCCTTTAGGAGGGGAAGTAAGAAGGGACTAGCCCTCCCCTTTTCCTTTCCCTAGGGCTGGCCGGCCTGGTGGAGGGGCGCACCAGCCCCTTGTGGGCTGGTCTGTCCCTCCCTTAGCCCATTAAGCCCATATCTTTGCCGGGGGTGCCCGGAACCCCTTCCGGTGACCCTATATGTACCCGGTACCCTCCGAAACACTTTCGGTGACCGAATTGACGGAAATATGCCCTAGAGGCAATAATAGAGATGTTATTTGTATTTCCTTATATTATGATAAATGTCTTTTATTCATGCTAGAATTGTATTAACAGGACACTTAGTACATGTGTGAACACATAGACAAAACAGTATGTCCCTAGTATGCCTCTACTAGACTAGCTCATTGATCAAAGATGGTTATGTTTCCTAGTCATAGACATGAGTTGTCATTTGATCAAAGAGATCACATAATTGGGAGAATGATGTGATGGTCTAGACCCATCCGTTAGCTTAGCACTATGATCGTTTAATTTTACTGATATTGCTTTCTTCATGAATTATACATGTTCCTATGACTATGAGATTATGCAACTCCCGTACACTGGAGGAACACCTTGTGTGCTATTAAACGTCACAACGAACCTGGGTGATTATAAAGATGCTCTACATGTGTCTCCGAAAGTATTCGTGGTGTTGGCATGGATCAAGAATAGGATTTGTCACTCCGAGTGTCGGGGAGGTATCTCTGGGCCCTCTCGGTAAAGCACATCATAATAACCCTTGCAAGCAAATGACTAATGAGTTAGTCACGAGATGATGTATTACAGAGCGAGTAAAGAGACTTGACGGTAACGAGATTGAACTAGGTATTGAGATACCGACGCTCGAATCTCGGGCAAGTAACATACCGATGACAAAGGGAACAACATATGTTGTTATGCGGTTTGACCGATAAAGATCTTCGTAGAATATGTAGGAGCCAATATGAGCATCCATGTTCCACTATTAGTTATTGACCGGAGATGAGTGTCGGTCATGTCTACATAGTTCTCGAACCCGTAGGGTCCGCACGCTTAACGTTTGATGACGATCGGTATTATGAGTTTTGATGTACCGAAGGTAGTTAGGAGTCTCGGATGAGATCATGGACATGACGAGGAGTCTCGGAATGTCTGAGACATAAAGATTAATATATTGGATGACTATATTTGGACATCGGAAGTGTTTCGGGTGTTATCGGGTATAACCGGAGTGCCGTAGGGGGTTACCGGACCCCCCTAGGGAGTATGGGCCATAGTGGGCCAATGAGGGAAAGAGAGGGGCAGCCCATAGGGCTGGCCGCACCCCCTAGGGTACCTAGTTGGATTAGGAAAAGGGGGGAGGCGCCCCTCTCCTTTCCTTCTCCTCTTCCCCCTTCCTTTCCTACTCCTAGTAGGAATAGGAAAAGGGGTTTCCTATTCCTACTAGGAGTAGGAATCCTACTCCCTTGGCGCGCCCTAAGCCTGGCCGCACCTCCCCCTTGCTCCTTTATATACGGGGGCAGGGGCACCCGAAGACACAGAAGAAACATTGTTCTAGCCGTGTGCGGTGCCCCCCTCCACAGAAACACACTCGGTCATACCGTTGCAGTGCTTAGGCGAAGCCCTGCGCCGGTAGCTTCGTCATCTCCGTCACCACGCCGTTGTGCTGACGAAACTCTCCCTTGAAGCTCAACTGGATCAAGAGCTCGTGGGATGTCATCAAGCTGAACGTGCGCTGAATGCGGAGGTGTCATACGTTCGGTGCTTGATCGGTTGGATCGCGAAGAAGTTCGACTACATCAACCGCGTCACTAGACGCTTCCGCTTTCGTTCTATGAGGGTACGTAGACACTATCCCCTCTCGTTGCTATGCATCTGGTAGATAGATCTTGCGTGATCATAGGAAAATTTTGAAATACTACATTCCCCAACAGTGGCATCATGAGCCAGGTCTATGCGTAGATGATATGCACAAGTAGAACACAATGAGCTGTGGTGGATAATAGTCATACTGCTTACCAGCATGTGATGACCCACAACCGTAAGGGATCTATTGCAGTGTTTTCGATAAGTAAGAGTGTCGAACCCAACGAGGAGCAGAAGGTATTGATAAACGATTCTGAGCAAGAAATTACTGCAAGCACACAAAGATAACTTTTTAGGGGTTTTCTCGATATAAGCAACAGGAAAGTAAAAGCAAGCAATGTAAAAGGCACTGAGAGTAACAAGTGGCCCAATCCTTTCTTAGCAAAGGAGAGGCCTAGCAACTGAACGTATAAAGGCTAAAGCGTTCCTGAGGACACACGGGAGAAGTAGTCATGTGCTTTCGCCATATTCCGTATCGATACTATGTTATGTGTTGATAAGTGTTGAGTGGGTGGATCTATGCTAGTACACTCTCTAGACTAAGATGAGTGTACTCTTATGATTAAACACCTTGCAAGCATCCGCAAATACAAGATAAAATTTAAGGCAAAAGCCTAACCATAGCAATACGATCGAGGATCCATTGTTCCCTTATGCAAAAGCGTGCGAACTGGGGTTCAGGTTTCTGTCACTCCGGCAACCCACCGTAAGCATTCTTTGTACACAATGTATTCTCCTAGGTCCTTAATAAGGCGAAGTGTTGAGTGTTCGACTCACACAACACCACTAGTAGAATGACAACACAACTTAAGTATCAAACAACACATATTACTTCAACAACATATGACTACTAACAAATAGACTTTCCCCATGTCCTCAAGAACTAAGGTAACTACTCAGGAGACATAAAAGAGATCATGATCAGTGGAGATAAATGGGTGATAAACAATCTGGACATAATAACATTTCTCCAACAAAACTCAATAGCATTCACCACAAAGTAGTAATCAACACCGATGGAGTAGAGAGGATAGGTAGTACGAGTTACAACACAAGTTGCAATTGTGAGATGAGATTTGGATGAAGATGGAGATGGTGCTGGTGTTGGGGATGATGTTGATGATGATCTCGATGATGCCCGTGACGATGGTGATGACGATGGCGACGATCTCCCCTTCCGGGAGGTGATCTCCCCGGCGGAATCTGCCCGCCGGAGATGGCCTTTTCTTCTCTGTAGGTTTCCGCCACGGAGCGGTGGCGGAACTCCGTAAAAACTCTCGTTTTTAGGGTTTTCGGATAACGGAGAGTATATAGGCAAAAGGGGGCAGCCGGAGGTGGGCCAGGGGCTCCAGGCGCCCCCCGGCGCGGCCAGGGGGGAGGGCGCCCCCAGGGCGCCTGGGCACCCTGTGGCCCCCCTCTGGTTGCCCTTTCGCGTGCCTTCGTGATCCGTCTGAAAAATATCTCCCGTAATTTTCAGGTAATTTGGAGGTATTCTTCTTCAGCAACTCAGCGTCCACTTTTTACTGCTGAATCCTGCGTCTGCTGCTTCGGCATCGGAAAGTTGCAAACTGTGTAAAATAGACCAAAACAACATAAGAACATCATCGTAACGTGAAATGTATCAATGAATAAGGATAAATTATGATATAAAATAGTGATGCATTTTGGACGTATCATCACCCCCAAGCTTAGACCTCGCTTGTCCCCAAGCGAATACTGAGCTCGGTAAACCTGTCCACAAGTTTAGAGAGTGAAGTGTCGATAAATAGAATACGGACAAGAAGCATCACAGTTTCTTCACCAACTCAAATATCCTCAACAGCAATCTTCAACTCATAAGGCCCTTATAAAAGAGTGGTAACACTTATATTTGGAAGTAGGGTTAAGGAAACTTATCAAATCATGGAAAACATGTCCTTTGGTCAAGGAACAACAAATAGCTTTAACTTTTGCTCTTTCTCTTTACGTTTTGATGAGATTAACTGAAGTTTTTGAAAGAACATGTTATCAGGCAAGAAGTGAAAGTGTTAACACAAAGGAAGATATTCGCCTTAGCTGGGCTTGACAAACAACTTACTTATCAAATGATAATGTCAACAAGGATATGATATGACAAATCTTAATGCAACTTTATATGAATGAATCCTTGTCAACATCAAATGTCTGCTCTCTTTTGAGAAATAGAAGGAAGTAGGAATAACTGACTCACCCTAAAATTAAAAGATAGGCCCTGCTCTAGGGAAGTAGGGAAAACTCATGTGCTATCCTTAAATCAAACAGAATGAAAACAAGTTTTGAGAGGTGCATGATTTGTCAACGAATACTAATAGATAACTCAATTACTTCTTGAGCTGGACAAGTTTCGAGGAACGGCTCCCGCACGAGGACGATCACATCCTCTTATTCTCCTTTGTTTATCACTACCAAAGTTTTCTGATTTCTCATGAACAAAGCGTGAAGAAGGGTTTGTTTGTTATATTATTTTTGAGCCGGGCGCACTCTTTGCCAGTTCCTTCTCATATTATGGGTTTGCAAATTAGACATGCAATCCCGGGGTGAAGCTTGTCCAACTCAAAAAGACCATGAATTAACTATTACTTCCTCATGAGCTAAAGCAGAGGCACAAAAATAAAAGATTTTGAACATTTAAGGATAACACATAAATTCTGTACTTTAGGAGGTGGTAGTGGAATACCACGAGTAGGAAGGTATGGTGGACTCATATGGAAGGTATTGGTTTAAGGGTATGGATGCACAAGCAGAATTCCGCTTAGTACAGAGTTAGGCTAGCAAAGGTTTTGAGAGAACAGACAATTGATGATGACTAAGATGCAAAACAATATAAAGCATAAACATTGAAATAAGCATAGCACATCAAGTTGTCTTCCTTGTCAGCATAACACTTCAAGCATAATAACATAAAGGTTTTGGCTATGTCGATACTTAAGGAAAATCATGCTTGTTGTTATGACCAAAGCTATGTTTGCCAAGATTAAATAAAGTTTTCACAGCCATACCTGATATAAGGTCAATACTCCCCATAAGAGTCATCATATAAGGTCGATTGCGTGAAGAGAATACCGAGTGCAGCAAAAGGAACCAATAAACTTCACATTGATATTCCATCATAGACGACTCCACACTCACGGATACAATCTCCCCACCGAAGGAGTGATAGACCTCAATGCACACACCTATTTCATATAATAACCTCCCTAGACATGATACGACTCTACTTGACTCTAAAAGAAAAAAGGTAAAGATAAAGATACCGGGCACTCCCCCAAGCTTGGAACAAGCCAAGGGAATGCCGTTACCCCAGGAGATTTCACTCCTCATCCTTGTTGGCGTTGATCACGTAGTCCTCGGCGAAACGCTTCCATGGAATGGGTTCTCCAGTCTCATATGAGAAGTTTGTCTCCTGAATCCTGCATGCAGCACCCATACCCATGCGCATAAACCTTAGTTCATACTCACAGTTCTGGCGATGTAGATCATAAATTTGCCCTTGGAGCTCTTCAATTCTTTCTTCAGACGCGGTGATGCTTTTCCACATCTCCTTCATCTCCTTCAGGAAGTAGTTCTTCAGCTCGTTGATGATGTCAAAGTTAGCTTCAACACCACTCTTGATCATCTTCTTCTACTCGAAGACTTCTTGCTCCACTTCTTCCAGCCTGGCCTGGATGCTCCCCTCCTTGATAGGTCCCTTCAGATCTTCTTGATGAAGGACACCGTCCTCCATCTGAACAACCTGAGGGTGCTTCTTCACCTCAGCGAGGTAAGGGTTGATGACGTTGACGACGAACTTGTCCTTGGGGGAACTTGGAGAAGCCATGGCACCTAGATTCAGCTGAAAGATTCCCTGGCAGAAACACATCGAAAAGAAAACACACGAAATCGCAAGATACGTTGCCGGAACAATCCGGGCAAATATATAGCAAAAATTTATGCACAGAAAGGAAGGTAACAGGCTAAAGCGGGGTCGGAGACGGACTCCCGGGTGTCCAGGCGCCCTGGCGGCGCGGCCAGGAGGTAGGGCGCGCCAGGGGGGCGCCTGGACCCCCTAGAGCTCGTCTCCGGCTCCACTTAGGCTCAGAATTTTACTAATTTTGCAAAAACTCGTAATACGGAACTTTTATGGCGGTTCGCGATGTTTCCTTACCGTAATATATACCTTTTCTTTATTCTGCTTCTGTTGGCGTCTGAAACAGGGCTGCAACATGTTCTTCGTGAGTTGTTGTGTATATTATATTTACATCAACGTTGACAGGGTCTCCTGCTATGTAATGCTTCAGTCTTTGCCCATTCACAACTTGAGGTTTGGTGCCTTCAAAATTGTTAATCTTAATTGCACCAGACCGATAGACTTCTTTAGTATGAAATGGCCCTTCTCACCTGGAAAGTAGTTTGCCTGGAGAAAACCTGAAACGGGATCTAAACAACAAAACTTTATCACCAACATTAAATTCACGTTTCAGAATCTTCCTATCATGCCACTTCTTTACCTTTTCGTTGAACATTTTAGCGCTCTCGTAAGCTTCACTTCTCCATTCATCTAGAGAAGTCAAGTTC
Source organism: Secale cereale (assembly GCA_902687465.1). Taxonomy (NCBI): domain Eukaryota; kingdom Viridiplantae; phylum Streptophyta; class Magnoliopsida; order Poales; family Poaceae; genus Secale; species Secale cereale. The sequence continues at coordinate 752,660,227 of LR738710.1, forward strand.
ATGAGACGCTTCTCACCAGCTAATTTTGGGTCAGCATTAAGCTCTCTAACAGCCCAGAAAGCTTTGTGCTCTAACTCTAATGGCAAATGGCAAGCCTTGCCATACACCATCTTATAGGGGGACATGCCTATGGGGTTTTGTAAGCAGTTCTATATGCCCACAAAGCATCTCCTAATTTATTTGACCAGTCCTTTCTATTTATGTTTACTGTTTTCTGTAAGATCAACCTAATCTCTCTATTGGTGAGCTCAACTTGCCCACTAGTTTGAGGATGATATGGTGAAGCAATTCTATGGTTGACATCGTATTTGGCTAAAGCTTTTCTAAAAGCTCCGTGCGTGAAGTGTGATCCTCCATCAGTCATGAGATACCTTGGTACACCAAACCTAGGAAAATTTACATCTTTAAGCATTTTCAAAGATGTCTTGTGATCAGCACTTTCAGTGGGGATTGCTTCAACCCACTTGGTCACATAATCAACAGCTACTTAAATGTGAGTGTATTTGTGCGAAGAAGGAAAAGGACCCATAAAATCAAAACCCCAACAATCAAAAGGTTCAATCACTAGTGAGTAATTCATAGGCATCTCATTCCTTCTACTAATGTTACAAACTCTCTGACATTTATCACAGGCTAAAACATAATTTCTAGCATCTTTAAAGAGAGTAGGCCAATAAAAACATGATTGAAGAACCTTATGTGCAGTCCTCTCACCGGCATGATGTCCTCCATAGGGACTATCATGACACCGTCTGAGAATGTCCTTCTGCTCATGTTCCGGTATGCATCTTCTCACGATCCCGTCGGGACCTTCTTTGAAAAGATGTGGGTCATCCCAAAAGTAGTGCCTCAAATCATGAAAGAACTTCTTCCTTTGCTGAAATGTTAAACCTGGAGGCAAATACTTTGCAACAATAAAATTAGCATAATCTGCATACCAAGGATTGGAAAGAGATTGTACTTTTACAACGGCAAGTTGCTCGTCTGGAAAACTATCGTTGACTGGGATGGGATCATGCGGTATATCTTCCATCCTTGAAAGATTGTCCGCCACCGGATTGTCTTCTCCTTTCCTATCAACAATCTGCAAATCAAATTCTTGAAGAAGGAGTACCCATCTGATAAGCCTTGGCTTGGCATCCTTCTTTATCATAAGGTACTTAATGGTAGCATGATCAGTATGAATAATAACTTTGGAATCAACAATATACTGCCTAAACTTATCACAAGCAAAAACTACAGCTAAGAATTCCTTCTCAATAGTAGCATAATTCCTTTGAGCACTATCAAGGGTTTTGCTAGCATAATGTATAACATTCAATTTCTTATCAATTCTTTGTCCTAAAACAGCTCCAACAGCAAAATCACTAGCATCACACATAATCTCAAAAGGCAAATTCCAGTCAGGTGGTTGTACTATAGGAGCGGTTATTAAAGCTTTCTTAAGGACTTCAAAAGCTTCCTTACAATCCTCATTAAATACAAAAGGGACGTCCTTCTGGAGAAGATTAGTGAAGGGCCTCGAGGTTTTAGAAAAGTCTTTAATAAATCTTCTATAGAAACCAGCATGACCAAGAAAACTGCGAATACCTTTGATGTCCCTTGGATAGGGCATCCTCTCAATAGCTTCGATCTTGGCTTTGTCCACTTCAATTCCCCTTTCGGAAATCTTGTGACCAAGAACAATTCCTTCGTTAACCATGAAGTGGCACTTCGCCCAGTTGAGTACCAAATTCGTCCCCTCACATCTCTGCAAAACTTTATTAAGAGTGTGAAGACAATGGTCAAAGGAGGTTCCATAGACGGAGAAATCGTCCATGAAGACTTCCATAATATCCCCACAGAAACCATGAAAGATAGCAGACATACACCTTTGAAAAGTAGCAGGGGCATTACATAAACCAAAAGGCATACGCCTGTAAGCATAAGTACCAAAGGGACAAGTAAAAGTGGTCTTCTCTTGATCAGCAGGGTTAACATGAATTTGAGAGAAGCCAGAATAACCATCGAGATAACAAAAGTGGGTATTTTTGGATAACCTTTCAAGAATTTGGTCGATGAACGGCAAAGGGTAGTGATCCTTCCTGGTTGCCTTGTTCAACTTCCTGTAATCAATACACATTCTATATCCAATAATAATTCTCTGAGGTATTAGTTCATTTTTATCATTAGGAACCACAGTTGTACCTCCTTTCTTAGGAACACAATGTACCGGGCTTACCCACTTACTATCAGCTATAGGGTAGATAATACCTGCGGCTAGAAGCTTGAGAATCTCAGTTCTCACAACATCCATCATCTTTGGGTTCAACCGTCGTTGATGATCAACAACTGGTTTAGCATCAGGCTCAAGGTTGATAATATGTTGACAGATAGATGGACTAATCCCCTTAAGGTCATCAAGGGTATAGCCAATTGCGCCTCGGTGTTTACGGAGTACTTCCAATAGTCGCTCTTCTTCATATCCTGAAAGGTTAGAATTGATAATAACAGGATATACTTTGTTTTCATCTAAATAAGCATACTTGAGCGTATCGGGAAGAGGTTTAAGATCGAACACCGGGTCTTATTTCGGTTTTGATAAAATTCCCAAAGTTCAACCGGAAGTTTGTGCTTCAGGATAGCAGGTTGCCTCAAGAATATTTCATCTAGTTCATTTCTTTCCTGCATATGCAAATCATTCTCGTGGTCCTCCATATATTGCTGCAAAGGATCATTAGGGGGAATAGCAATAGAGGCAATACTTTCAATAATTTTATCATCACTAGGTAAATCAGTACCACAAGGCTGCTTAGAGAACTTAGAAAAATTAAATTCATATGGCTCACCATTGAATTCAACAGAAACTTTACCTTTCTTGCAATCTATTATAGCTCCACAAGTTCTAAGAAAAGGTCTACCAAAAATAATAGGACAAAAATTGTCCCTCTCTGAACCAAGTACTAGAAAGTCGGTAGGGTATTTTACCTTTCCACATAGGGCTTCAACGTCCCTCACAATTCCGATAGGAGAGATAGTTGTTCTGTTTGCAAGATGAATGGTAACATCAACTTCTTCAAGTTCACAAGGGGAAATCTCACCGATGATCTCTTCGTAAAGTGAATAGGGGATAGCACTTGCACTCGATCCCAAATCGCATAGCCCATAATAATTGTGATCTCCTATTTTAACAGATACCACTGGAGTACCTGAAATTGGGCCTTTATTCTTGGCTGTGACAAGGTTAGTGGAAACAGCACAAAAATTTATATTGGAATCCAAAACATCATTAGTAACAAGGTCTTTAATCAATGCAACTTGAGGATCGACCCTGATCTGGTCCTCAGGCTCATCAACTCTTCTCTCACTTTTATTTATTATGCCTGTCACAAGAGCGTGCTCCCTCATCCTTGCGGGAAAAGGAGGTTGTTGATATATAACTGCACGCAAAATAGGGTCAGCAACATGAATATCAACAGGTGGCTCTTTAAAAGGTTCATGATGCTGGTCTCTCTTCTTTTTAAAAGAATCAACGTGAGAGGCAAAATTCTTACAGAAATCAATCACTAGATGGGAATCAAGACCAATCTTAGAGCAAAAAGTATTGAAGTAATCAGTTTTCACATAGCTCTCAATATAATCATGTTCATAATTTATAGCGGGTTCAATACCTTTATCAATTTCCCAATCTTCGGTATTCCTCTGGATCCTTTCAATGAGATCCCACCTTTCTTCAACACTCTTCTTCTGAAATACCCCACTAGAGGAGGCATCCAGCATCTCCTTATCCTGACGAGAAAGCCTGGCATAAAAATTTGTAAGTATAATTTCCTTGGGAAGCTTATGAATAGGGCATTTGAGCATTAGGGACTTCAATCTCCCCCAAGCTTGAGCAATGCTTTCTCCGTCGCGAGACCTAAAGTTATAGATATAGTTCCTGTCTCGATGAATTTCATGAAGAGGATAAAACTTAGTGTAAAAGGGAGACATAAGCTCCTGCCAGACAAGCAAGTGTGAGTTATCGAGAAGCCTATACCAATCTGAAGCTTTATCTATAAGTGATACAGCAAACAATTTCCTCATGACAAACTCCCTCGATATACCTGCAAGCTTAAATAATGAACATAGTTGTGACAGATATAGCAAGTGTTTACCGGGATGTCTGTCTCCTGCATAACGATTAGCCAAAACATAATCGATAATACTAGCTGGTATTTTATAGGGCACAATTTCAGTAGGGGGAGGATCAACCACCACAGGTGTGGGGCGCCTTCCCGCAAGCAACGATCCAATAACAAGGTTGTCCATAAGGACAAAGAGCAGCAATAGCAAAAATAAAAACAGAATTATAAAAACTTCCTTACCAGTTTCACTTTACCAATAGCGCTACGCTCCCCGGCAACGGCGCCAGAAAATGGTACTTGATGACCCACAAACGTAAGGGATCTATTGGAGCGTTTTCGATAAGTAAGAGTGTCGAACCCAACGAGGAGCAGAAGGTATTGATAAGCGATTCTGAGCAAGAAATTACTGCAAGCACACAAAGATAACTTTTTACGGGTTTTCTCGATATAAGCAACAGGAAAGTAAAAGCAAGCAATGTAAAAGGCACTGAGAGTAACAAGTGGCCCAATCCTTTCTTAGCAAAGGAGAGGCCTAGCAACTGAACTTATAAAGGCTAAAGCGTTCCTGAGGACACACGGGAGAAGTAGTCATGTGCTTTCGCCATATTCCGTATCGATACTATGTTATGTGTTGATAAGTGTTGAGTGGGTGGATCTATGCTAGTACACTCTCTAGACTAAGATGAGTGTACCCTTATGATTAAACACCTTGCAAGCATCCGCAAATACAAGATAGAATTTAAGGCAAAAGCCTAACCATAGCAATACGATCGAGGATCCATTGTTCCCTTATGCAAAAGCGTGCGAACTGGGGTTCAGGTTTCTGTCACTCCGGCAACCCACCGTAAGCATTCTTTGTACACAATGTATTCTCCTAGGTCCTTAATAAGGCGAAGTGTTGAGTGTTTGACTCACACAACACCACTAGTAGAATGACAACACAACTTAAGTATCAAACAACACATATTACTTCAACAGCATATGATTACTAACAACAAGACTTTCCCCATGTCCTCAAGAACTAAGGTAAATACTCACGAGACATAAAAGAGATCATGATCAGTGGAGATAAATGGGTGATAAACAATCTGGACATAATAATATTTCTCCAACAAAACTCAATAGCATTCACCACAAAGTAGTAATCAACACCGATGGAGTAGAGAGGATAGGTAGTACGAGTTACAACACAAGTTGCAATTGTGAGTTGAGATTTGGATGAAGATGGAGATGGTGCTGGTGTTGGGGATGATGTTGATGATGATCTCGATGATGCCCGTGACGATGGTGATGACGATGGCGACGATCTCCCCTTCCGGGAGGTGATCTCCCCGGCGGAATCTGCCCGCCGGAGATGGCTTTTTCTTCTCTGTAGGTTTCCGCCACGGAGCGGCGACGGAACTCCGTAAAAACTCTCGTTTTTAGGGTTTTCGGATAACGGAGAGTATATAGGCAAAAGGGGGCAGCCGGAGGTGGGCCAGGGGCTCCAGACGCCCCCCCGGCGCGGCCAGGGGGGCGCGCCCCCAGGGCGCCTGGGCACCCTGTGGCCCCCCTCTGGTTGCCCTTTCGCGTGCCTTCGTGATCCGTCTGAAAAATATCTCCCGTCAATTTTCAGGTAATTTGGAGGTATTCTTCTTCAGCAACTCAGCGTCCACTTTTTACTGCTGAATCCTGCGTCTGCTGCTTCGGCATCGGAAAGTTGCAAACTGTGTAAAATAGACCAAAACAACATAAGAACATCATTGTAACGTGAAATGTATCAATGAATAAGGATAAATTACGATATAAAATAGTGATGCATTTTGGACGTATCAGCATGTCATACTTTGGTTCGGTGGTATTGTGAGTTGAAGCGGCCCGGACCGACATTACGCGTACGCTTACGCGAGACTGGTTTCACCATTATGAGCACTCATTGCTTAAAGGTGACTGGCGGGTGTCTGTCTCTCTCACTTTAGCTGAATCGAGTGTGGCTACGCCCGGTCCTTGTGAAGGTTAAAACAACACATACTTGACGAAAAATCATTGTGGTTTTTGTATGCGTAGGTAAGAACGGTTCTTGCTAAGCCCATAGAAGCCACGTAAAACTTGCAACAACAAAGTATAGGATGTCTAACTTGTTTTTGCAGGGCATGTTGTGATGTGATATGGTCAAGACATGATGAGTTATACGTTATTGTATGAGATGATCATGTTTTGTAAAGTTATCGGCAACTGGCAGGAGCCATATGGTTGTCGCTTTATTGTATGAAATACAGTCGCCATGTAATTGCTTTACTTTATCACTAAGCGGTAGCAATAGTCGTGGAAGCAATAGTTGGCGAGACGACAACGATGCTACGATGGAGATCAAGGTGTCGCGCGGTGACGATGGTGATCATGACGGTGCCTTGGAGATGGAGATAAAAAGCACAAGATGATGATGGCCATATCATGTCACATATTTTGATTGCATGAGATGTTTATCTTATTATGCTTCTTATTTTGCTTAGTACGGCGGTAGCATTATTAGAAGATCCCTTACAAAATTTCAAGGTATAAGTGTTCTCCCTGAGTATGCACCGTTGCGAAAGTTCGTCGTGCCGAAACACCACGTGATGATCGGGTGTGATAAGCTCTACGTTCACATACAATGGGTGTAAGCTAGTTTTGCACACGCTGAATACTCGGGTTAAACTTGACGAGCCTAGCATATGCAGATATGGCCTCGGAACACTGGAGACCGAAAGGTCGAGCGTGAATCATATAGTAGATATGATCAACATAAGATGTTCACCATTGAAAACTACTCCATCTCACGTGATGATCGGACATGGTTTAGTTGATTTGGATCACGTGATCATTTAGATGACCAGAGGGATGTCTATCTAAGTGGGAGTTCTTTAAGTAATATGATTAACTGAACTTTAATTTATCATGAACTTAGTCCTGATAGTTTTTGCATATCTATGTTGTTGTAGATCAATGGCCTATGCTACCGTTCCTTTGAATTTTAATGCATTCCTAGAGAAAGCTAAGTTGAAAGATGATGGTAGCAATTACACGGACTGGGTCCGTAACTTGAGGATTATCCTCATTGCTGCAAAGAAGAATTATGTCCTTGAAGCACCGCTAGGTGACAAGCCCCCTCCCGCTAATGTTGACGCTTTGAACGTCTGGCAGACGTGGTCTGATGACTACACAATAGTTCAGTGTGCCATGCTTTACGGCTTAGAACCGGGACTTCAACGATGTTTTGAACGTCATGGAGCATATGAGATGTTCCAGGAGTTGCAGTATTTCTAGCAAATGCCCGGATTGAGAAATATGAGATTTCCAATAAGTTCTATAGCTGCAAGATGGAGGAGAATAGTTCTATCAGTGAACACTTGCTCAGAATGTCTGGGTACAACAATCATATGACTCAACTTGGTTGCAAAGTTGATGAAGATAGTGTTATTGATAGAGTTCTTCATTCACTGCCACCAAGCTATAAAGGCTTCATGATGAACTATAATATGCAAGGGATGCAAAAGACAATTCCCGAGCTCTTTGCTATGCTCAAGGCTGCGGAGGTAGAAATCAAAAAGGAGCATCAAGTGTTGATGGTTAACAAGACCACTAGTTTCAAGAAAAAAGGGCAAGGGAAAGAAGGGGAACTTCAAGAAGAATAGCAAGAAAGTTGCTAATCCCGCGAAGAAACCCAAGTCTGGAGCCAAGCCTGAAACTGAGTGCTTCTACTGCAAAGGGACTGGACACTGGAAGCGGAATTGCCCCAAGTATTTGGCGGATAAGAAGGATGGCAAGGTGAACAAAGGTATATGTGATATACATGTTATTGATGTGTACCTTACTAATGCTCGTAGTAGTACCTAGGTATTTGATACCGGTTTGGTTGCTAATATTTGTAATTCGAAACAGGGACTGCAGATTAAAAGAAGATTGGCTAAGGACGAGGTGACGATGCGCGTGGGAAATGGTTCCAAAGTCGATGTGATCACCATCGGCACGCTACCTCCACATCTACCTTCGGGATTAGTTATAGACCTGAATAATTGTTATTTGGTGCCAGCGTTAAGCATGAACATTATATCTGGATCTTGTTTATTGCGAGACGGTTATTCATTTAAATCTTAGAATAATGGTTGTTCTATTTATATGAGTAATATCTTTTATGGCCATGCACCCTTGAAGAGTGGTCTATTCTTGTTGGATCTCGATTGTAGTGATACACATATTCATAATATTGAAGCCAAAAGATGCAAGGTTAATAATGATAGTGCAACTTATTTGAGGCACTGCCTTTTAGGTCATATTGGTGTAAAGCGCATGAAGAAACTCCATAGTGATGGACTTGGAATCACTTGATTATGAATCACTTGGTGCTTGCGAACCATGCCTCATAGGCAAGATGACTAAAACTCCGTTCTCCGGAACAATGGAGCGAGCAACAGATTTGTTGGAAATCATACATACTGATGTATGTGGACCAATGAGTGTTGAAGCTCACGGCGGGTATCGTTATTTTCTGACCTTCACTGATGATTTGAGGAGATATGGGTATATATACTTGATGAAACATAAGTCTGGAACATTTGAAAAGTTCAAAGAATTTCAGAGTGAAGTAGAGAATCATCGTAACAAGAAAATAAAGTTTCTACGATCTGATCGTGGAGGTGAATATTTGAGTTATGAGTTTGGTCTTCATTTGAAACAATGTGGAATAGTTTCACAACTCACGCCACCCGGAACACCACAGCGTAATGGTGTGTCCGAACGTTGATACGTCTCCAACGTATCTATAATTTTTGATTGTTCCATGCTATTATATTATCCTTCTAGGATGTCTTATGGGATTTATTATACACTTTTATATGATTTTTGGGACTAACCTATTAACCCAGAGCCCAATGCCAGTTTCTGTTTTTCTCCTATTTTAGGGTTTTACAGAAAAGGAATATCAAACGGAGTCCAATTGACGAGCCAATTTTTTATGATTTTTTCTGGACCAAAAGAAGCCCCCGAAGCAAAAGAGTTGGGCCAGGAGAGCCACGGCCTGCCCTCGAGGGTGGAGAGCGCGCCCTGGGAAGGTGGTTGGGCCCTCCTATCTCGAGGATGGCCCGTAGCTCCCCTTTACTTGGCCCCGACTCCAAAAATTACTATAAATACTGAAACCTTCAGAAATTAACCTAGATCGGGAGTTCCGCCGCTGAAAGACTCTGTAGCCACCAAAACCAATCTACATCCGTTCTGGCACCTTGCCGGAGGGGGGGATCCCTCTCCGGTGGCCATCTTCATCATCCCTGCGCTCTCCATGACGAGGAGGGAGTAGTCCACCCTCAGGGCTGAGGGTATGTACAATTAGATATGTGTTTGATCTCTCTCTCTCTCTCTTGTGTTCTTGAGATGTCACGATCTTGATGTATCGCGAGCTTTGCTATTCTAGTTGGATCTTCTTCTCCCCCTCTACTCTCTTGTAATGGATTGAGTTTTCCCTTTGAAGTTATCTTATCGGATTGAGTCTTTAAGGATTTGAGAACACTAGATGTATGTCTTGCGCGTGCTTATCTGTGGTGACAATGGGATATCATGTGATCTACTTGATGTATGTTTTGGTGATCAACTTGCGGGTTCCGTGACCTTGGGAATCTATGCATAGGGGTTGGCACACGTTTTCATCTTGACTCTCCGGTAGAAACTTTGGGGCACTCTTTGAAGTCCTATGTGTTGGTTGAATAGATGTTTCTGAGATTCTGTGATGCATATCATATAATCATGCCCACGGATACTTGAGGTGACAATGGAGTATCTAGGTGACATTAGAGTTTTGTTGATTTGTGTCTTAAGGTGTTATTCTAGTACGAACTCTATGATAGATTGAACGTTACTACGGACTCTTGAATAGATCAATCAGAAAGAATAGCTTTGAGGTGGTTTCGTATCCTACCATAATCTCTTCGTTTGTACTCCGCTATTAGTGACTTTGGAGTGACTCTTTGTTGCATGTTGAGGGCTAATAATATGATCCAATTATGTTATCATTGTTGAGAGAACTTGCACTAGTGAAAGTATGAACCCTAGGCCTTGCCTACTATCATTGCAGCACCGTTTATGCTCACGTTTACCACTTGCTACCTTGCTGTTTTTATATTTTTAGTTTACAAAAACCTATATCTACCATCCATATTGCACTTGTATCACCATCTCTTCGCAGAACTAGTGCACCTATACAATTTACCATTGTATTGGGTGGGTTGGGGGACACAAGAGACTCTTTGTTATTTGGTTGCAGGGTTGTTTGAGAGAGACCATCTTCATCCTACGCCCCCCACGGATTGATAAACCTTAGGTCATCCACTTGAGGGAAATTTGCTACTGTCCTACAAACCTCTGCACTTGGAGGCCCAACAACGTCTACAAGAAGAAGGTTGTGTAGTAGACATCAAGATCTTTTCTGGCGCCGTTGCCGGGGAGGTTAGTGCTTGAAGGTATATCTTTAGATCTTGCAATCGAATCTTTTAGTTTCTTGTTTTATCACTAGTTTCGTTTATAAAAGAAAACTACAAAAAATGGAGTTAGGGTTACCTCATATGCTTCATCTTTTTAATATCTATCGTGAAAATGATGGGAAGGAAAATTGTGTGTAACGACCACGATCCGAATGGACCGAAGTCTCTGTGTTCTGTGTCATCCCTGGATCGGTAATGCTGACACACACAGTACTTGAAGGATTTATAATAGAGTGGCAATCACACACTTATTACATCAAATGTCTCCAATGAGAACTTATTACAAAATCCATGGCTTAAGGCCATCTAACAAAATAACAGCGGAAGGCTTGGAAGATAAGTGAGTCCATCAACTCCAACGGCATAGCTGAGTGCATGACAAACGACCTAGCACGTCTTATTCCTCGTCTGAAAAGTCTGCAACGTAATATGTTGCAGCCCGAAAACGGGTCAGCACATGGAATATGCTGGCAAGATAACACAAGTATTGCAAGTAACAGAATAAGGCTATACTACATGCATATTTGGCTGGTGGAGGCTCTATGGTTAAGGTTTTTGCGTAAAGCCAATTTTTCCCTACAACAAAGGAATAAATTTTATTTTAACTACCATGTTGGTTGAAAATCATTGAGAAGGTACCTCCAACTCAATCCCAAATTAAAAGTTCATCATTAACCCAACAAATTAAATTATAGAGTGATGAGATCAACCAATAATTCAAGTACCAGATACTCAAGATGTCCATAACCGGGGACACGGCTAATCATGATCAGTTTGTACACTCTACAGAGGTTTGTGCACTTTTCCCACAAGACTCGATCGCCTCCGTTTGGTTTCTCGCACTGCATGGTGTTTGAGAAACGGATGACCGAGACACAGTCTTTCGGAAGCATTTACTCTTTACCCCGGGTGGACCGGTACACCTACTTTCCCCTACATCTGCTAGTCCACCATTGAAAGAGCTCACACAACTTACTCATACTATGCCAGAGCCCATATTGGCATTGTGGCTGCACACGGAAGTTTCTAGCATGAATAGTTTTATGATCCCTTTGAGCCTGGGTGGCATTCCATAGGAAAAATCACACGGAACCCCGGGATTTCCTAGGACAACACTGGATTCTCCAGGTGCCCTACAACCAATCCACCCAGATGTGTATTCAAGTAACCACCTTAAGTTGAAACCTTAATTAACAACTCACATCTGTCATGGATTTCACTCAGACCCAAACCACGTCTACGAGCATAGCATAGCAACCTAAGCAAACGTAGAAGTAATTCCCAGGGGTTTGAAAATAATGCAGGTAATAGGTTCTATCTCAATCTACTTCCCAGTCCCACAAGTTAAGAGATCCTACTCATGCAATGTGTGAGGGTTTGATCTAATGCATAAAAACTGGGTATAAAAGGTATGTTCAAAGTGTTACTTGCCCTGCTGACGATTCGCAAAACCTAGAGACTCGTAGTAGCACGCTTCACAGTCCGGGTATTCTATCGCAAGCAAACAATAGCATACATAAGCAATCAAGCAAAGATGCACAAACAAAACTCCAAAAGATCAGATCTAACCAGATGGTTCAACTTAAGAACTCCGGTTTGCAAAAAAAAAATCAACTCGAAAGAAGCAACGAAACTGAAACTGCGAAAGAAACGAGCTCCGGTTTGCTACTTGGCCTAAAGTCAAATTTTACAGTAGCCAAAACCTTGTTCAAGTTGGTTAAACGTAAAGTGGGCATCGAGACGAATATCTGGGATTTTGAATCACCTGATTCCGACTCTCGAGCGAAAAGAAAAACGAAAAACAAGATCAGGGCAGAAATCGCGATCGGAATAACAGCGGATGAATACCCCGAAAAAGAAAACTGACGAACAGGCTAACGAACGAACGTTCGCTGTCTGCGGCTAACGGACGAAAACCGTTCGTTAAAGCGAACGTACGGACGAACGTCCGTTAAATAACTAAACCGACGAAAAAAACGAACCGATCTAATCTAATAAAAAAACAGATCTATGGTTTACGAAAACCGATCGGTTCTAAAAAAACCTATATCTACCTCAACGACGAACTCCGGCGGCGGCGGTCCGGCGTGCGGCGGCGGTCCAGCACGGCGGCGAGGTGGCGAGGCGGCGGCGCTGCGGGGCGAGGCGGCGGCGAGCTGCGGCGGCGCTGCGGGGTGGCGAGGCGGCGGGCGGCGGCTAAGTGTGGCGGTGGCGCGGGGCGGCTAGGGCAGGGGAGGCGGGCGGCTGGGCTAGCGGGGCTGGCGGTCCGGCTTATAAAGCCCAGAGTCCCGGTCCTAAACGACTCCAAGTCGGTTTACTTTTCTTTTTTTAAAAAAAAATAGAGTCCTGGCGCACAAAAACTAACGAAAGAAATAGTAAACGGACTCTAAAAATCCCGAAATAAATTTTCACCGTCCTCTAATAATATTTAGGACAAAGTGAACATTTTTCCCGGACCTAAATGCAATTTTGTAAAACACGCATTTTTCCTATGCAAATAAAATCGCAAATAAATCCAGAAAAATACCAAAAGTGATTTTAACATTTTTCCTCCAATATTTTTGTTATTTTGGAGAAGTCATATAATCTCCGTTCATATTTTGTATTTAGAAATATTTTTAGGAGAGAAAAATAATTAGAATCACACTGTCCTCGTACCGGTACTCGAGCGAACTCAAATATGTAAACGGTAAAATTTCCCAACTCTCTCCGTAGGTCCTTGAGTTGCTTAAAATTTCGAGGAACGCCACAAACAAAAATGAAAAGGGCATGCAATGCAATATGATCTATGTATAACATTCCAAATTGAAAATTTGGGATGTTACAAACCTACCCCCCTTAGAATGAATCTCGCCCTCGAGATTCGACTTGGCTAGAGAACAGGTGTGGGTTGTCCTTGCGTAGATCGTCTTCTCATTCCCAGGTGGCTTCTTCCTCGGTGTGGTGACTCCACTGAACTTTGCAAAACTTGATAACCTTACTGCGCGTGACTCTGCTCGAAAATTCGAGAATCTTCACAGGCTTCTCCTCGTAAGTCAGATCACTGTCCAACTTAATTGCTTCCAGGGGTACCGTGTCTCTAAGTGGAATTTCGGCCATCTCCGCATGGCACTTCTTAAGCTGTGAAACGTGAAACACATCGTGAACTCCTGCCAATCCTTCGGGCAATTCCAACTTATAGGCAACCTCTCCCATGCGTTCCAAAACACGGTAAGGTCCCACAAATCTCGGGGCTAGTTTTCCTTTAACTCCGAAACGTTTAACTCCTCGTAGAGGCGATACTCTCAAGTACGCTCTATCTCCAATCTCATAGGCTATCTCCTTGCGCTTCGAGTCTGCATAACTCTTCTGCCTGGACTGAGCTACCTTCAATCTATCTCGAATCAACTTCACCTTCTCCTCAGACTCTTTGATCAAGTCTGGTCCAAACAACTGTCGGTCTCCAACTTCATCCCACATTAACGGTGTTCGGCATCTCCTTCCATACAATGCCTCGAACGGTGCCATCTTCAAACTGGCTTGGTAACTGTTGTTGTATGAGAACTCCGCGTAGGGCAAATTGTCATCCCAACTAGATCCGTAGTCTAACGCACAGGCTCCCAACATATCCTCCAGGATCTGGTTGACTCTTTCGGTCTGTCCATCGGTCTGCGGATGAAAGGCTGTGATGAATTCCAGCCTTGTTCCCAAAGTTTGGTGTAGCTGATGCCAAAACTTTGAGGTGACTGTGTTCCTCTATCCGATACAATGGTCCTCGGAACTCCGTGCAGACATACTATCCTGGTCATGTATATCTTGGCCAACTTCGCACTGGTATATGTGGTTTTCACAGGGATAAAATGGGCTACCTTCGTCAATCGGTCCACTACTACCCAGATTGAATCATATCCTGCTTTGGTCCTGGGCAATCCGGTGATAAAATCCATGCCAAGCTTCTCCCACTTCCATTCGGGTATCGGCATAGGCTGCAGCAATCCTGCTAGCTTCTGATGCTCTGCCTTTACTCTCTGGCATACATCGCATACGGCTACATACTCGGCAATATCCTTCTTCATTCCCGTCCACCAGAAACGTTCCTTCAAATCCAAATACATCTTGGTGTTTCCGGGGTGTATCGAGTATGGCGAATCATGTGCTTCCTGCAGTATCAACTTCCTTATCTCCGGGTCGTTTGGGCACATAGATTCGATCCTCAAACCACAAGGTGTCGTGTTCGTCCTCATGCAATCCCTTAGCTTTTCCTTCACGCATCCATTTCCTTATCTCTGCAATTTCCTTATCATCCTTCTGGGCTTCGCGTATCTTCCCCAGTAATGTTGACTGAACTTCCAACATTGCAACGAAACCTCTTGGAACTATCTCCAAACGAAGCTCCCTGAGATGTTTGGCTAACTCCTGTGGCAATCCCCCTTTTACTAGGGTATTTGCGTAACTCTTCCGGCTCAAAGTGTCTGCCACGACGTTGGCCTTTCCTGGGTGATAGTGCAGCTTCATATCATAATCCTTTATAAGCTCCAACCATCTCCTCTGTCTAAGGTTCAACTCCTTCTGTGTGAAAATGTACTTCAAACTCTTGTGATCCATGTACACATCACAACGATTTCCAATAAGGTAATGTCTCCAGGTTTTCAGTGCATGCACTACTGCTGCTAACTCCAGATCGTGCGTCGCATAATTCAACTCGTGCGGTCGCAGTTGACGGGATGCATAGGAAACAACTCTTCCCTCCTGCATAAGTACTCCTCCAAGTCCTAAGCGTGAAGCGTCGCAGTACACTTGGAAATCCTTGTGTATATCCGGCAATATCAGCACTGGGGCTGTCGTCAACCATTTCTTCAACTCCTGGAAACTTTCTTCACATTCTTCAGTCCAATCAAACTTTGTCTCCTTCTTCAACAATGTCTTCATTGGCTTTGCAATCTTGGAGAAATTTTCTATGAATCTCCGGTAGTATCCCGCAAGTCCAAGAAAACTGCGGATCTCTCTAACTGAAGTAGGTGCCAACCACTCCATGACTGCCTGTACCTTGACGGGGTCTACTGCTATTCCTTCTCCCGATATAACATGTCCTAGGAATCCAACTTCCTTCAACCAAAACTCGCATTTGCTAAACTTGGCATATAACTGATGTTCTCTGAGCTTCTCCAATACCAAACGCAAATGCTCCGCATGCTCTTATTTATCCTTAGAGTATATTAGGATATCTTCTATGAATACCATGACGAACTTATCCAAGAACTCCATGAACACCTTGTTCATCATACTCATGAAATAGGCAGGCGCGTTAGTCAATCCAAATAACATAACCATATACTCATATAGCCCGTACCGTGTGGTGAACGCTGTCTTAGGTATATCCTTCTCTCGGATCTTCAATTGGTGGTATCCAGATCGTAGATATATCTTGGAGAATACTTTCGCTCCTTGGAGTTTGTCGAACAAATCATTGATCATCGGCAACGGGTACTTATTCTTAATAGTCACTTCATTCAGCGCACGATAATCAACGACCATTCTTAAAGATCCATCCTTCTTCTCGACCAACAGCACTGGGGCTCCCCAAGGTGATGAACTTTGACGAATAAATCCTTTCTCCAACAACTCCTTAATCTGCTTCTTGATCTCCTCCAGATCATTCGCTGGCATCCGATACGGTCTCTTAGATATTGGTCCGGTGCCAGGCAACAACTCTATCAAAAACTCAATATCTCTATCCGGTGGCATGCCAGGTAACTCCTCTAGAAACACATCCGGATCATCCTTTACTACTGGCACTTCCTCCTGAACAACTCCTGTGAGAGAATGTACTTGGATTCTTGTAGGCGAATGCCTAGATACATACTTAATCCTTTTTCCCTCTGGGGTGGTGAGCAAAATAGACTTACTGGCACAATCAATGTTACCTCCTTACTTCGATAGCCAATCCATACCTAATATCACATCCAAACCTTGTGACTCCAGGACTATTAGGTCAGAGGGGAAAGTGTGGCGTCCTATGGTCAATGGCATCCGAAAACATCCTTGGTGTGCCATATACTCTGCTCCTGGTGAACTTACTAACATGGGGGTCTTACGAACTCTGGTGGACATCCTATGTCTATTTACGAATCCCCTTGAAATGTATGAATGCGATGCACCAGTATCGAAAAGAACTATTGCGGTAAATGTCTTAACCAAAAACTTACCGACAACAGCATCTGGTTGCTCTTCTACCTCCTCCACAGTCACGTGGTTCACTTGTCCTTTGTTGAATGGGTTGGGCTTCTTCCCGGCGCTTCCATTATCGTTCCCATTCTTAGCTTCAGGGCAGTCCGTGGCATAGTGTCCATTCTTCCCGCACTTGAAACAAGTGATATGGCTAAAATCCTTCTTAGCGGGTGTGGACGGGGTAGGGCGGCTCTGGTTACTACTTGATCCATTCCCATTTCCATTCTTAGGGCCATTGTGGTTGTGGGGAATTACATGGTTATGGGTATGCCCTCCCGAATTTGGAGTGAATCGGGGCTTCTGCTGGGCTCTAGAATTATTCCTTCCTTGTCCATACTTCCTTTTGCGACTTTCAATCTGCTGGTGCTTCCCTTCAATCATAAGCGCTTTATCTACCAACTCCTGGTAGTTGT
This sequence comes from Secale cereale, assembly GCA_902687465.1. NCBI lineage: Eukaryota > Viridiplantae > Streptophyta > Magnoliopsida > Poales > Poaceae > Secale > Secale cereale. Next base: position 752,677,438 of record LR738710.1, read on the forward strand.
TCAAAGTTGCCACCATCAACTGTACGCTCATCTCATCATTCAGCCCTTCCATAAATCTCTCCTGCTTCGCGGCATCTGTGGCCACATCATCTGGGGCATAACGAGATAGGGTACTAAACTCATCCACATACTATGCTACAGTACGGTTTCCTTGGCGCAAGTTGCGAAACTCCCGCTTCTTCATGCTCATAGCTCCAGTTGAGACATGGGCAGTACGGAAAGCTTGCTGAAACTGCTCCCAAGTGACATTGGCTATAGGGAAAGTGGATGTGTAGTTCTCCCACCATGCTGCGGCTGGTCCAGACAACTGGTGTGCGGCAAATCGCACCTTCTCAGCATCCGAGCAATTGGCGGTGGTCAAATCACGTCCAATCTTGCGTAGCCAGTCATCAGCCACTATTGGTTCGATGCTGCTAGCAAACACGGGTGGTTGCAACCTTAAGAAACGTGTCAGGTTGTCCACGGGTGGTGGTGGTGGAGGGTTGTTGTTGTTGTTCTGGTTGTTCTGAGTGTTCTGAACAAGAAGTTGCATCAAGGTGTTCTGCTGCTGGATTAACTGGGTGAGCTCAGGGGGAAACTCAAATCCGGGCTCACGTCTTGGAGGCATCTGATGGGTGTAGAGGGAAGAGATTAGAATAGAATTGAGGTCAGAATAGAATTGAGGTCTAAGGGAAGATCACTACCCATATGCACATGAGACAAACACAATCATATCACACCAATCAATTTCAAGCAAGATCTTAGAAATCTAACTAACGTTACAAAAGTGCTCTAAAACTAGTATATGGGGGTAAACTAGTAGTCACAGGGTGGTCATCTAAAAATATTGATCGGCGGACGATTCCATGATGTCTGCTCGAGCTTCATCTTCATAGTCTTCGTTTTTACTATCATCGGGTTCTGAATCCGTGCCGTCGATGATAATGTAATCTTCAGGTGGAATCTCCTTGGGTTCTTCTTCCTCGTCTTCTTCTCCCATGTGTATTCCTAACTTCCGTGTCAAGTCATCATTCTTCTCCACTAGTATCAACATCTCATCCTCGTATCCGTCACGAGTAGACTTAAGTTCTTCTTCTAGTTCCAAGTTCTTGTTTAGTGCCTTCTTCAATTCTATCATCCCAGTGCACATCTGGTGCTCCTGTCGTCGAATGTGCTGGTTCAACTCCTGGATGAATGCTGCAATGGACCTATCCTTCCGGTGCTGATTGTATCCCAATTCTCATCTCGGCGTCCACAAATCTGGTAGATGGTGTCCTTCAGCTCCTGCTTGTAGACTTCTCCGATCCTTCCCATTGCGAAGTGGGCGGCCATGCTCTTTCCTAGGCTCCAAGTTGGCGCATCAAAAGAAAACTCTATTGGCTCAGTGGATGGTGCGAAGGTTCTTCCGGGAATTTGAACTTGAATGCTCCATCGCTCCTCCTCCGGTAGAGTGGCGGTGTAGGTCCCGACAAAGCTTGGTATTCCTATGTTCAGGTACCTAGTGACTTCCTTCAAGTGTCGTCCAAATGGTGTGTCTTCATCTGGTTGAGTGAACTTGTTCCTTGGGTCCACCATCCTAAAGAAGTAGAAAATGGAGAGAAGTCAGAATGAGTAGAGAAGAGTGATCTAGGGTCTGTCTTAGCGGTCGTGTCCTACATTCAGCGTGTGCTCTGATATCATCTTTGTAGCGACCACGATCCGAATGGACCGAAGTCTCTGTGTTCTGTGTCATCCCTGGATCGGTAATGCTGACACACACAGTACTTGAAGGATTTATAACAGAGTGGCAATCACACACTTATTACATCGAATGTCTCCAATGAGAACTTATTACAAAATCCATGGCTTAAGGCCATCTAACAAAATAACAACAGAAGGCTTGGAAGATAAGTGAGTCCATCAACTCCAACAGCATAGCTGAGTGCATGACAAACGACCTAGCACGCCTTATTCCTCGTCTGAAAAGTCTGCAACGTAATATGTTGCAGCCCGAAAACGGGTCAGCACATGGAATATGCTGGCAAGATAACACAAGTATTGCAAGTAACAGAATAAGGCTATACTACATGCATATTTGGCTGGTGGAGGCTCTATGGTTAAGGTTTTTTGCGTAAAGCCAATTTTTCCCTACAACAAAGGAATAAATTTTATTTTAACTACCATGTTGGTTGAAAATCATTGAGAAGGTACCCCCAACTCAATCCCAAATTAAAAGTTCATCATTAACCCAACAAATTAAATTATAGAGCGATGAGATCAACCAATAATTCAAGTACCAGATACTCAAGATGTCCATAACCGGGGACACGGCTAATCATGATCAGTTTGTACACTCTGCAGAGGTTTGTGCACTTTTCCCACAAGACTCGATCGCCTCTGTTTGGTTTCTCGCACTGCATGGTGTTTGAGAAACGGATGACCAAGACTCAGTCTTTCGGAAGCATTTACTCTTTACCCCGGGTGGACCGGTACACCTACTTTCCCCTACATCTGCTAGTCCACCACTGAAAGAGCTCACACAACTTACTCATACTATGCCAGAGCCCATATTGGCATTGTGGCTGCACACAGAAGTTTCTAGCATGAATAGTTTTATGATCCCTTTGAGCCTAGGTGGCATTCCATAGGAAAAATCACACGGAACCCCGGGATTTCCTAGGACAACACTGAATTCTCTAGGTGCCCTGCAACCAATCCACCCAGATGTGTATTCAAGTAACCACCTTAAGTTGAAACCTTAATTAACAACTCACATCTGTCATGGATTTCACTCAAACCCAAACCACGTCTACGAGCATAGCATAGCAACCTAAGCAAACGTAGAAGTAACTCCCAGGGGTTTGAAAATAATGCAGGTAATAGGTTCTACCTCAATCTACTTCCCAGTCCCATAAGTTAAGAGATCCTACTCATGCAATGTGTGAGGGTTTGATCTAATGCATAAAAACTGGGTATAAAAGGTATGTTCAAAGTGTTACTTGCCTTGCTGACGATTCGCAAAACCTAGAGACTCGTAGTAGCACGCTTCACAATACGGGTATTCTATCGCAGGCAAACAATAGCATATATAAGCAATCAAGCAAAGATGCACAAACAAAACTCCAAAAGATCAGATCTAACTAGATGGTTCAACTTAAAAACTCTGGTTTGCAAAAAGAAGCAACGAAACTCAAACTGCGAAAGAAACGAGCTCCGGTTTGCTACTTGGCCTAAAGTCAAATTTTACAGTAGCCAAAACCTTGTTCAAGTTGGTTAAACGTAAAGAGGGCATCGAGACGAAGATCTAGGATTTTGAATCACCTGATTCCGACTCTCGAGCGAAAAGAAAAACGAAAAACAAAATCAGGGCAGAAATCGCGATCGGAATAACCGTGGATAAATACCCCGAAAAAGAAAACTGACGAACAGGCTAACGAACGAACGTTCACTGTCTGCGGCTAACGGACGGAAACCTTTCGTTAAAATGAATGTACGGACGAACGTCCGCTAAATAACTAAACCGATGAAAAAACCGAACCGATCTAATCTAATAAAAAAACATATCTACGGTTTACGAAAGTCGATCGGTTCTAAAAAAACCGATATCTACCTCAACGACGAACTCCGGCGGCAGCGGTCCGGCACAGCGGCGGGGCGGCGAGGCGGCGGCGGGGCTGTGGGGCGGCGGCGGCGCTGCGGGGCGAGGCGGCGGGCGACGGCTAAGTGCGGCGGCGCGGGGCGGCTAGGGCAGGGGACGCGGGCGGCTGGGCTGGCGGGGCTGGCTTATAAAGCCCAGAGTCCCGGTCCTAAACGACTGCAAGTCGGTTTACTTTTTTTTATAAAAAAAATAGAGTCCTGGCGCAAAAAAACTAATGAAATAAATACTGAACGGACTCCGAAAATCCCGAAATAAATTTTCACCGTCCTTTAATAATATTTAGGACAAAGTAAACATTTTTCCCGGACCTAAATGCAATTTTGAAAAACGCGCATTTTCCTATGCAAATAAAATCGCAAATAAATCCAGAAAAATACCAAAAGTGATTTTAACATTTTTCCTCCAATATTTCTGTTATTTTGGAGAAGTCATATTATCTCCGCTCGTATTTTGTATTTAGAAATATTTTTAGGAGAGAAAAATAATTAAAATCACACTGTCCTCGTACCGGTACTCGAGCGAACTCAAATACGAAAATGGTAAAATTTCCCAACTCTCTCCGTAGGTCCTTGAGTTGCTTAGAATTTCGAGGAACGCCACAAACAAAAATGAAAAGGGCATGCAATGCAATATGATCTATGTATAACATTCCAAATTGAAAATTTGGGATGTTACATTGTGCTCAAGTACTAGAAGAAGAATTACATAGGATGCTTGGCATAGAATATGTGCATGATGAGCATGATTGTAATGTTGTTAGTACGAATTCTTTGAATACCCATGATGCTAATGATATGCAAAGTCACAAGCTTGGGGAAGCTATGTTTGATGAGGATGATATTTTTAGTCCCCCAAGTTTTGATGATAATATTTATTATGATGAAAGCATGCCTCCTATTTATGATGATTATATTGATGAAAGTGGATTTGGAGAGGTCATGACTTTATTTAGTGATGAATCCACTATTTCGAAAGAGGTTCCAATTGATTATGAGAACAAAGTTGCTATCTATGATGATTATTGTGATGACTTGTATGCTATTAAGAATAATGATAACCATGAAACTTGTCATCACGATTTTAGTTTTCAATTGGATTATGCTTCACATGATAGTTAATTTGTTGAATTTGCTCCTCCCACTACTATGAATGAGAAGAATTTTGCTTATGTGGAGAGTAGTAAAATTTCTATGCAAATAGATCATGAAAAGAATGTTTTATGTGCTTGTTATATGGTTGAATTCATTCATGATGCTACTGAAAGTTATTATGAGAGAGGATCATATGCTTCTACACATTGCAATAATATCAAGTTTCCTCTCTATGTGCTTAAAATCTTGAAGTTATGCTCGTTTTCCCTTCCTATGCTAGTTGATTCTCGTACCCATAAGTTGTTTGCTCACAAAATCCCTATGCATAGGAAGTGGGTTAGACTTAAATGTGCTAGTCATATTCTTCATGATGCTCTCTTTATGTTTCAATTCTTATCTTTTACGCGAGCATCATTGAAATCATTATGCCTAGCTAGGGGCGTTAAACGATAGCGCTTGTTGGGAGGCAACCCAACTTTATTTTAGTTTCTTTGTTTTTGCTTCTGTTTAGGAATAAATATTGCATCTAGCTTCTGTTTAGATGTGCTTTTATGTTTTAATTAGTGTTTGTGCGAAGTAGAACCTTTGGGAAGATTTGGGTGAAGTTTATATGATCTTGCTGTGAAAAACAGAATCGTTAGCGCTCGCTAGAATGGTCACCAGATTTTTATGGAGTGTGCTATTTAGTTGATACTTTTTGCAGATGATTAATAGACAAATTCCTCACGTTTACCAATTTATTTCAATTTTTTTGGAGTTACAGAAGTATGCGAAAGTTACAGATTACTACAGACTGTTCTATTTTTGACAGAGTCTGTTTTTCGTGTGTTGTTTGCTTATTTCAATGCATCTATGAGTAGTATTGGGAAGTATGAATCATAGATAAGTTGGAATACAGTAGGTTTAACACCAATTTAAACAAAGAATGAATTCATTACAGTACCTTTGAGTAGTGATTTGTTTTCTTATACTAACGGAGCTCACGAGATTTTTGTCTAAGTTTTGTGTTGTGAAGTTTTCAAGTTTTGAGTATTGCTTTGATGGACTATGGAACAAAGAGTGGCAAGAGCCTAAGCTTGGCGATGCCCAAGGCACCCCAAGGTAAAATTCAAGGACAACCAAAAGCCTAAGCTTGGGGATGCCCCGGGAAGGCATCCCCTCTTTCATCTTCATCTATCGGTGACTATACTCGGAGCTATATTTTTATTCACCACATGATATGTGTTTTGCTTGGAGCGTTAATTTAGTTTATTTTGTTTTGCTTGCTGTTTGAATAATATCCCAAGATCTGAAGTTCTTAAATGTTAGAGAGTCTTCACATAGTTACATAATTATTCAACTACTCATTGATCTTCACTTGTATCTTTCGGAATAGTTTTTGCTCTAGTGCTTCACTTATATCTTTTAGATCACGGTGGTGATTATATTTTGTAGAAATTGTTGATCTCTCATGCTACACTTATATCATTTTGAGAGTCTATTAAAACAGCATGGTAATGTGCTTTGGCTATAAAACTATCCTTCACATGATAGACATCCAAGATCAATGTAGTAAAAACTTTCACACTTAAGTGCATTGAATATGATGAGAAGTTGGATGCTTGATAATTATTTTGAGATATGAGGATAGTGATATTAGAGTCATGCTAATGGAGTTATTATGAAATTGAGAAATACTTGTGTTAAAGTTAGTGATTCCCGTAGCATGCACGTATGTTGAACCGCCATGTGACGAAGTTAGAGCATGAGGTATTTGTAGAGTGTCATCCTCTGTGTGGAGGTCGGGGGCGCGCGATGGTTAACTCCTACCAACCTCCCCCCTAGGAGCATGCGTTGATTGCTTTGTTTTGATGAATCGTAAATTTTTGTAATAAGTATATGAGTTCTTATGACTAATGTTGTGTCCATGGATATTACGCACTCTCACGCTTCCACTATTGCTAGCCTCTCCTGTACCGCGCAACTTTCGCTGGTACCATACACCCACTATATATCCTTCCTCAAATCAGCCACCATATTTCTTCCTCAAAACAGCCACCATACCTACCTATCATGGCATTTCCATAGCCATTCCGAGATATATTGCCATGCAACTTTCCACCGTTCCATTCATATGACACGCATCATATTGTCATATTGCCATGCATGATCATGTAGTTGACATCGTATTTGTGGCTAGGCCACCATGCATAATTTTTCATACATGTCACTCTTGATTCATTGCATATCCCGGTACACCGTCGGAGGCATTCATATAGGTCATACTTTGTTCTAGTATCGAGTTGTAATATCGAGTTGTAATTTAATGAAGGTGTGATGATCATCATTATTAGAGCATTGTCCCATGTGAGGAAAGGATAAATCAAAAAATCCCCTCAAAAAAGGCCCAAAAAAAGAGGGACAATTGCTACTATGTTTTTCCACACTTGTGCTTCAAAGTAGCACCATGTTCTTCATGATAGAGAGTCTCATGTTTAGTCAATTTCATATACTAGTGGGAATTTTCATTATAGAACTTGGCTTGTATATTCCAACGATGGACTTCCTCAAATGCCCTAGGTCTTCGTGAGCAAGCAAGTTGGATGCACACCCACTTAGTTTCTTTTGTTGAGCTTTCATACATTTTTAGCTCTAGTGCATCCGTTGCATGGCAATCCCTATGTGACGCCCCAAGACCGATGCTCCGGAAGACTTCCACATGTTTCGGGTTTCGCCGTGTGTTTATTTTTTCTTGCTCTATTTTATTTTGCACTGCATCATGTCATCATGCATCATATCATTGTTTGCAACTCAACTAAATAAATCGTATGGATCTTCGATCCATTTAAATTGAGGGAAATGCACATGGTGATTTCTGTTTATAACATATCCTCTTGATAATTATGGAGCTATTATAAATATTCCATTTCTTTGGAAATAACCCAAACACACTTGCATATTTTCCCCATGCCTTTTCTTTCTCAATTCCTTGCCTCAAACCTTGCCAACATTTCCTTTCCCTTTTATCGAGGCTCCTCCTAAAGTCTCAACATTTTTGGCCACTTTCTAAGCCATGTCCTAATTCAAACCATTTGAATTAAATTCAAATGAGTTTGAATTTAACTCTTGCGTTCATGCCTCTCCTATTTTTCGTGGACCGTGCACGTTTTTGCGAGTCCGGGAAAAATAACCCCCATGCCCAAATTCTACCCCTAACTCTTTCTTTCTTCTCTTTTCTTTCTTCGTTGTTTTTTTCTTTATTTTCTCTTTTTCTTTTAGAGAGAAAGAGAGAGAGGAGCACTAGGCCCAACCTCCTAGAAGGCCGGCCCATCTAAGACAATGCGGCCCACCACCTCCTCTAATCCTAACCCTAGCCTCGACCGCTCTCTCCTCTCGATCTCTCCCTCTAGTCCCGAGCGCCGCCACCTCTCTTTTCTCTCCCGATCCCCATCTCCTTTCTCTCCCAATCCCCTCCTGCCCGAGCTCCTCACGCCAGTTCCCCGATGCCTGCGCTCCCGGCGTCCTGCTCCGCCTTCCTCACCCGCGAGCCGCCGCAGCCTCTCCTCCCTGGTTTCTCCTCGACCTCGCCATGGAGCCGCGTCCTGTCACCGTTGAAGACCACCAGGAGGCCCGCGCCACCTTCCTGTTGCCCCTGCCGCGCTAGCTCACCCGAGGGGAGGAGCCCCTCGAGCAGCCTCGGTCCAGGAGTCACAGCGCCGACGCCCTCGCGCGCACCGCCGCGCCATCTCCAGCCGCCTACCGCATCAGGTCCCTCGCCTCGCGTCTGCATCGTCCCTCGCGTCGCCGTCCTGCTTCAAGCCCTGCCTCCTCGCTAGTTCGGGGCGCTCCAAGTACCAAGACGACCCCGACCTCGAGCGACCGGCCACCTCGCGTCCCCTGCTCCGCCGGTCCTCCTTCCTCTGCGCCAAGTCCATCGCCGCAGTCATGCCAAGTCTCCTGCCAGCGCCGTCGACAGCTCTGCACGTCTCCTCATGTGCCACGATCATGAGGGATTTGCTGCTACTCCAAGTACCACGACGCCTGAGTCGTCGAGTCCCTCATTTTTCTTGTGCATTTTGGACCGTCGAGAACACCTCAAGTATGACTACACGGCGAGACTACCGTGTACCTCTACTGCCATCTACGAGATCGGCAAGACCGAGACCGCCAAGTACCCCTACGACAAGTACCACGACGTCCCTGAACATCTACGAAACGTGTACAACTACCGTCGACGTGCTTTGCGCCAAGTCCCTCTCCGACAAGAGTACAACTACCGTCACCGAAGAACCGTGTAATGCAAGCGTCAAGTTCGACTACGTGTACCACTACCGTCGCTAAGATCGTGAGTACCTCTACCCTCACCATGGATCCGACAAGACCGTCGCCGAGTACCACTACTTCCATGACGAACCGTGTACCACTACCGTCACGTGAACGCCTACTTCCCTCGACGACCCCGTGAACAACTACTTCCTCTTCGAAACGTGTACCTCTTCCGTCGAACTCGTTCTGCCCCGAAACCCACGCTTCAAAGGCATAACCCCGAGACGACGCCCGTGGAACGAATGCATATTGTATGAGATGCACCCTTGTTCGCGCCGTGTCCGTTTTGCCACTCGTTTCCATGTCGTTGTCACATGGGAACCGGGTAACCGGGAGCACCCACCATCTTGCATGACACGCTCTCCGTCCTTCTTTTGCATCATCCTCTCAATGAGTTACCGGAACCGATATGTTGTCGTGGCACCATTCCCGTTGTCGACGTCGTGGCATCCCTTTCCACCACGATGACAAATACTTCATATTTCTCATGTCAACTTTTAACAAAAATTGCGTAAAAACTTGCATATGTCATCCGCATCATGATAACAACATTTAAAATGTTTAAATTGTTGTTTGCATTAAAAATTACTAAATATGCACATGGGGAGTTTCCGGAATTGTTTTGTTATTTCCGGCCCCATTTAAAAATGCCTAGACAGTGTAGTTTACTTATGCTTCACCTCTTGCCATGCTTAATAAAAACATTTAACCTTGTCATGTAATTAACTGAGTTAAAACTAAATTATAGAATGTGGTGTTTCGTCAATATGCAACTCGTCGCATATTGAGCTCCACTTAAGTTGTAGAGTTTTTTGTTGCACTTTGACATGCCTATTTTAAACCGGACATGCATCATACTTGTTTGTGCATCGTACCATGTTTGAGCTTGTTTCTTTACCGGGTCGTTTGCTTATTTCCGGTTGCTTCTCTCGTTAGCTTCGGTTTCGTTCCGGAGTTGTGAGTATTTGTTCGACTAGTTCCTAGACTCGTTCTTCTTCCTTGCGGGATCTCACGCAAGATGACAATCCCCTTGGATACCTTTACTATCATTGCCATACTAGTTGTCTCGATGCTATCATTATATGTCGCGCTACCTATCTTTTGTTGTCAGCCTCTCCTTGTTGCCATGAAACCTCTAACCTTTGACACCATCCCAGCAAAACCGTTGTTTGGCTATGTTCCCCGCTTGCTCAGCCCCTCTTATAGCATTCTTAGTTGTAGGTGAAGATGAAGATTGCTCCATGTTGGATCTTTGTTGTTGGAATATCGTAATATCTATTAATATAATTAACGCACATATATACTTGGCAATGGGTGGAAGGCTTGGCCTTTTGCTCGGTGTTTTGTTCCACTCATGCCACCTTAGGAGCCGATAAACCAGTGTTATGTTTCTTGATTTTGCGTTCCTAACGCGGTGGGGTATATGGGGACCCCTTGACAGTTCGTCTTTGAATAAAACTCCTCCAGCAAGGCCCAACATTGGTTTTAACTTGCAACATAATAATAACTTAATTGATTAATTAATTTGCATAGGGGGTCGCGTCCCCGAGGATTCTTCTACATAACAGGGGGGCCAGTGCTGATGGTGTTGGTCCCAAACTAGAGCCACTTGCGGTGCCACCTAGTTATTTGGGGTCTTCGGTAGCTGTATGTAGTGCTCATCCGGACGTGGCCTGAGACGAGATACGCGTGGCTACTATCAGGGTGTCGGCACGCCGGGAGGTCTTTCTGGACTTGTTTTACCATTGTCAAAATGTCTTATGCACCGGGATTCCGAGCCTGATCGGATTGTCCCTAAGATAAGGGGTAATATTATTATTATCTCTGCTGATCGTGAGAGCTTGTGATGGGCTAAGTTGGGACACCCTTGCAGGGTTATGATCTTTCGAAAGCCGTGCCCGCGGTTATGTGGAAGATTGGAATTTGTTAATGTCCGGTTGTAGAAAACTTGACAGAGGATCCGAAATAAAACACATCAACCGCATGAGTAACCGTGATTGTCTCTTTTCACTTTGAGAAGAGAACACGATGGGGTTATGTTTGACTTGCAAGTAGTTCAGGATCTTTAGCGATCATTACTAGTTTGCAACTGTTTGCGTAGATGCTCATCTTATTCTTTTACTCGTAAGTTAGCCACCATACATATGCTTAGCCGCTGCTGCAACCTCACCACTTAACCTCTCCATACCCATCAAGCTTTGTTAGTCTTGTTACCCATGGTTATGGGATTGCTGAGTCCTTGTGGCTCATAGTTTACAACACACACCAGATGCAGGTACCGCTGAGAACAATGCAGGAGATGGTTCAGAACTTCACTGGGAGCTCGATGAAGAGAGTGGCCGTATGTATGTGATGTTTTTCGACGATCAGTAGTGGTTCCTACTAGGGGCAATCCGGGCTTGTGTTTTTATGGTATCTTTCTCGTTTGGTTTTCGTCCGTAGTCGGACCCTGTGTTAATTGGATGATGTATGCTATTGTATTCTTTGTGTGACGTGGCGAGTGTAAGCCAACTATCTTTTTCAATTTCATCCTTGAATTTTACATGAGATGTGCAAAGATACCATACTTGAGATCATTCTAGTATGCGCTTATGTCTTTAAGTCGTGCCTCGACACGTGGGAGACATAGTCGCATACGGGGCATTACTAGGTCGGAGTGGCAAAACAGACACGGCACAAACAAGGGTGCATTTCATACAATATGCATTCGTTCCACGGGCGTCATCTCGGGGTTATACCTTTGAAGCGTGGGTTTCTGGGCGGAACGAGTCCGATAGAAGAGGTACAAGTTTCGAAGAGGAAGTAGTTGTTCACGGGGTCGTCGAGGGAAGTAGGCGTTCACGTGACGGTAGTGGTACACGGTTCGTCATGGAAGTAGTGGTACTCGGCGACGGTCTTGTCGGATCCATGGTGAGGGTAGAGGTACTCGCGATCCTAGCGACGGTAGCGCTACACGTAGTCGAACTTGATGCTTACGTTACACGGTTCTTCGGCGACGGTAGTTGTACTCTTGTCGGAGAGGGACTTGGCGCAAAGCACGTCGACGGTAGTTGTACATGTTCCGTAGATGTTCGGGGCCGTCGTGGTACTTGCCGTAGGGGTACTTGGTGGTCTCGGTCTTGTCGATCTCGTAGATGGCAATAGAGGTACACGGTAGTCTCGCCGTGTAGTCGTACTTGAGGTGTTCTCGGCGGTCCAAAATGTGCAAGGCAAACGAGGGACTCGACGAATCAGGCGTCGTGGTACTTGGAGCAGCAGCGAAGCCCACATGATCATGGCACATGAGGAGACGTGCAGAGCTGCCGATGGCACTGGCAGGAGACTTGGCATGACTGCGGCGATGGACTTAGTGCAGAGGAAGGAGGATCGGCGGTGGGGCGGCAGAGCAGGGGACGCGAAGTGGCCGATCGCTGGAGGTCGGGGTTGTCTTGGTACTTGGAGTGGCCCGAACCAGCTAGGAGGCAGGGCTTGAGCAGGACGGCGACGCGAGGCGAGGGAGCTGCTGCGGTAGGCGGCTGGAGATGGCGCGGCGGCGTGCGCGAGGGCGACGGCGCTGCGACTCCTGGACCGAGGCTGCTCGAGGGGCTCCTCCCCTCGGGTGAGCTCGCGCGGTAGGGGCGACGGGAAGGTGGCGCGGGCCTCCTGGTGGTCTTCAACGGCGGCGGGGCGCAGCTCCATGGCGAGGTCGAGGAGAAACCAGGGAGGAGAGGCCGCGGCGGCTCGCGGGTGAGGAAGGCGGAGAAGGACGCCGGGAGCGCAGGCATCGGGGAACTAGCGTGAGGAGCTCGGGCAGGAGGGGTCGGGAGAGAAAGGATATGGGGATCGGGAGAGAAAGGAGAGGTGGCGGCGCTCGAGACTAGAGGAAGAGATCGAGAGGAGAGAGCAGTCGAGGCTAGAATTAGGATTAAAGGAGGTGCTGGGCTGCATTGGCTTAGATGGGCCGGTCTCCTAGGAGGTTGGGCCTAGTGCTCCTCTCTCTCTTTCTCTCTAAAAGAAAAAGAGAAAAGAAAGAAAAAAAACAATGAAGAAAGAAAAGAGAAGAAACAAAGAGTTAGGGGTAGAATTTGGGCATGGGAGTTATTTTTCCCGGACTCGCAAAAACGCGCACGGTCCACGAAAAATAGGAGAGGCATGAACGCAAGAGTTAAATTCAAACTCATTTGAATTTAATTCAAATGGTTTCAATTAGGACATGGCTTAGAAAGTGTCCAAAAATGTTGAGACTTTAGGAGGGGCCTCGATAAAAGGGAAAGGAAATGTTGGCAAGGTTTGAGGGAAGGAATTGAGAAAGAAAAGGCATGGGGATCATATGCAAGTGTGTTTGGGTTAATTCCAAACAAATGGAATATTTATAATAGCTCCATAATTATTAGGAGGATATGTTATAAAGAGAAATCACCAGGTGCATTTCCCTCAATTTAAATGGACCGAAGATCCATGCGGTTTATTTAGTTGAGTTGCAAAATAATGATATGATGCATGATGACATGATGCAGTGCAAAATAAAATAGAGCAAGCAAAAAGAAACACACGGTGAAACCCAAAACATATCGAAGTCTTCTGGAGCGTCGGTCTTGGGGCGTCACACCCTACTCACTCACATTAATATCTATTGATGGGCATCTCCATAGCACATTTATATGCCTAGTCAATGTGAGACTATCGATCTCCTTTTTGTCTTCTCCATAACCACCTCTCTATTCCACATAGTGTTATATCCATGGCTCACGCTCATGTATTGCGTGAAAGTTGAAAGGTTTGAAAGAATAGAGTATGAAAACAAGTGCTTGGCTGAAACCGGGGTTGTGCATGATATGAATATTTTGTGTGATGAAGAGGAAGCATAGCCAGACTATATGATTTTGTAGGGATAACTTTCTTTAGCCATAGTATTTTGAGAAGACATGATTGCTTTGTTAGTATGTTTGAAGTGTTATTATTTCTTATGTCAATATAGACTTTTGTCTTGAATCTTTCAGATCTGAACATTAATGTCACAATTAAGATTACATAGAAAATTATGTTGGTTAGCATTCCACATCAAAAATTCTGTTTTTATCATTTACCTACTCGAGGACGAGCAGGAATTAAGCTTGGGGATGCTTGATACGTCTCCAACGCATCTATAATTTTTTATTGTTCCATGCTATTATATTATCCTACTAGGATGTTTAATGGGCTTTGTTATACACTTTTATATGATTTTTGGGACTAACCTATTAACCTAGAGCCCGGTGCCAGTTTCTGTTTTTTCCTTGTTTTTGAGTTTTACGGAAAAGGAATATCAAACAGAGGACAATTGACGTGCCAATTTTTGGTGATTTTTTCTGGACCAAAAAAAGCCCCCGAAGTAAAAGGGTTGGGCCAGGAGAGCCACGGTCTTCCCACGAGGGTGGGGGGCGCGCCCACTCCAGGAGGGCGTGTGCCCGTGTCTCGTGGATAGCCCGGAGGCCCCCCTGACTTGTGCCCTATGCCAAAAAATCCTATAAATACTGAAACCTTCGGAAATTAACCTAGATCGGGAGTTCCGCCGCCGAAAGCCTCTGTTGCCACCGAAAACCAATCTAGACCCATTATGGCACCCTGCCAGAAGGGGAAACCCTCACCGGTGGCTATCTTCATCATCCCGGCGCTCTCCAAGATGAGGAGGGAGTAGTCCACCCTCGGGGCTGAGGGTATGTACCATTAGCTATGTGTTTGATCTCTCTCTCTCTCTCTCTCTCTCTCTCTCTCTCTCTCTCTCTCTCTCTCTCTCTCTCTCGTGTTCTTGAGATGACACGATCTTGATGTATCACGAGCTTTGCTATTATAGTTGGATCTTATGATGCTTCTCCCCCTTGTGACGCCCGGGTAGTTAAGCTACAGTAACCCTCTTCTAATGACGACACGTCCCCGCAATTATTGTTGATAATCTTGTGTTAGTTCAAAACCGGTTCGAATTTAAGTTCAAAATCAAGCAACCAATAAAAGTTTTCAAACGTCAAAACTAAAATGTTCTAAATGTGACAATTAAATCATATGAAATATTGGTGGAGAAACCACACTTTTATAAAGAGTTTAAATGCACTATAATAATTAAAAGCAGTGGATAAATTAATAATTTAATTGCTTTTGAAACTATGAAAATATTAAACTAAGATATATTGAAACTAGGTTTGGTAGTGGCCTATATTGTTCATACTAATTTAGGTGTTAACTTGGTATTTCATAAGACTAAAATAAAAGAAACTATAAATGAAAACAGAAAAGAATAAATAAAGGAAAAATTAAGAAAACTAAAAACAAAAATAAAAGGAAAGGAAACCTAGCCCCGCCCCCTCGGCCCAACTAGCCTCAGCCGCCCGAATGGGCCGGCCCACCCCCATCTGCTTATCCACACCCCACCCGACCGAACCCTAGTCCCTCTGTCCCTTTCTCTCCCCCACGTCTCCCTCGCCTCCCCACCCCGATCCCCTTCTGGATCGGGGCGCACGGCCACGACGCCAGCCGTCCCCCACGCCCCGCCTTCGAACCTCATCGGCGCCCGCCTCTACGCCCGCACGGCGCTCGGTCCCCCGTCGAGCCTAGTTGGATCGGGCGACAACCGCGTCCCCCCCGCCACCGGCGCTCACCGTCGCCGAATCATCTGCGTCTTCCTCCCGAGCACCGCTGCCCGCGATCCCTACACCACCCAGTGAGCCCCCCCTCTCCTCGTCCGGTCACCACGCGCCGGCGTCGTCCTGCATGCGCACGAGCGCTCGCGCTCACCCCCCGCCGCGCGCATTACCGCCCCTCCCAGCGCTCCTCGCCGCGGCCACCTCGCCAGCGCAGTCCCGCGCCGAGGTGCCCCCTGCAGGCCGGTGCGCCTCGGCTGCGCCGTGGTGCCCCTTGCAGGCCGGTGTGCCTCGCCGCGGCCGCCGCCCCGTTCTCTAGTGCTCTGGCTCCCGCTGCCCAGTTGCCGTGGCTGCGGCTGGCCGCTAGCCGCGCCCTGCCCGGCGCGCAGCCCCGGCCCCCTGCGCAGCTGTTGCCACTCATCGCGGTGGCCGCCGGCGCCCAGTGCCCGGGTCTCCCCCCCTTCCCCTGCCGGCCGGCGGCACCAGCCGCACCGTTCGACCTCGCCGCTGCCACTTTCGGCGCCCAGCGCGTCGGTCGCCCCACCGCCCGGGTCGGGCGCCGTTAGCGCCCACACGCCCGTATCCGCACACCCAGTGCCCGTTAAGGCCCCGGGCTCAATGACAGGCGGGGCCCACGCCCCTAGAAGTTTTTAAAAAAATATTAATGAGAAGAAATTTAAAATAATAATAAAATAATAATTAGTTAAATAATTGTTAATTAATTAACTAAATTAATTAACTTAATTAATCATGTTTAATTAACCTAATCAATTAACTAAACTAATTAAACCTGTTTAGTTAGTCTTAGGCAATGACAGCTAGGACCCGCACGTCAGTTTGACCCAGTCAACGACATGTTGACTGCTGACATCATGCTGACGTCATGATGACGTCAGCTGATACGTCCAAAATGCATCACTATTTTATATCGTAATTCATCCTTATTCATTGATATATTTCACATTGCGATGATGTTCTTATGTTGTTTTGGCCTATTTTACACAGTTTGCAACTTTCCGGTGCCGAAGCAGCAGACGGAGGATTCAGCGGTAAAAAGTGGACGCTGAGTTGCTGAAGAAGAATACCTCTAAATTACCTGAAAATCGACGGAGGGTATTTTCCAGACGGATCACGAAGGCACGCAAAAGGGCAACCAGAGGGGGGCCACAGGGCGCCCAGGCGGCCACCTGGCGCGGCCCCCTCCCTGGCCGCGCCGGGAGGGGGCGCCTGGAGCCCCAGGCCTACTTCCGGCTGCCCCCTGTTGCTTATATACTCCTCGTCATCCGAAAACCCTAAAAAAAGAGAGTTTTGACGGAGTTCCACCGCCGCTCCGTGGCGGAAACCTACATGGAAGAAAAAGCCCTCTCCGGCGGGCAGATTCCGCCGGGGAGATCACCTCCCGGAAGGGGAGATCATCGCCATCATCATCGCCATCGTCACGGGCATCATCGAGATCATCATCAACAACATCCCCAACATCAGCACCATCTCCATCTTCATCCAAATCTCATCTCACCATTGCAACTTGTGTTGTAACCCGTACTATCTATCCTCTCTACTCCATCGGTGTTGATTACTACTTTGTGGTGAATGCTATTGAGTTTTGTTGGAGAAATATCATTATGTCCAGATTGTTTATCAGCCATTTATCTCCACTGATCATGATCTCTTTTATGTCTTGTGAGTAGTTACCTTAGTTCTTGAGGACATGGGAAAAGTCTTGTTGTTAGTAGTCATATGATGTTGAAGTAATATGTGTTGTTTGATACTTAAGTTGTGTTGTTATTCTACTAGTGGTGTCGTGTGAGTCGAACACTCGACACTTCGCCTTATTAAGGACCTAGGGGAATACATTGTGTACAAAGAATGCTTACGGTGGGTTGCCAGAGTGACAGAAACCTGAACCCCAGTTCGCACGCTTTTGCACAAGGGAACAATGGATCATCGATCGTATTGCTATGGTTAGGATTTTGCCTTAAATACTATCTTGTATTTGCGGATGCTTGCAAGGTGTTTAATCATAAGAGTGCACTCATCTTAGTCTAGAGAGTGTACTAGCATAGATCCACCCACTCAACACTTATCAACACATAACATAATACCGATACGGAATATGGCGAAAGCACATGACTACCTCTCCCGTGTGTCCTCAAGAACACTTTAGCCTTTATAAGTTCAGTTGCTAGGCCTCTCCTTTGCTCAGAAAGGATTGGGCCACTTGTTACTCTTCAGTGCCTTTTACTTTGCTCGCTTTTACTTTCCTGTTGCTTATATCAAGAAAACCCCTAAAAAGTTATCTTTCAGTGCTAGCAGTAATTCCTTGCTCAGAATCGCTTATCAATACCTTCTGCTCCTCGTTGGGTTCGACACTCTTACTTATCGAAAACGCTGCAATAGATCCCTTACGGTTGTGGGTCATCAAGTACCGTTTTCTGGCGCCGTTGCCGGGGAGTGTAGCGTTATTAGTAAAGTGAAACTTGTAAGGAAGTTTTTATATTTCTGTTTTTATTTTTGCTGTTGCTACTCTTTGTCCTTATGGACAACCTTGCTATTGGATCGTTGCTTGTGGGAAGACGCCCCACACCTATGGTGGTTGCTCCTCCCCCTACTAAAATTGTGCCCTATAAAATACCAGCTGGTATTATCGATTATGTTTTGGCTTATCGTTATGCAGGAGACAGACATCCTGGTGAACACTTGCTATATCTGTCACAACTATGTTCATTATTTAAGCTTGCAGGTGTATCAATGGAGTTTGTCATGAGGAAATTGTTCTCCGTATCGCTTATAGATAAAGCTTCAGATTGGTATAAGCTTCTCGATAACTCACACTTGCTTGATTGGCAAGAGCTTATGTCTCTCTTTTATACCAAGTTTTATCCTCTTCATGAAATTCATCGAGACAGGAACTATATCTATAACTTTAGGTCTCGTGACGGAGAAAGCATTGCTCAAGCTTGGGGGAGATTGAAGTCCCTAATGCTCAAATGTCCTATTCATGAGCTCCCCAAGGAAATTATACTTACAAATTTTTATGCCAGGCTTTCTCGTCAGGATAAGGAGATGCTGGATGCCTCCTCTAGTGGGGTATTTCAGACGAAGAGTGTTCAAGAAAGGTGGGATCTCATTGAAAGGATCCAGAGGAATACCAAAGATTGGGAAATCGATAAAGGTATTGAACCCGCTATAAATTATGAGCATGATTATATTGAGAGCTAAGTGAAAACTGATTACTTCAATACTTTTTGCTCTAAGATTGGTCTTGATTCCCATCTAATGATTGATTTCTGTAAGGATTTTGCCTCTCACGTTGATTCTTTTAAAAAGAAGAGAGACCAGCATCATGAACCTTTCAAAGAGCTACCTGTTGATATTCATGTTGCTGCCCTATTTTGCCTGCCTTTATATATGAAAAGCCTCCTTTTCCCGCGAGGATAAGGGAGCACTCTCTTGTGACAGGCGTAATAAATAAAAGTGAGAGAAGAATTGATGAGCCTGAGGACCAGATCAAGGTCGATCCTCAAGTTGCATTGGTTAAAGACCTTGTTAGTAATGATGTTTTGGATTCCAATGTAAATTTTTGTGCTGTTTCCACTAACCTTGTCACAGCCAAGAATAAAGGCCCAATTTCAGGTACTCCAGTAGTATCTGTTAAAATAGGAGATCACAATTATTATGGGCTATGCGATTTGGGATTGAGTGCTAGTGCTATCCCCTATTCACTTTATGAAGAGATCATCGGTGAGATTTCCCCTTGTGAACTTGAAGGAGTTGATGTTACCATTCATCTTGCAAACAGAACAACTATCTCTCCTATCGGAATTGTGAGGGACGTTGAAGTCCTATGTGGAAAGGTAAAATACCCTACCGACTTTCTAGTACTTGGTTCAGAGAGGGACAATTTTTGTCCTATTATTTTTGGTAGACCTTTTCTTAGAACTTGGGGAGCTATAATAGATTGCAAGAAAGGTAAAGTTTCTGTTGAATTCAATGGTGAGCCATATGAATTTAATTTTTCTAAGTTCTCTAAGCAGCCTCGTGGTACCGATTTACCTAGTGATGATAAAATTATTGAAAGTATTGCTTATATTGCTATTACCCCTAATGATCCTTTGCAGCAATATATGGAGGACCACGAGAATGATTTGCATATGCAGGAAAGAAATGAACTAGATGAAATATTCTTGAGACAACCTGCTATCCTGAAGCACAACCTTCCGGTTGAACCTTTGGGAATTTTATCAAAACCAAAAGAAGACCCGGTGTTCGATCTTAAACCTCTTCCCGATACGCTCAAGTATGCTTATTTAGATGAAAAGAAAGTATATCCTGTTATTATCAACTCTAACCTTTCAGGATATGAAGAAGAGCGACTATTGGAAGTACTTCGTAAACACCGAGGTGCAATTGGCTATACCCTTGATGACCTTAAGGGGATTAGTCCATATATCTGTCAACATACTATCAACCTTGAGCCTGATGCTAAACCAGTTGTTGATCATCAACGACGGTTGAACCCGAAGATGATGGATGTTGTAAGAACTGAGATTCTCAAGCTTCTAGCCGCAGGTATTATCTACCCTATAGCTGATAGTAAGTGGGTAAGCCCGGTACATTGTGTTCCTAAGAAAGGAGGTACAACTGTGGTTCCTAATGATAAGAATGAACTAATACCTCAGAGAATTATTATTGGATATAGAATGTGTATTGATTACAGGAAGCTGAACAAGGCAACCAGGAAGGATCACTACCCGCTGCCGTTCATCGACCAAATGCTTGAAAGGTTATCCAAAAATACCCACTTTTGTTACCTCGATTGCTATTCTGGCTTCTCTCAAATTCATGTTAACACTGCTGATCAAGAGAAGACCACTTTTACTTGTCCCTTTGGTACTTATGCTTACAGGCGTATGCCTTTTGGTTTATGTAATGCCCCTGCTACTTTTCAAAGGTGTATGTCTGCTATCTTTAATGGTTTCTGTGAGGAGATTGTGGAAGTCTTCATGGACGATTTCTCGGTCTATGGAACTTCCTTTGACCATTGTCTCCACAACCTTAATAAAGTTTTGCAGAGATGTGAGGAGACAAATCTGGTACTCAACTGGGAGAAGTGCCACTTCATGGTTAACGAAGGAATAGTTCTTGGTCACAAGATTTCCGAAAGGGGTATTGAGGTGGACAAGGCCAAGATCGAAGCAATTGAGAGGATGCCCTATCCAAGGGACATCAAAGGTATCCGCAGTTTTCTTGGTCATGCTGGTTTCTATAGAAGATTTATTAAAAACTTTTCTTAGACTTCGAGGCCCCTCACTAATATTCTCCAGAAGGACGTTCCTTTTGTATTTGATGAAGATTGTAAGGAAGCTTTTGAAGTTCTTAAGAAAGCTTTAATAACCGCTCCTATAGTACAACCACCTGACTGGAATTTACCTTTTAAGATTATGTGTGATGCGTGATTTTGCTGTTGGAGCTGTTTTAGGACAAAGAGTTGATAAGAAATTGAATGTTATACATTATGCTAGTAAAACCCTTGATAGTGCTCAAAAGAATTATGCTACTACTGAGAAAGGATTCTTGGCTGTAGTGTTTGCTTGTGATAAGTTTAGGCAGTATATATTTGATTCCAAAGTTATTATTCATACTGACCATGCTGCCATTAAGTACCTTATGACAAAGAAGGATGCCAAGCCAAGGCTTATCAGATGGGTACTCCTTCTTCAAGAATTTGATTTACAGATTGCTGATAGGAAAGGAGAAGACAATCCGGTGGCGGACAATCTTTCAAGGATGGAAGATATACCGCATGATCCCATCCCAGTCAATGACAGTTTTCCAAACGAGCAACTAGCCGTTGTAAAAGTACAATCTCTTTCCGACCCTTGGTTTGCAGATTATGCTAATTTTATCGTTGCAAAGTATTTGCCTCCAGGTTTAACATTTCAGCAAAGGAAGAAGTTCTTTCATGATTTGAGGCACTACTTTTGGGATGACCCACATCTTTTCAAAGAAGGTCCCGACGGGATCGTGAGAAGATGCATACCGGAACATGAGCAGAAGGACATTCTCAGACAGTGTCATGATAGTCCCTATGGAGGACATCATGCCGGTGAGAGGACCGCACATAAGGTTCTTCAATCAGGTTTTTATTGGCTACTCTCTTTAAGGATGCTAGAAATTATGTTTTAGCATGTGATTAATGTCAGAGAGTTGGTAACATTAGTAGAAGGAATGAGATGCCTATGAATTACTCACTAGTGATTAAACCTTTTGATTGCTGGGGTTTTGATTTTATGGGTCCTTTTCCTTCTTCGCACAAGTACACTCACATTTTAGTAGCTGTTGATTATGTGACCAAGTGGGTTGAAGCAATCCCCACTGAAAGTGCTGATCACAAGACATCTTTGAAAATGCTCAAAGATGTGATTTTTCCTAGGTTTGGTGTACCTATGTATCTCATGACTGATGGAGGATCACACTTCACGCATGGAGCTTTTAGAAAAGCTTTAGCCAAGTACGATGTCAATCATAGAATTGCTTCACCGTACCATCCTCAAACTAGTGGGCAAGTTGAGCTCACCAATAGAGAGATTAAGTTGATCTTGCAGAAGACAGTAAACAGAAATAGAAAGGACTTGTCAAATAAGTTAGGAGATGCTTTGTGGGCGTATAGAACTGCTTACAAAAACCCCATGGGCATGTCCCCCTATAAGATGGTGTATGGCAAGGCTTGCCATTTGCCATTAGAGTTAGAGCACAAAGCTTTCTGGGCTGTTAGAGAGCTTAATGCTGACCCAAAGTTAGCTGGTGAGAAGCGTCTCATGAACTTGACTTCTCTAGATGAGTGGAGAAGTGAAGCTTACGAGAGCGCTAAAATGTTCAAGGAAAAGGTAAAGAAGCGGCATGATAGGAGGATTCTGAAACGTGAATTTAATGTTGGTGATAAAGTTTTGTTGTTTAGATCCCATTTCAGGTTTTCTCCAGGCAAACTACTTTCCAGGTGGGAAGTTCCATTTCATATTGAAGAAGTCTATCGGTCTGGAGCAATTAAGATTAACAATTTTGAAGGCACCAAACCTCAAGTTGTGAATGGGCAAAGACTTAAGCATTACATAGCAGGAGACCCTGTCAATGTTGATGTGAATATGATATACACAACAACTCACGAAGAACATGTTGCAGCCCTGTTTCAGACACCAGCAGAAGCAGAATAAGAAAAGGTATGTATTACGGTAAGGAAACATCGCGAACCGCCATAAAAGTTCCGTATTATGAGTTTTTGCAAAATTAGCAAAATTCTAAGCCTAAGTGGAGCCGGAGACAAGCTCCAGGGGGCCCAGGCGCCCCCCTGGCGCGCCCTACCTCCTGGTCGCGCCGGGAGGCTGCCTGGGCACCCAGGAGTCCGTCTCCGACCCCGCTTTAGCCTGTTACCTTCCTTTCTGTGCATAAATTTTTGCTATATATTTGCCCGGATTGTTCCGGCAACGTATCTCGCGATTTCGTGTGTTTTCTTTTCGATCTGTTTCTGCCAGGGAATCTTTCAGGTGGACCTAGGTGCCATGGCTTCTCCAAGTTCCCCCGAGGACAAGTTCGCCGTCAAGGTCATCAACCCTTACCTCGCTGAGGTGAAGAAGCACCCTCAGGTTGTTCGGATGGAGGACGGTGTCCTCCATCAAGAAGATCCGAAGGGACCTATCAAGGAGGGAAGCATCCAGGCCAGGCTAGAAGAAGTGGAGCAAGAAGTCTTCAAGTACAAGAAGATGATCGAGCGTGGTGTTGAAGCTAACTTTGACATCATCAACGAGCTGAAGACCTACTTCCTGAAGGAGATGAAGGAGATGTGGAAAAGCATCACCGCATCTGAAGAAAGAATTAAAGAACTCCAAGGGCAAATTTATGATCTACATCACGAGAACTGTGAGTATGAACTAAGGTTTATGCGCATGGGTATGGGTGCTGCATGCAGGATTCAGGAGACAAACTTCTCATATGAGACTGGAGAACCCCTTCCATGGAAGCGCTTCGCCGAGGACTACGTGATCAACGTCAACAAGAATGAGGAGTGAAATCTCCATGGGTAATGGCATTCCCTTGGCTTGTTCCAAGCTTGGGGGAGTGCCCGGTATCTTTATCTTTATCTTTTGTCTTTTAGAGTCAAATAGAGTCGTATCATGTCTAGGGAGGTTATTATATGAAATAGATGTGTGCATTGAGGTCTATCACTCCTTCGGTGGAGAGATTGTATCCGTGAGTGTGGAGTCGTCTATGATGGAATATTAATGAGAAGTCTATTGGTTCCTTTGCTGCACTCGGTATTCTCTTCACGCAATCGACCTTATATGATGATTCTTATGGGGAGTATTGACCTTATATCAGGTATGGCTGTGAAAACCTTATTTAATCTTGGCAAACATAGCTTTGGTCATAACAACAAACATGATTTTCTTAAAGTAGCGACATAACCAAAACCTTTATGTTATTATGCTTGAAGTGTTATGCTGACAAGGAAGACAACTTGATGTGTTATGCTTATTTTAATGTTTATGCTTTATATTGCTTTGCATCTTAGTCATCATCAATTGTCTGTTCTCTCAAAGCCTTTGCTAGCCTAAACTCTGTACTAAGCGTAATTCTGCTTGTGCATCCATACCCTTAAACCAATACCTTCAATATGAGTCCACCATACCTTCCTATTCGTGGTATTCCACTACCACCTCCTAAAGTATAGAATTTATGTGTTATCCTTAAATGTTCAAAATCTTCTATTTTCTGCCCCTGTTTTAGCTCATGAGGAAGTAATAGTTAATTCATGATCTTTTTAAGTTGGACAAGTTTTACCCCGGGATTGCATGTCTAATCTGCAAACCCCTAATACGAGAAGGAACTAGCATGAGTGCGCCTGGCTCATAAAAGATAATACAACAAACAAACCCTCCTTCACGCTTTGTTCATGAGAAATCAGAAAACTTTGGCAGCGATAAACAAAGGAGATTTAGGGGATGTGATCATCCCCGTACGGGAGCCGTTCCTCGAAACTTGTCCAGATCGAGAAGTAATTGAGTTATCTATTAGCATTCGTTGACAAATCATGCACCTCTCAAACTTGTTTTCATTCTGTTTGATTTAAGGATAGCACATGAGTTTTCCCTACTTCCCTAGAGCGGGGCCTATCTCTTAGTTTTTAGGTTGAGTCAGTTATTCCTACTTCCTTCTATTCTTAATGAGAGCAGACATTTGATGTTGACGAGGATTCATTCATATAAAGTTGCATTAAGATTTGTCATATCATATCCTTGTTGACATTATCATTTGATGAGTAAGTTGTTTGTCAAGCCCAGCTAAGGCAAACATCTTCCTTTGTGTTAACACTTTCACTTCTTGCCTAATAACATGTTCTTTCAAAAGCTTCAATTAATCTCATCAAAACATAAAGAGAAAGAGCAAAAGTAAAAGCTACTAGTTGTTCTTTGACCAAAGGACATGTTTGCCATGATTTGATGAGTTTCCTTAGCCCTACTTCCGTATATAAGTGTTACCACTCTTTTATAAGGGCCTTATGAGTTGAAGATTGCTCTTGAGGATATTTGAGTTGGTGAAGAAACTGTGATGCTTCTTGTCCGTATTCTATTTATCGACACTTCACTCTCTAAACTTGTGGACAGGTTTACCGAGCTCAGTATTCGCTTGGGGACAGGCGAGGTCTAAGCTTGGGGTGTTGATACGTCCAAAATGCATCACTATTTTATATCGTAATTCATCCTTATTCATTGATATATTTCACATTGCGATGATGTTCTTATGTTGTTTTGGCCTATTTTACACAGTTTGCAACTTTCCGGTGCCGAAGAAGCAGACGCGGGATTCAGCGGTAAAAAGTGGACGCTGAGTTGCTGAAGAAGAATACCTCCAAATTACCTGAAAAACGACGGAGGGTATTTTCCAGACGGATCACGAAGGCACGCAAAAGGGCAACTAGAGGGGGGCCACAGGGCGCCCAGGCGGCCACCTGGCGCGGCCCCCTCCCTGGCCGCGCCGGGGGGGCGCCTGGAGCCCCTGGCCCACTTCCGGCTGCCCCCTTTTGCCTATATACTCCTCGTCATCCGAAAACCCTAAAAAAAGAGTTTTAACGGAGTTCCGCCGCCGCTCTGTGGCGGAAACCTACAGAGAAGAAAAAGCCATCTCCGGCGGGCAGATTCCGCCGGCGAGATCACCTCCCGAAAGGGGAGATCATCGCCATCGTCATCGCCATCATCACGGGCATCATCGAGATCATCATCAACATCATCCCCAACATCAGCACCATCTCCATCTTCATTCAAATCTCATCTCACCATTGCAACTTGTGTTGTAACCCGTACTATCTATCCTCTCTACTCCATTGGTGTTGATTACTACTTTGTGGTGAATGCTATTGAGTTTTGTTGGAGAAATATCATTATGTCCAGATTGTTTATCATCCATTTATCTCCACTGATCATGATAACTTTTATGTCTTGTGAGTAGTTACCTTAGTTCTTGAGGACATGGGAAAAGTCTTGTTGTTAGTAGTCATATGATGTTGAAGTAATATGTGTTGTTTGATACTTAAGTTGTGTTGTTATTCTACTAGTGGTGTTGTGTGAGTCGAACACTCAACACTTCGCCTTATTAAGGACCTAGGGGAATACATTGTGTACAAAGAATGCTTACGGTGGGTTGTCGGAGTGACAAAAACCTGAACCCCAGTTCGCACGCTTTTGCACAAGGGAACAATGGATCATCGATTGTATTGCTATGGTTAGGCTTTTGCCTTAAATACTATCTTGTATTTGCGGATGCTTGCAAGGTGTTTAATCATAAGAGTGCACTCATCTTAGTCTAGAGAGTGTACTAGCATAGATCCACCCACTCAACACTTATCAACACATAACATAATACTGATACGGAATATGGCGAAAGCACATGACTACCTCTCCCGTGTGTCCTCAAGAACACTTTAGCCTTTATAAGTTCAGTTGCTAGGCCTCTCCTTTGCTCACAAAGGATTGGGCCACTTGTTACTCTTCAGTGCCTTTTACTTTGCTCGCTTTTACTTTCCTGTTGCTTATATCAAGAAAACCCCTAAAAAGTTATCTTTCAGTGCTAGCAGTAATTCCTTGCTCAGAATAGCTTATCAATACCTTCTGCTCCTCGTTGGGTTCGACACTCTTACTTATCGAAAACGCAGCAATAGATCCCTTACGGTTGTGGGTCATCATCAGCATACACTATTCTGGATAATGTTGCTTTATTTAATAATTAATAAAAACTTTAGAAAATCATATCTTTTAAACCGTAACTCGGATGAAAAAAATTTATATATGAAAGTTGCTCAGTACGACGAGACGAATCCGAATACGCGATCCGTTCGTCCGCCACACATTTCTATCATACCTTACACACAACTTTCCCCCTCCGTTTCATCTGCCCGAAAACGCGAAACACCGGGAATACTTTCCCGAATGTTTTTCATCCTCGCTAGTATCACCTCCTACCGCGTTAGGTCACACATAGCACCGCGTTTTGCCGTGTTATGCTTTGTGATGCTATAGTTTGCTCTGTTATTTATTTGTTTCCCCTTCGTTGCTTATTTTCGGTAGACTCCGATACCGTGATAGACCTCGAGACCATTGATGTTTCGGTGTTCGACTACGACTACGCTTCCGAAGATTCCTTTCGTCTGCAGAGCTTCCAGGCAAGCCCCCCCCCCCTTTTGATCACCAGATATCGCCTATTCTTCTCTCTACTGCTTGCATTAGAGTAGTGTAGCATGTTATTGTTCGGTTATTCCTATTCTGTTGCATAGCCTGTCATTGTTGCTACCACTGTTGATACCTTACCTGCTATCCTAATGCTTAGTATAGGATGCTAGTATTCCATCAGTGGCCCTACATTCTTGTCCGTCTGCCATGCTATACTATCGGGCCGTGATCACTCGGGTGGTGATCACGGGTATATACTTTACTATTACTTACACATGATGATGATTCAGAGATGGGGGCTGAAGGGGCAGGTGGTTCCACCCAGGTAGTGGTGGGCCTGGGTTCCCGGCAGCCCCCTGATGGTTACTTTGTGGCGGAGCGACAGGGCGGGTTGCGACCACCT
The DNA here is from genome assembly GCA_902687465.1 of Secale cereale. Classification (NCBI taxonomy): domain Eukaryota; kingdom Viridiplantae; phylum Streptophyta; class Magnoliopsida; order Poales; family Poaceae; genus Secale; species Secale cereale. The sequence goes on from LR738710.1 coordinate 752,705,163, forward strand.
AGGAGACAGGTGGGCCTGGCCCTGGTCGTTGTCCGCGGTTATTTCATAATAACACGTTTAACGGGATCTTGGTATTTGATCTGAGTCTGGCCATTTGGTCTATACGCACTAACCAGCTACGTGGGAATAGTTATGGGCACTCGACGTCGTGGTATCCGCCGAAGCCTTCTTGACGTCAGCGACTTAGCGACGCGCGCCGGATTGGACCGGAACGCCTACTCTGGTATTAGGAGAGGCTAGGTCTGCTTACCGGCCGCCCTCGCAACGTGCAGGTGTGAATTGGGCGATGGGCCCAGACCGCCATGCGCGTAGGGTTTAGACCGGCGTGCTAGCCTCTCTGTTGTGCTTAGGTAGGGCTGCGACGTGTTGATCTTCCGAGGCCGGGCATGACCCTGGAAAGTGTGTCCGACCAAATGGGATTGAGCGTGATGGGTTATGTGGTGCACCCCTGCAGGGAAGTTAATCTATTCGAATAGCCGTGTCCCTCGGTAAAAGGACGACCCGGAGTTGTACTCTGACCTCATGACAACTAGAACTGGATACTTAATAAAACACACCCAGGCAAGTTCCAGATACAACCTGGTGATCGCTTTCCCACAGGGCGACGAGGGGAGGATCGCTGGGTAGGATTATGCTATACGATGTTACTTGGTGAACTCTTCAGCTACTCAAGACGGAGGCTGCCAGAAGCTTTGACACTTGTTACTATTCCATCTACTCTCTTCTACTGCTGCAAGATGGAGGTTGCCAGAAGCATAGTCTTTGTTTGGATTAGCTATCCCCCTCTTATTCTGGCATTCTGTAGTTTAGCCCACAGATATTACCACCTTACACAGATATCATTGCATATGTAGTATAGATCCTTGCTTGCGAGTACTTTGGATGAGTACTCACGGTTGCTTTGCTCCCCCTTTTTCCCCTTTTTGTTCCTTCTTCTCGGATGATGCAACCAGATTGATGGAATCCAGGAGCCAGAAGATCCCGAGGATGTTTCTACGTGGAGTTCGACTTCGAGGAGTAGTTAGGAGGTCCCAGGCAGGAGGCCTTGCCTTTTCGATCGTTGTTACTTTTGTGCTAGCCTTCTTAAGGCAAACTTGTTTAACTTATGTCTGTACTCAGATATTATTGCTTCCGCTGACTCTTGTGTATTCGAGCTTATGTATTCGAGCCCTCCAGGCCCCTGGCTTGTAATATAAAGCTTGTATTATTTTAATTTGTGTCTAGAGTTGTGTTGTGATATCTTCAAGTGAGTCCCTGATCTTGGTCGTACACATTTGTGTGCATGATTAGTGTACGGTCAAATCGGGGGCGTCACAAGTTGGTTTCAGAGCCGACTACCTGTAGGAATCCCCCTTTCCAACTCCTTGGCCGAAGTTGAGTCTAGTTTTTGAAAAACAAATTTACTAACTTGTTGTGTGGCTTACGGGCCCACATCACCAATGGGTGGTATTAGGATCTTTTACTCCTCGTCTATACTCTGGGACTCTGATCTCTCTTCTATTCGGGATAAATGAATTTTGCAAAATCTAACATTAGGATCTCGTTATCACTTTCACCCGGAGAACACCTTATTACCGATGACCGTCTGCTGCACCAGAAGACCCTGAAGATACTCTCCGTTGTTAACCCAAAAACTTGTGCTCATCACCTTTGCAATTCACTGCCACCGATATATCGCTATGGGTATCTGCATGCACTTGCCATTCTCATGATCATTCCTCGTCGCTCTTGTTGTTACAAGATGCCTCGAAATATTCTCCGTTGTCCTGAGAATCCTTTGAGTTTACTGTCTTGCAGTTTTATTTCGCATGAAAACCCTTACGGTTATTTCCTCGCATTTATCGAGGATCCGTTCTTCTCAATTGTTCATACGTCTCACTAAATTCTTCGGAATACTCTTTGACCTTTGAAAATCCTCTGCAGCCGGTTACTCTTCAAATTCTTGTCTGCTTGCATTATGGTTAATTCCATATGACTAGTAGTCTTTGTTAACATCCGCTGTCTTAGCCATTTTGAGCCTATTGATTCAATGTGTGCATATGCACGCAGTCATCGGTTATCCTTTAAAAAAATTACCTTTCCGGCTGAGACGTCATTCCGGACATGAGTTGTTTCTCGGCAATTCAAACCTTTATTGATTGTCCAACTAAGAGTTTTCAACTTATCCATCCTTGATCAGAGCGTCTGCTTCTGATCCTTCATTTTGGAAACCATAATTTCTTTCTATTTAAGCATGAGGCTAATAAGGTGATTCTTGGACCTGATGCCTCTGCATTCCTTCTTCCTCTGAGTGAGTACCGATACTCACATCAGCTCCGTTGTGGATCGCCCGATCCATTTTTGGATTGTTATCCGATAGTGTCCATCATATTCAATCACCTTGTGAGTTCTTCCCCTGATATATAATGCCTTTGGTAAATTGTATCCTCTACTTGGTCAACCATGCTCTGCTTTCGAGCTGGTGTATTTACTTTTGAAACTTGTAGTATATGTTACTAAGATGCCCGATGGGTTGAACCTATGCCTTCCCCTAATCCGTGAGAACCCGAAAGTTCTCACAAGTCTTACTCTTCCGGTGTTCTACCAGATAAAATTCGAACACTACCGTTTTATCAAAGCGAGAGGTGAATGAAATGATATGCATTAAAGAAGTGGGAGTCGACCTTTGTGTTCATGCCCATGAAAATGACGTAGACCGTATCAGAAGCTTCTTGCCAAATGATTATCCAGCTATATGATTCTTTCGAAATTCTCGAATCGATTCCTTACAGTTATGGTTTCGACCATGTTGTCCCGATCTAATATATCTAATGGGAATTCATTCAGTGCCTCGTCTATTTTTGGCAAGATTGAAGTATCTACTGTCATAGGTCAATGACCCGGTTCTACTTGTATCATGGTCTACCTTCGAGTATTACCCCCTGGTATCTCGAAGATGTCTTGCCATTGCACCACATCTTACTAACTTTGTTGTAGTAATGTCTTTCCTTGTCGTAATCACTCTACGGGTTCTGGGTTGTTGCCAACCATGGACACCGACTAGTGAAATTAATCCACACTACAAATCAAATACCTCTAGTATTTTTACTGGGAACTTCTGAACTCAATTTGGTCATTCCTAGCCTATCGACTGCATCCCAGTCTTGCTATCTTTGACTGTGCTACCTCATCTTTCTCTGGTGCACGAATTCTTCAGTATGTGAGCACGACTCACGTCGAGCCTTCAACATCATTTTGCTTGTCTTGAAAGGCAACTTTGGTTCCGAGCTTGCATCTTATATATTGATCCTATAAATTGCCACTTCGTCATTCCCTTGTTGCCATGTTGTTTGATTGCATCCTCATGAAACCTCCCGGCAATTGTGCCGGATCACCTTCAACACTTTGACTTCTTCCGAGATGTCAACTGTGTTCGTGATGAGAAATACCTTCCTTGCCCTCGATGATTTTTATTATCATCGAAAACACCCTTGACTTCCTTTCATCGCGAACTTGTCCACATTATGAATACAACTTGCTCTCCAGCTAGTGTTGTGTTCTGCATTGAAGTATTACTGTCTTTTATGTCGAGAATGTGGTGGGGATTGCTCCACCTCTTAGAAATTCTCGGTATGATGTTACTTCTCACCATCACCATTCTTCCTTGGTCCCCGTGTTGTTTTTAACCGGGATACCAATATGCTAGCGATGCTGCTTGAGTTCTGTACGTCTAGCAACCCTATTGCTTTGAAGTTAACGATCAACAGTTCGTTCTTAGACTGTTGGTTATTGAATCATCACTCTAAACATTGATCTTGTCGCCTAAGGTCATATTTCGGGCACATCTTTCAACTAATAATTAATGGTGTATGTTTTTCTCGAGCATAGAACATTATATCATTTGAATTGACTAATGTCATCTTCTTGTTCACGTGATTGTGGAAGTCCATCCGTTTGGAATTCTCGATGAATTGTCGCTGAGCCCATCAGCCAACTCCTCATCATCTCTTTGGTTTAATGATGAACTATTGTTTCGGGAACCCGCTCCCATAGTTCATTTCCTGAGAATCTTGCAATGTCTTTTCGTCGATTTGTGTTGCACCTTTTCTTCTCAAACATCCTGAGTTTGAGGTATCATGACACCAATCGGATATGAATATCGGTCAGATATGATGGTTGGGACAACTTTCCAGTAGTTATAATGTTGGTCCTTTGATGACCTGGTAATATGATGTCATGCCTAGCACCCCTGGCCGGAGGACCCATCATTATAATGTCTTTTGCAAGTATAACCATCCTTCCAGGAGGAAATTGTAAGACTTATTTTATAAGTTGCTCCTGATGGATCATTTGTGTATCCAAAGTCAGGCCCTTGTTTGAATCACCATATCATTGCTACCTCGAAGCATGACTATGATACCCCACTCATCAACAGGAACATTTGAGGCGCGATGCTAAGTGATTCTTGGTCAGTTATCCAAACACCGTTGTATGGGTAACGTCTTGATTAATCCTTGCCTCTTTATCTGAATGGTTGGGTACTTGCTCTCCAACCCTGTACGCCATGTTTTGCTTGGCCATGGGAAGGTTATACTCCTATTAATTGTGTGTAATCACAATTTTCCTTTCCATTTGTTTGTTTAACCTTTCCTTGATCTACATATAATCTAAGCAGTAATAATTCTCTACTTATATAAACACCTTGTTGTACAACTCTACCGGTAAGACCATGTTACTATGGTTGGTAACATTCCAGTAACCACCGATGGAAGAAAACTTTGCCTACCGGTCCGCCTCGTTTGAACGAGCAAGAAAATGGTTCTCTTCGTCCCCCGTCCTTGGTACCGACATTGTTGCCAACTTAGCTGACAGACTATCCTCTAACATGCCTTGCGTTCTATGCAGGATGTCATCGCCCTTCCTATTTTTAACCCACATGCTGGGCCCATAACCCACAGGTCCACTGGATCGAAACCTGACTCTTCTTCACAACCCGGATTCTAATGTATCCTTGGCACCTGGCTTCGTGTGTGATTCACGAGCTAAATTCTATACCATTATTCATCCTGGAATCAAACACCATGTTATTCTCGTTGTTCAAGCCCCCATTCCAGCTTCTGTCTAGGCATCGAATGATTGCCTACCCATTTTGAAACTTTGATACCATCGTTTATTGCACTCAATGAATTCACCAAAATACAACTCGTGGGATACCTCGTGTATTTCCCACTGAGTTCACCGTCAGATGCCCAGCTTTGTGGAGATGCGTTCTTCCGGAGTTTTTCCCCTTGGTCGCGTTCGTAGGACGATGGAGATCCCGAAGAAAGGATGACGACTTGATCACGATGACTTGAAGCCGAGAAAAGAAGACATCAGCGAAAGGGATCAACCTCTTCAAAAGGGCAACCAAGACCGAGAAGACTCGTTAGGTTTTCGCTACCAACACTTTTCCCCCTTACTCCACTGCTTAAATCTCGGGACGAGATTTCTTGTAGTGGAGGAGAATTGTGACGCCCGGGTAGTTAAGCTACAGTAACCCTCTTCTAATGACGACACGTCCCCGCAATTACTGTTGATAATCTTGTGTTAGTTCAAAACCGGTTCGAATTTAAGTTCAAAATCAAGCAACCAATAAAAGTTTTCAAACGTCAAAAATAAAATGTTCTAAATGTGACAAATAAATCATATGAAATATTGGTGGAGAAACCACACTTTTATAAAGAGTTTAAATGCACTATAATAATTAAAAGTAGTGGCTAAATTAATAATTTAATTGCTTTTGAAACTATGAAAATATTAAACTAATATATATTGGCTACAAACTAGGTTTGGTAGTGGCCTATATTGTTCATACTAATTTAGGTGTTAACTTGGTATTTCATAAGACTAAAATAAAAGAAACTATAAATGAAAATAGAAAAGAATAAATAAAGGAAAAGGTAAGAAAACAAAAAACAAAAATAAAAGGAAAGGAAACCCAGCCCCTCCCCCTCGGCCCAACTGGCCTCAGCCGACCGAATGGGCCGGCCCACCCCCATCTGCTTATCCACACCCCACCCGATCGAACCCTAGTCCCTATGTCCCCTTTCTCTCCCCCACGTCTCCCTCGCCTCCCCACCCCGATCCCCTTCTGGATCGGGGCGCACGGCCACGACGCCAGCCATCCCCCAGCCCCACCTTCGAACCTCGTCGGCGCCCGCCTCTACGCCCGCATGGCGCTCGGTCCCCCGTCGAGCCTAGTTGGATCGGGTGACAACCGTGTCCCCCCTGCCACCGGCGCTCACCGTCGCCGAATCGTCTGCGTCTTCCTCCCCGAGCACCGTTGCCCGCGATCCCTACACCACCCAGTGAGCCCCCCCTCTCCTCGTCCGGTCACCGCGCGCCGGCGTCGTCCTGCATGCGCACGAGCGCTCGCGCTCACCCCCTGCTGCGCGCATTACCGCCCCTCCCAGCGCTCCTCGCCGCGGCCACCTCGCCAGCGCAGTCCCGCGCCGAGGTGCCCCCTGCAGGCCGGTGATGGGCCTCGAACCCCTCGTTGGTTACCCCAAGTGGAAGGTGTAAGATGCAGTAAGTAGAAGTGTTTTCCCCTAGCAAAGATGCCAAGGATCGATTCCCCAGAGACTCCTAGGTTCAACAAGTAGGTGTCAATTGCTACGGCGCCAGATTAGTAGCAACCAACGTGGACCTGCACACAGATACAAATAACTTTGCTCCCAACGAGTACAGAGAGGTTGTCAATCTCTCCGGCCTTGTAGTTCACAAAGGATTAAAAGCAATGATAGTAGTGATAGATAGTTTTTGCAATAGTAAATAAATAACGAAAAGTAAATAGTGGATGTGATCAATGATGGTAATATGGACCGGAGTCTCATGATGTTCACTAGTGATGTCTCTCTCCCAAAAGACGATAAAACAGCTATGTGAGGTAAACAAATTACAGCTGGGCAATTGACAGGACCACGAACGCAAACCAATGCTGACTACATTGCAAGAAAGGTTGAGGTTCAAAGCATGGGCGGTACGCCAAAGTAAGTAGACCGAAATCCATCAATATCTACTACTAATCATCCACCTTGAGATATCTATCCAGAACATCTCACTGGTATTAAGTTGCGAGTCCCACCCATAGTGTAAACTCAATGCAACAGACAACTGCATTAAAAGAACTTTGCGTAAAGTAAACAATCCTTGCACCAGCGGGCACAAGCACCGTTGTTTTCCCCCTTGTGGCAACAGCACATCCCCTAGACTCATGTTTCTGTCACTCAAGCTAGTCATCGAGGGGCATGAACCCACAATCAAGCATAACGTTCCCTCTTGGAGTCACTACCTACTACTCGGCCAAAGCAATAAGTAACAACGGAGAACATGCAAGAATTACTTATGAACTAAAATATAAAAGAGGTGAATCAAATATATTACTCAAGATCAATCTGAACATAATCTCATAATCCATCGGATCCCAGCAAACTCAACATAGCAACAGCATAAGGATTAGATAGGTGCCTTGATCATGTAGGGCAGCTCACGAGGACTAATTAGTGAAGCACAAGAACGGGAGGAGAACATCACATAGCTACTGGTCATGGACTCATGGTCCAAGGGAGACTACTCACGAGTCATCCGGGAGGCGTCCATGGTGGTGGAGAAGCTCCCGGTGGTGATCCTCCCCTCCGGCAGGGTGCCGGGAAGAGTTCTCCTGGTGCTCCCGATCTTGGAAGCGGCAGCGGCGGCGGTACAGAGATGGGATCGCGAAAAGGGTTCCTGTTCTGAGGGTTTCGGGGGTCCCTCTAAATATATGCCAAAGGGGGGCACCGGACGGGCTTCGGGCGGCCCAGGCGCCCACCCGGCGCGGCCCAGGGGGGGCGCCCACAGGGCGCCTGGAGCCCCTGTGCCCCCCCCCAGGCTGCCCTTCGGACGCAGTGTTGTTTCCGGATCGCTGGTTTTTTATATAATTTTTCTGGATTTTTCTGGGCAGTTCTCGAAACGTGAAAACCTGAAATACAAAAACAGCCGAAAACAGAAACTGGCACTGGGGTGCACTGGATTAGTAAGTTAGTCCAAATATGATCAAAAGTGTATGGAAGTGTATGAATATCATAGCAATATCACCCAAAAGTGGCATGGAGCAAGCAGAAATTATAGATACGTTTTGGACGTATCAACATCCCCAAGCTTAATTCCTGCTCGTCCTCGAGTAGGTAAATGATAACAAGAATAATTTATGTGGTGACATGCTATTAACCATATAGTACTTTCTCATAGTCATATGACAAAACCTTACTGAGACAATGATTCTAAAGTAATTAAGTTGCCTCAAGAGAAAATCACAAATGACTGAAAGTTTTACAACATGAAACTGAAACATCAAAAAGATTTGTAATGAATATGATGTGCAAATAAGATAAAGTGATATCTAGCTTGCCCCCTTTAGTGATGCAAAACATAAGTGCAGGGGCACCTTCAAGGTTTAAGTGATGACTAGATACAATCATTTCAGAATAAACGATATCACAATCATGCAAAAGACAATGCTACTTTGGGACAATGCACATTACACTCAGAATGACAATCATGCTCTCAGTAGTTGGTGCTTCAACATAAAGGTAAAAGAAAGGTTAAGTGCTAAAGCTTTTTATTTTGAAAACATGGAAGCAATTGTGTCAACGGTAGTAGTACTTCATATGTGTCACGTATAAAACATCCTATAAGTTGCAAGCCTCATGCATCGTATACCAATAGTGCTCACTCCTTGTCCTAATTAGCTCGGATCCCCATGGGTTATCATTGCATTACATATGTTTTAACCAAGTGTCACAAAGGGGTACCTCTATGCCACATGTACAAAGGTCCAAGGAGATAAATCGCATTTGATTTCTCGTTTTTGATAGATCTCAACTTGAGGACATCCATACCGGGACAACATAGAAAATAGATGATGGACTCCTCTTTAATGCATAAGCATGTTCTCATAAGAGATTGAGGATTAAGGTCCAAGCTAAAACTTCCACCATGATGCATGGCTTTGGTTGGCGGCCCAATGTTCTTCTCTAACAATATGCATATTAATTCAACCCACGGTAAATCACCCTTACTTCAGACAAGACGAACATGCATAGCAACTCACATGATATTCAACAAAAGTGTGATAGTTGATGGCGTCCCCAGAAACATGGTTACCGCTCAGCAAGCAACTCATAAGAAATAAGATACATAGGCAACATATTCTTTACCACAATAGTTTTTAGGCTACTTTCCCATGAGCTATGTATTGCATGGTTAGTTTGCTTAGTGCAGGTGGAGGTTAGCAAAAGACTGGGAGCGACCAACTAAGAGAGCAATGACGGTCATAATCATGCAGAGCGACAAAGCAATATTGAATAAGGCATGGTAGTTATATCACTACTCAGAAACAAAAGATCATCAAGGCTTGACAGGCTTTCTTTACAGTCTTGAATATGCGTGAGCATACGCCAAGTCAATCAAAATAAATTCTTGAAGGAAGATATTACTAAACCATACCACATCATAGGCAAACAAACCAAGATGGTACTCCAATAACACATTGGGAACCCCCCCAGCTATTTGAGATTAACCATAAGAAAACCTGAACTACTAAGCACCATCATGCAAGTAGCATCTTTATCATAGACACATTAACCAATGCAACGGAAGCAAACTCTCTTAATAAGGTGAGCATGATAATTAAAGAGAGTTCAAGCAACCAACTAAACAAAAGCTCTTCGAAAAGATAAGCATGAATACTAAGAGCAGAGTATGATAGTAGCTATTAAAAGACAAAGAACACACGCAGCATAGATAGACATGAAAATTCTATGTTATGTTCTAGGTAGAGGTGGAGCGTGTTTAACTCCCACATAAAGGAATGCTGGGTTCTGACTCGTTATGAAAAACTAAAAATAAAACTAAAAACAAGACGCTCCAAGCATAGCACATAACACATGAAGTGATAAAAATATAGCGAAACGAAAGACGAACTGATAATGTTGATGGAGAAGGGGATGCACGGGGGCATCCCCAAGCTTAGACGCTTGAGTCTCCTTGAATATTTCTTGGGGGTGCACGGGGGCATCCCCAAGCTTGAGCGCTTGACACTCCTGAATCTTTTTATCATCTTCCCTCGCACACTTGAAAACTCCCTTCATACATAACTCATCATAATCTGATTAGCGAGGTTAGTACCCTTAATAAAATAATTATACCTTGCTGGAAATAAGGATATTCTTGAAGTTCTACTGTTTCTCAAGATTGCCAAAAGGTTTTTGCAAATAAAAAGCAAGTTCTTAATTTGCAAAGTGAAGGTAAGGCAAAACAGGACAGAATCTGTGAAAAACAGAACAACAGGCAGTAATCGATCTGTTCGGGATACTTATGCAACTCAAATCAAAAAACTCAGAACCGACGCACGAAAGACAATTATATAGAGAACGCTGTCGAAAAATTTCAGACCAAAAGGATGATCTGGTGATTTTATACGAATTTTTCTATCCAAGGACAGAATCTGTTTCCTGGACAGCACCTCACAACTTTTGAACTTTCTAGCAATCAGAGGCTATACTTGGCACAAATATGAAAAGTAAAGATACAATGATGATGCTACAGCAGTAAACAACATCAAGACTCAACAAAAGCAAAAATTTATTTATGTGGGCTGCCTCCCAAAAGCGCTTTCTTTTATGCCTTTAAGCTAGGCATAATGCATAGAGGAATCAATAACCATCATAATAATCGGAGTTATAGATTGCTTCAAATGGTTCCTCAACAAGTTCATTCTTGTTCCTTCTAGGAAAGGGGTACACACCTTTTTCCTTCCCGCGTAAGCGGATTTGTCCCTTACCTATATCGATGAAGCCTTTAACTGCTCGGAGGAAGTCCCTTCCAAGCACTATATTCCCTTGGTTTGGCTCCACGATGAAGAAATCAATCATTGCAATCCCTTTAAGGAATTTAACTGGCACGTCTTTTATTTTTCCCAGGATTTCAGAAATATCTCCATTAGTATGTTCATGATAAGATGGTAATCTATCCATGTTAAATTTTAAAGAATCATGAACAATTTTTGGCATAGTAGAAACCATAGATCCAATATCACAATAAGCAAGGAAGTCTTGATTAGAGATGCTAATCCTAACAAAAGGCTCCCAATCATCGTTTATTTCCAAAATGTCTCTTTTATTGGGTTTAGGTTTCTCTACCTTCATTAAGTCTAGAGCATCCATTCTCTTTTCAATAGTAGCAAGTCTATCTATGACAGTATCAAAATTATGATCATAAACAAAGTAACTAGATAGACCATGTATAATTTCAAGAGCTCTAGCTTCATCACATTCTAGGAAATCTCCCTCGGCTATAATGTCAAGGGAGTGATTACACCATTTAAAAAGACCATGGTAAAAATTTCTAAGCACAATTTTTATAGGTATCCAAGGCATAATTCTCCTATGTGCATCAGAAATTCTGTCCCATGCCTTCTTCATATTTTCTCCATCCCTTTGATGGAAATCTACAACTTCTGATTCCCTCAAAGCACCAAATCCTAACATGTTTGGCTAAACAGAAAGGACTAATAATAAAAAGGCAAATAAAATTTTTTGTGGTTTTTTTTTTGATAAAAGATACTAAAGCAAAAATGAAAGGTAAACTAACAAGACTAAAAAGCAAAGGTAAAGATAGCATGCAACTCCCCTATCCTGAAGAGTGGAGTCCCCGGCAACGGCGCCACAAAATACTCCTTGATGGGCCTCAAACCCCTCGTTGGTTACCCCAAGTGGAAGGTGTAAGATGCAGTAAGTAGAAGTGTTTTCCCCTAGCAAAGATGCCAAGGATCGATTCCCCAGAGACTCCTAGGTTCAACAAGTAGGTGTCAATTGCTACGGCGCCAGATTAGTAGCAACCAACGTGGACCTGCACACAGATACAAATAACTTTGCTCCCAACGAGTACAGAGAGGTTGTCAATCTCTCCGGCCTTGTAGTTCACAAAGGATTAAAAGCAATGATAGTAGTGATAGATAGTTTTTGCAATAGTAAATAAATAACAAAAAGTAAATAGTGGATGTGATCAATGATGGTAATATGGACCGGAGTCTCATGATGTTCACTAGTGATGTCTCTCTCCCAAAATACGATAAAACAGCTATGTGAGGTAAACAAATTACAGCTGGGCAATTGACAGGACCACGAACGCAAACCAATGCTGACTACATTGCAAGAAAGGTTGAGGTTCAAAGCATGGGCGGTACGCCAAAGTAAGTAGACCGAAATCCATCAATATCTACTACTAATCATCCAGCTTGAGATATCTATCCAGAACATCTCGCTGGTATTAAGTTGCGAGTCCCACCCATAGTGTAAACTCAATGCAACAGACAACTGCATTAAAAGAACTTTGCGTAAAGTAAACAATCCTTGCACCCGCGGGCACAAGCACCGTTGTTTTCCCCCTTGTGGCAACAGCACATCCCCTAGACTCATGTTTCTGTCACTCAAGCAAGTCATCGAGGGGCATGAACCCACAATCAAGCATAACGTTCCCTCTTGGAGTCACTACCTACTACTCGGCCAAAGCAATAAGTAACAACAGAGAACATGCAAGAATTACTTATGAACTAAAATATAAAAGAGGTGAATCAAATATATTACTCAAGATCAATCTGAACATAATCTCATAATCCATCGGATCCCAGCAAACTCAACATAGCAACAACATAAGGATTACATAGGTGCCTCGATCATGTAGGGCAGCTCACGAGGACTAATTAGTGAAGCACAAGAACGGGAGGAGAACATCACATAGCTACTGGTCATGGACTCATGGTCCAAGGGAGACTACTCACGAGTCATCCGGGAGGCATCCATGGTGGTGGAGAAGCTCCCGGTGGTGATCCTCCCCTCCGGCAGGGTGCCGGGAAGAGTTCTCCTGGTGCTCCCGATCTTGGAAGCGGCGGCGGCGGCAGAACAGAGATGGGATCGCGAAAAGGGTTCCTGTTCTGAGTGTTTCGGAGGTCCCTCTAAATATATGCCAAAGGGGGGCACCGGACGGGCTTCGGGGGGCCCAGGCGCCCCCCCGGCGCGGCCCAGGGGGGCGCGCCCACAGGGCGCCTGGAGCCCCTGTGCCCCCCCCCCCAGGCTGCCCTTCGGACGCAGTGTTGTTTCCGGATCGCTGATTTTTTATATAATTTTTCTGGATTTTTCTGGGCAGTTCTCGAAACGTGAAAACCTGAAATACAAAAACAGCCGAAAACAGAAACTGGCACTGGGGTGCACTGGATTAGTAAGTTAGTCCAAATATGATCAAAAGTGTATGGAAGTGTATGAATATCATAGCAATATCACCCAAAAATGGCATGGAGCAAGCAGAAATTTTAGATACGTTTTGGACGTATCAGCCGGTGTGCCTCGCCGCAGCCGCCACCCCGTTCTCTAGTGCTCCGGCTCCCGCTGCCCAGTTGCCGTGGCTGTGGCTGGCCGCTAGCCGCGCCCTGCCCGGTGCGCAGCCCCGGCCCCCTGCGCCGCTGTTGCCGCTCATTGCGGTGGCCGCCGGCGCCCAGTGCCCGGGTCTCCCCCCTTCCCCTGCCGGCCGACGGCACCAGCCGCACCGCTCGACCTCGCCGCTGCCACTTTCGGCGCCCAGCGCGTCGCTCGCCCCACCGCCCGGGTCGGGCGCTGTTAGCGCCCACACGCCCGTATCCGCACGCCCAGTGCCCATTAAGGCCCCGGGCTCAATGACAGGCGGGGCGCACGCCCCTAAAAGTTTTAAAAAAATATTAATGAGAAGAAATTTAAAATAACAATAAAATATTAATTAGTTAATTAATTAACTTAATTAATCATGTTTAATTAACCTAATCAATTAACTAAACTAGTTAAACCTCTTTAGTTAGTCTTAGGCAATGACAGCTGGGACCCGCACGTCAGTTTGACCCAGTCAACGACATGTTGACTGCTGACATCATGATGACGTCAGCATACACTATTGTGGATAATGTTGATTTATTTAATAATTAATAAAAACTTTAGAAAATCATATCTTTTAAACCGTAACTCGGATGAAAATAATTTATATATGAAAGTTGCTCAGAACGACGAGACGAATCCGAATACGCGATTCGTTCGTCCGCCACACATCTCTATCATACCGAACACACAACTTTCCCCCTCCGTTTCATCTGCCCGAAAACGCGAAACACCGGGAATACTTTCCCGGATGTTTTTCATCCTCGCTAGTATCACCTCCTACCGCGTTAGGTCACACGTAGCACCGCGTTTTGCCATGTTATGCTTTGTGATGCTATTGTTTGCTTTGTTATTTATTTGTTTCCCCTTCGTTGCTTATTTTTGGTAGACTCCGATACCGTGATAGACCTCGAGACCATTGATGCTTCGGTGTTTGACTACGGCTACGCTTCCGAAGATTCCTTTCGTCTGCAGAGCTTCCAGGCAAGCCCCCCCCCCCTTTTGATCACCAGATATCGCCTATTCTTCTCTCTACTGCTTGCATTAGAGTAGTGTAGCATGTTACTGTTCGGTTATTCCTATTCTGTTGCATAGCCTGTCATTATTGCTACCACTGTTGATACCTTACCTGCTATCCTAATGGTTAGTATAGGATGCTAGTATTCCATCAGTGGCCCTACATTCTTGTCTGTCTGCCATGCTATACTATCTGGCCATGATCACTCAGGTGGTGATCACGGGTATATACTTTACTATTACTTACACATGATGATGATTCAGAGATGGGGGCTGAAGGGGCAGGTGGTTCCACCCAGGTAGTGGTGGGTCTGGGTTCCCGGCAGCCCCCTGATGGTTACTTTGTGGCGGAGCGACAGGGTGGGTTGCGACCACCTAGGAGACAGGTGGGCCTGGCCCTGGTCGTTGTCCGCGGTTATTTCATAATAACACTTTTAACGGGATCTTGGTATTTGATCTGAGTCTGGCCATTTGGTCTATACGCACTAACCAGCTACGTGGGAATAGTTATGGGCACTCAACGTCGTGGTATCAGCCGAAGCCTTCTTGACGTCAGCGACTTAGCGGCGCGCGCCGGATTGGACCGGAACGCCTACTCTGGTATTAGGAGAGGCTAGGTCTGCTTATCGGCCGCCCTCGCAACGTGCAGGTGTGCATTGGGCGATGGGACCAGACCCCCGTGCGCTTAGGGTTTAGACCGGCGTGCTGACCTCTCTGTTGTGCTTAGGTAGGGTTGCGACGTGTTGATCTTCCGAGGTAGGGCATGACCCTGGAAAGTGTGTCCGGCCAAATGGGATCGAGCGTGCTGGGTTATGTGATGCACCCCTGCAGGGAAGTTAATCTATTCGAATAGCCATGTCCCTCGGTAAAAGGACGACCCGGAGTTGTACTCTGACCTCATGACAACTAGAACTGGATACTTAATAAAACACACCCAGACAAGTTCCAGATACAACCTGGTGATCGCTTTCCCACAGGGCGACGAGGGGAGGATCGCCGAGTAGTATTATGCTATACGATGTTACTTGGTGAACTCTTCAGCTACTCAAGACGGAGGCTGCCAGAAGCTTTGACACTTGTTACTATTCCATCTACTCTCTTCTACTGCTGCAAGATGGAGGTTGCCAGAAGCGTAGTCTTCGTTTGGATTAGCTATCCCCCTCTTATTCTGGCATTCTTCAGTTTAGCCCACAGATATTACCCTCTTACACAGATATCATTGCATATGTAGTATAGATCCTTGCTTGCGAGTACTTTGGATGAGTACTCACGGTTGCTTTGCTCCCCCTTTTTGTTCCTTCTTCTCGGATGATGCAACCAGATTGATGGAGTCCAGGAGCCAGAAGATCCCAAGGATGTTCCTACGTGGAGTTCGACTTCGAGGAGTAGTTAGGAGGTCCCAGGCAGGAGGCCTTGCCTTTTCGATCGTTGTTACTTTTGTGCTAGCCTTCTTAAGGCAAACTTGTTTAACTTATGTCTGTACTCAGATATTATTGCTTCCGCTGACTCTTGTGTATTCGAGCCCTCGAGGCCCCTGGCTTGTAATATAAAGCTTGTATTATTTTAATTTGTGTCTAGAGTTGTTGATAACCCTCAACCGTAAGGGATCGAGATAGTCTTCGCAGGTAAGAATAACCCAATTTATTGATTCGACACACGGGGAGCCAAAGAGTATTTATAAGCTTTGACAGTTGAGTTGTCAATTCAACCGCACCTGAAATATACTTACTTGCAACAAAAGATAAGTGGTAACAGTGATATGATAGTGATGGTAGTGATAGTAAAAGTAACAGCAAAAAGTAAATAGCAACAGTGGATAGCAAAGTAAATAGCAAAAGTAGCGACTAGTAACAAGCAAGGTTTAAAATACTGTAGGCTCGGGAGATGGATGGTTGGGCGCTGCATGGATGAGATAGATTCTAACTTGGGGCACGGCACACGGAAAAATAATGATCATCTAGGCAAATATCAAACATTAGGCATGTATCCCATAGGTAGTTGTACGTGCTTGCAATAAGAACTTGCACAACATCTTTTGTCCTACCATCCCGCTACGAATGGGGCCAAAAGGAACTAATGGAGATTAAGGTGCTCATGTCAAAGAGCACCGGAACAAAGCAATGAACTCAATGGATACATGTAATCCTCAAACTACGGAC
Organism: Secale cereale; assembly: GCA_902687465.1. Lineage (NCBI taxonomy): Eukaryota > Viridiplantae > Streptophyta > Magnoliopsida > Poales > Poaceae > Secale > Secale cereale. Next base: position 752,721,793 of record LR738710.1, read on the forward strand.
CATCCCCTTTGGTGTCCCAAGCTGTCACTTTTGGGATCGCCGGTTCCGAACCGTAACAGGTGCAAACAACTCATAGATAGGATCACGAACACAAATATATTCATACAAACACATATGGTTCAGATCTGAAATCATGGCACTCGGGCCCTAAGTGTCAAGCATTAAGAATAACAAGTTGAAGCAAAGATGATAAACACCATAGTGGATGATAGGCAACATGCCCCCAACGATCTGATAAACTATTACATGATCTAACTCATCCAATCCCTACCATCCCCTTCGCCTACAGTAGGGGAATTACTCACACATGAAAGGGGAAGTCATGGAGGGATGATGGAGTGGTGATGATGATGACGATGGCGACGATCTCCCCTCTCCGGAGGCCAAATCAGCCTCCAGATTAGCCCTCCCGAGGAAGAACAGAGGGTGGCGGCGGCTCCGCGATGGAAAACTGCGAAAGAACTTCTGATCTGGGGTTTCTGCGTCGGGAGTAAAAATACGAGGCGAAGTAGGGCACCAGGGGGTGTGGGCCCCACCCAGGCGACCCCCCGGCGCGGCCCAGGGGTGGCCCCCCTCTAGCCCCACTTCTGGCTCCTGGTTCCTTCGGGTGCGTGGATTTTCTGTGATTTTTCGTGGATTTTTCCGAGATACTTAAAAATCCGTTTTCCTGCACACAAATAAACCATACAGGCAGCTCTGCTGAAAACAACGTCAGTCCGGGTTAGTTTAGTCCAAATCATGCAAGAATGAGGCCAAAACAATATCAAAAGTGTTTGGAAAAGTAGATACGTTTGAGACGTATCAACTCCCCCAAGCTTAGCATATTGCTTGTCCTCAAGCAATTCAGTTCAACGAACTGGACGCGACAAAGAAAACTTTGACAAACTCTTTTGCTTCATTAGATGTATATAAGCATGTACTACGAAAAGAGTTTAGCAAGTATTGAAACAGTACTTATGAGGACAATGCAAGGAGCAATCCTTCTTTCAAGTGACCAGTCACAAATACTTAGAAGTAAATAATATATTACTGAAAATCAAGACAAGATTACATTGCACATAGCTTGAGCATATTAGGGTGGTATCTCGCTAGCCTTCATGAGTGAAGCAAAACATAAATGCAGAGACTCCTCCAGAGTTTTAAAGGAGACTAGAACTAAGAATTTCAGAATAAATCATATCACAAGTATGCAGAAGACAATGTAATACTTTGGGACAATGCACATTACACTCAGAATAACAATTATACTCTCCTAGTCGGTGCTTTGAAGAAAGAAGGTGAGACTCTCGAACCGTGGCTTTTGTTGGCAAAGTTGAAAACCCGTGATCGGAAACAAAAACTAAACATGTACCAGAGCTCTTGGTTTTAAAAACAGAAGTAAACATGTTTTGAGAAGTGCATATTTCGTCAACGAATGCTAGCAGATAACTCAATCACTTTTTGAGTGGACAAGTCTCGAGGAACGGCTCCCGCATGAGGACGATCACATCCTCTTAATCTCCTTTGTCTATCACAGCCAAAGTTTTCTGATTTCTCATGAACCAAGCGTGAAGGAGGGTTTGCTTGTTATATTATCTTTTTGAGTCGGGCGCACTCAATGCCAGTTCCTTTTCGTATTAGAGGTTTGCACATTAGACATACAATCCAGGGGTGAAACTTGTCCAACTTAAAAAGATCATGAATTAACTACTACTTCCTCATGAGCTAAAACATAGGCACAAAAGAGAAATGATTTTGATTAGTTTCGAGATGGTACATGAAAGTCTTCGTTAGGAATGGCAGGTAAATACCATGTATAGGAAGGTATAGTGGACTCATATGGCATAACTGGTTTTAAGGATTTTGGATGCACAAGCAGTCAGTCCGCTTAGTACAGGTGGAGGTTTAGCAAAAACTGGGAAGCGACCAACTAGAGAGCAATAACGGTCATAATCATGCAGAGCGACAAAGCAACATTGAATCGGGCATGAAAGTGATATAACTATTCTAAAACTCAAAGATCATCAAGGCAGAGTAGACTTTTTAGTCATAAACATGTGTAAGCATGTGCCAAGTCAATCCAAAAATTCTCTAAAGGGAAATACCACCTTAGTATACCAGACTATGAACAGTGCAATGCATGTAGATCATTTCAACAACACATTATATACTCTAGTTATTCGAGACCAGCCACAAGGAAAGCATGAACCACTGGAAGAGCATTGTAAACATAGCACTATGTCGCTACAAGTTGGTCTCTAGATCATAAGTACAGGCATATGTACAAAAGTAGAAACAAAAAGAGTTCATACCGGTCTTCCTTGTTGCTTCCCTCCAGTCGATCTTCGTCATTACTGCTTGTCACTTGCACGATCGAACGTAGGAAATGTAATTAAATGCCATCACGGACTCGAGCTGATCTCTGAAAACAAAGCAAACTAAAGAGAGAAAGGAAATCTTTTTGGGTTTTTCAAAGGTTGAATAAAAGCAAAAGAAAGAGAAAATCTTTTTGTTGTTTTTGCAAAGAGAGAAACAAAGAAGAACGGGCAAAAACTCCGAAAAGATCAAAGCGAATAAAACGGATAATACAATGGAAAAGTGAGAAGGGCACGTACTCCCCCAAGCTTAGGCTTTTGGCCTAAGTTGGTAGCAGCTACTGCCCCCAGGAGCCTCCTGCTCCAGGGGTATGGTGGTGAGTCCAAGGGTCGTAGAAGGATGCTGGCGCGTACACCGAACTCCTCGGAGTCTCCCACGAGGAAGGTTCCGAATGCCAAACAGAGGAAGACCCTTCACCAAACTCGGTGGCGGTCTCTTCCTGAAAATGTGGTATCTCACCGTGCCTCTCCTCGTCGGGCACAACCCCCTCCATGGGGTTATGAAACTGATGCTGGACCATGAACTCATTGAACTGAACAACATCAAAGGACCATCCGTTCCTGAGGTGAGGAAATAAGATGCTGGAGATCTTCGACCGATGAATATCCCTCGTACCCATGCTGCAGAGAGAGTTGATGACGGTTTTCAGCTCGGAGGGCTGAGTGGCCATCCTTGCCATCCTCCCAACGTTCGGCACACCTATTATTTCACAAAAATTTCCCAAAGTCATGGTGATAAGATCATTATAAATTTTAAACTCAATAGCACCTGAATCAGGATTATATCTAAAACTGTTAATGAAACTGGAGGTGAGTTTTTGATACTGAGTAACACGGCTCGTGACGAGTCGTGTCAAACCTGCATTAGCACAAAGATTATAAAACTCATCCTTGATTCCCGCAGCTTCCATGAATTTATCACATGGAAATGTCATCGCACGTGTTGGACTTGTGTTTTCCAACAACTCCAGGGGCACATGATCTTCATTATAGCTCACCCTAGCAGTCGATGGTGAAGCTGCGGCTCTAGTAACTCGATCGGAGTGTGCGGGCCTCCTCTTCTCAAGCCACCCTTTTGCCCTTCCTAACAAACTCATTTCTGAATTTTTTTACAATTTACAAAAACGAGGATTAAAACAAAGTGAGCAAAGGCAAACTACTCAACTCACTTGCCCAAGGCATAAACTTGCATCAAAACTTGAAAAATAACTTTCTACACATGCATGCAAGCTCATCTCTACAGCACCAAGAACTACTAAATACTCACAAATGAGGCCACCAATCAAAAATCTAATTGGAGGGGTGGAGGAGTCACATACCAGGGAGTATTTGCTCAAAATTTCAGCTCAAATGATGGGATGTAGAGAGAGATCGAAGAATCGCCTCCAAGAACAGCAAGAACACAAATAACAAGACCAGAACTCGAGTTTTTGGAGAAAGAGAGAGAGGGAGGAAGAAGACATACCTGGAGGGGGGTCCCGTGGGCCCCAGGCGCCCTATGGGCGCGGCCAGGGGCTGGGCCGCGCCAGCTGGCCGCCTGGGCCACTGGTGGCCCCCCTGGCTGGCCCCAGGACTTTCTGGGTCTCTCCCGTCGTGGAAATTTTTATTATAATTTTTCTGGAATTTTTCTGAAAACTTCATTGTTGAAATTTTTTCGAAGTTCAAAAAGTTGCGAAACTCTCTGAAAACTTGAAGCAGTTAGTAGTATTGTGAAGCTTCAAAAACATAGATACTTGGTACAGCAAGTAGGACAAAACTAGAAACAAGTGAAAACATAACAAGCTCAACTTTTTATCCATATAAAACATGTTCACTAGTAAGGTTGATCAAGTCTTACCAACAAACAAGCGATATATAGAGCAAAAAGTCTCACCTCCTACGAAGTAACCACTGAACCTTTACTTTGATGGACATTGTCCCCACCATGATAGTTTTGTATTTGTGAGGCACATGTAGTGGACAGTCCCATTCTCCAATTTTCACGGTCTCGATATTCTCTATAGAGTTGAGGGCATGCCTCCTGTCGGTCTTCTTCAGAAAATATACCGTGTCTTCTTTATCATTCACATGGAAGGTAACCTTCCCTTTATTGCAATCAATAATAGCACCTGCGGTGTTAAGGAAAGGTCTACCAAGAATAATGGACATGCTCCCATCCTCGGGCATGTCAAGCACAACAAAATCAGTAAGAATTAAACAATTAGCAACTTCTACGGGAACATCCTCACAAATACCTATCGGAACAGCGGTTGACTTGTCAGCCATCTGAAGGGAGATATCTGTAGGAATTAGTTTCTCTAAACAAAGCCTCTCGTAAAGAGAGAGAGGCATAACACTCACTCCTGCTCCAAGATCACATAAAGTAGTTTTGACATAATTATTCTTTATGGAGCAAGGAATGGTGGGTATACCTGGATCACCGAGCTTCTCAGGAATCTTTCCACTGAAAGAGTAGTTAGCAAGCATAGTAGATATTGCATCATTAGGAACTTTTCTTTTGTTAGTGACAATATCTTTCATATATTTTGAATAAGGAAGTAACTTAATAGCATCAGTCAAAGGGATTTGAAGAAAAAGAGGTTTAATCCACTCATAAAACTTATTGTAATGCTCTTCTTCTTTAGATTTGATGGACTTACCTGGAAAGGGCATGGGTTTCTGTACCCATGGTTCTCTTTCCTTCCCATGTTTTCTTGCGATGAAGTCTTCTTTAGTGTACCTCTTACGTTTGTCAGGTGCTTCTTCTTCTCGAACTTCAGGCGGATCATTCTTCTCATTATCATTACCTTCAGGTTCAGCACCGTCTTCAGTCTCAGCATCGGAGATAGATACACTGTTGGGATCAATAGCTGGCTCTTCATCTGCAATAGGATCATTAGAATTGTCAGTCTCTTTATGTTTCTTCTTCTTCTTTGGAAAGACAACAATTTCTTCTTCCTGCATTTGAGAATCCTGCTCGATTCTCTTCGGATGCCCCTCCGGATAAAGAGGATCTTGAGTGCTAGTTCCTCCTCGGGTCTTAATCCCGAAAGCCTGCAAATTATCTTGTTTGGCATTGTTAGCAAGCAAATCTCTTTGCACATTAGAAATTTGATCAAGCTGAGTTTGAACCATATGAAAATGCTTCACAAGACATTGAACATCATTAACTGTTCTATGTACAACATCAAGCAACCTTTTGATAGCAAGGGAATTATCATGCAACTGACTTTGTATCCTCTCATTATAATGATTCTGTTTCATAATAAAATTATCAAACTCATCTAAACATTGATCAGGAGGCTTACCATGAGGGATGTCACTTGCGTTGAAATCTAAAAGAGAGTGTACCTCTACCATAGGAGGGTGAGTAGTAGGCTCACACAGCTTCTCAATAGGGGGTAGATTCTTCACGTCTTCAGCTTTAATACCTTTCTCTTTAATAGACTTCTTTGCTTCTCGCATATCCTCGGGGCTCAGAACAAACATGCCCCTCTTCTTTGTTGGTGGAGGTGGTTCAGGGACGGACCAATCTTCATGGTTTTTGGCAATCCTGCCCATCAAATCTTCTGCATCATCCGGTGTTCTTTTCCTGAAAACACAACCAGCACAACTGTCCAAATAGGACCTGGATTCATCAGTTAGACCAGCATAGAATATATCGATTAATTCATTCTTAGGGATTTCATGTCCTGGTCTAGCCCGAATCAGACCGTAGTACCTCCCCCAAGCTTTAGGGAGGGACTCATCCTGCAATTGTTTAAAGTTATAAATTCTTTGTAAAGCAGCATGTTGCATGTGAGCAGGAAAGTACTTATCAACAAAAGAGTGAGCTAAGTCCTGAGGACTCTTAATGGAACCGCATGGGAGTGAATCATACCATGCTTTAGCACCCTCCTTCAAGGAGAAAGGAAGAAGCTTTGTCACATAAAAGTATCGTATCTTTTCATCTGTGGTAAACAGGCTACCCAACTCACCGAGTTTAGTCAGGTGTGCAATAGCATCATCATTTTATCTGCCATAAAAGGGGTCAGCTTCAACCATAGGTATAAGTGAAAGATCAACAGAGAAATTATAATCAGGATCATCAATGCATATAGGAGATGTAGCAAATTCAGGATTAGGAACGGTTTTGTTCTTCAAAGAGTGCTTTTCAAATAGTTTCTTAATAACTTCAGGGTCAGAGCCGGAAAACTCTGTCAGTTCCCTGCATAAATCTTCATCAAGTATATAGTAATCATCATCAAGGAGACTCTCCTTGAGTTTACTCAAATCAAGATAATCATAAGTTTCACCAATAGGGTAGCGAGTAACAGGGAGTTCAATTCCAGATTTTTTTGCAGCAGCAACAATTTGTTTCTCAAGAGCATAACCAAGCGAACTAATATCATCAAAAGTAGTAGAAGCATCATCAAGAGTATCAGACATAGTAACAGATTCAGTAGGAGCATCATGTGGTGGTGGTGAGGCAAACTTACTCACAACGGAAGGTGAATCAAGCGTAGCACTAGTGCTCAGAGCAGTACCTCTTCTTGTAGTGGATAGTAAGATCGGAACCTTGGGGTCTCCTTTCTTACCCATAGTGGATAAAGTGCAGCAGGTAGAATACCTCAAGTAGACTTGTAAATATTGCTATACTCCCCGGCAACAGCGCCAGAAAACGGTACTTGATAACCCTCAACCGTAAGGGATCGAGATAGTCTTCGCGGGTAAGAATAACCCAATTTATTGATTCGACACACGGGGAGCCAAAGAGTATTTATAAGCTTTGACAGTTGAGTTGTCAATTCAACCGCACCTGAAATATACTTACTTGCAACAAAAGATAAGTGGTAACAGTGATATGATAGTGATGGTAGTGATAGTAAAAGTAACAACAAAAAGTAAATAGCAACAGTGGATAGCAAAGTAAATAGCAAAAGTAGCGACTAGTAACAAGCAAGTTTAAAATACTGTAGGCTAGGGAGATGGATGGTTGGGCGCTGCATGGATGAGATAGATTCTAACTTGGGGCACGGCACACGGAAAAATAATGATCATCTAGGCAAATATCAAACATTAGGCATGTATCCCGTAGGTAGTTGTACGTGCTTGCAGTAAGAACGTGCACAACATCTTTTGTCCTACCATCCCGCTACGAACGGGGCCAAAAGGAACTAATGGAGATTAAGGTGCTCCTGTCAAAGAGCACCGGAACAAAGCAATGAACTAAATGGATACATGTAATCCTCAAACTACGGACCATCCCCTTTGGTGTCCCAAGCTGTCACTTTTGGGATCGCCGGTTTCGAACCGTAACAGGTGCAAACAACTCATAGATAGGATCACGAACACAAATATATTCATACAAACACATATGGTTCAGATCTGAAATCATGGCACTCGGGCCCTAAGTGTCAAGCATTAAGAATAACAAGTTGAAGCAAAGATGATAAACACCATAGTAGATGATAGGCAACATGCCCCCAACGATCTGATAAACTATTACATGATCTAACTCATCCAATCCCTACAATCCCCTTCGCCTACAGCAGGGGAATTACTCACACATGAAAGGGGAAGTCATGGAGGGATGATGGAGTGGTGATGATGATGACGATGGCGACGATCTCCCCTCTCCGGAGGCCAAATTAGCCTCTAGATTAGCCCTCCCGAGGAAGAATAGAGGGTGGCGGCGGCTCCACGACGGAAAACTGCGAAAGAACTTCTGATCTAGGGTTTCTGCGTCGGGAGTAAAAATATGAGGCAAAGTAGGGCACCAGGGGGTGTGGGCCCCACCCAGGCGACCCCCCGGCGCGGCCCAGGGGGGCGCGCCCACAGGGCGCCTGGGCACCCCCTGGCCCCCCTCTGGCCCCACTTCTGGCTCCTGGTTCCTTCGGGTGCGTGGATTTTCTGTGATTTTTCGTGGATTTTTCTGAGATACTTAAAAATCCATTTTCCTGCACACAAATAAACCATACAGGCAGCTCTGCTGAAAACAGCGTCAGTCTGGGTTAGTTTAGTCCAAATCATGCAAGAATGAGGCCAAAACAATATCAAAAGTGTTTGGAAAAGTAGATATGTTTGAGACGTGTCAGTTGTGTTGTGATATCTTCAAGTGAGTCCCTGATCTTGGTCGTACACATTTGCGTGCATGATTAGTGTACGGTCAAATCGGGGGCGTCACACCCCTCTACTATCTTGTAATGGACTGAGTTTTCCCTTTGAAGTTATCTTATCGGATTGAGTCTTTAAGGATTTGAGAACACTTGATGTATGGCTTGCACGTGCTTATCTGTGGTGACAATGGGATATCATGTGATCTACTTGATGTATGTTTTGGTGACCAACTTGCGGGTTCCGTGACCTTGGGAACCTATGCATAGGGGTTGGCACACGTTATCGTCTTGACTCTCCGGTATAAACTTCGGGGCTCTCTTTGAAGTTCTTTGTGTTGGTTGAATAGATGTTTCTGAGATTGTGTGTTGCATATCGTATAATCATGCCCACGGATACTTGAGGTGACAATGGAGTATCTAGGTGACATTAGGGTTTTGGTTGGTTTGTGTCCTAAGGTGTTATTCTAGTACGAACTCTATGATAGTTTGAACTTTACTACGGACTCTTGAATAGATTGATCAGAAAGAATAACTTTGAGGTGGTTTCGTACCCTACCATAATCTCTTCGTTTGTTCTCCGCTATTAGTTACTTTGGAGTGACTTTTTGTTGCATGTTGAGGGCTAGTAATATGATCCAATTATGTTATCCTTGTTGAGAGAACTTGCACTAGTGAAAGTATGAACCCTAGGCCTTGCTTCCTATCATTGCAACACCGTTTATGCTCACCTTTACCACTTGCTGCCTTGCTGTTTTTATATTTTCAGATTACAAAAACCTATATCTACCATCCATATTGCACTTGTATCACCATCTCTTCGCCGAACTACTGCACCTATACAATTTACCATTGTATTGGGTGTGTTGGGGACACAAGAGACTCTTTGTTATTTGGTTGCAGGGTTGCTTCAGAGAGACCATCTTCATCCTACGCCTCCCACGGATTGATAAACCTTAGGTCATCCACTTGAGGGAAAGTTGCTACTGTCAACAAACCCCTGCACTTGGAGGCCCAACAACGTCTACAAGAAGAAGGTTGTGTAGTAGACATCATTCGACTACATCAACCGCGTCACTAGACGCTTCCGCTTTCGGTCTATGAGGGTACGTAGACACACTCTCCCCTCTCGTTGCTATGCATCTGGTAGATAGATCTTGCGTGATCGTAGGAAAATATTGAAATACTACGTTCCCCAACACGAATATCACCGTACTATATATCAATCTTTACCTCTAGACCATTTCGAGACTCCTCGTCATGTACGTGCTCTCATCCTGAACTCCGAACAGCATTCGGTCACCAAATCAGATAACTCATATAATACAATATCGTCATCGAACGTTAAGTGTGCGGACCCTATGGGTTCGAGAACTATGTAAACATGACCGAGACACTTCTCCGGTCAATAACCAATAGCGGAACCTGGATGCTCATATTGGCACCTACATATTCTACGAAGATCTTTATCAGTCGAACCGTTATGACAACATACGTTATTCCTTTTGTCCATCAGTATGTTACTTGCCTGAGATTCGATCGTCGGTATATTCATACCTAGTTCAATCTCGTTACCGGCGAGTCTCTTTACTCATTCCGTAATAAATCATCCCGAGACTAACTCATTAGTCATTTGCTTGCAAGGCTTATTATGATGTGTATTACCGAGAGGGCCCAGAGATACCTCTCCGATACTTGGAGTGACAAATCCTAGTCTTGATCTATGCCAACTCAACAAAAACCTTCAGAGATACCTGTAGAGCATCTTTATAATCACCCAGTTATGTTGTGACATTTGATACCACACAAGGCATTCCTCCGGTATTCAGGAGTTGCATAATCTCATAGTCGAAGGAATATGTATTTGACATGAAGAAAGAAATAGCAATAAAACTGAATGATCATAATGCTAAGCTAACGTGTTCGTCACATCATTCTCATAATGATGTGATCCCGTTATCGAATGACAACTCATGTCCTTGGTTATGAAACCTTAACCATCTTTGTTTAACGAGCTAGTCTAGTAGAGGCTTACTAGGGACACGGTATTTGTTTATGCATTCACACATGTATTTAGGTTTCCAGTCAATACAATTCTAGCATGAATAATAAACGTTTATCATGATTAAGGAAATACAATAATAACCATTTTATTATTGCCTCTAGGGCATATTTCCATCAATGCCATCACCGCCGCCATGGTACCCGCCGGAGAGCCAACTATGCGGACCGCCATCGAGGGTCGCCACCCCGGCATCCATGTCCAAGGCTCCACAGACCGTCCACGTCACGGTGCATCCACCTCGGTAGGAGGAGTAAAAGGGAGCTCCTTTCACACCTAGCCCGACATCAGTCACAGTGTATGGGTCGACACCACCACGGTAGGAGGTACCCACACCTGTGTCTCCAACTGATCCCGGCTCACCGAGGATACACTACCCCATGACTCCCGACAGCTGGCGCCGAGCGCACTCGCACGACGCCATGTCAGTGGCCCTTGCCACCAATCTGCCGACAATGTTGCAAAGCCTCGACCACCACCAACATCCATCGTACCCCCGAGGAGAGGGACCTCCATGCCCATGGGCACCTCCCAGATCGAGCACAAGCGCACCTACCTGGAGCACAAACTCCAACTCACCGCAGGCCCCACCCGAGCACGAGCCCCAGCTCACAGCCATGCCTTCGGCCTAGAGCTAGGGGAATGAGGCCCGTTGCCACCACCCAGCGCCATCGGCGGGGGCCCGATGCCATGCTCCGAGCACCGCTGCTCCACCGATCCATACCATCCGTGCCCCTGGACTAGGCTACTCCAGCCGCAATAGCCACCGGACCACTCCACCATGGGACATCACTGTGCCAACCACCTCCACTAGCCGAGACCACTAGCGATGGCTGGCCCATACCGCCTCGGCCTGCACCGCCCACGAGCAGCAGGCCGGAGGAGCCCCAGATCCAGATCTGGATTGTGAAGCTCACCATGGCCACCCCGCGCTGGCATACCCCGCCTTGTCGTGGATGTGCAGCCACCCGCGCGAGAGGGTCGCCGTCGGCCGCCCCAGACACAGTCGCACCGCGCCACCCTGCATATATGCGTGCATCCGCGTGAGGGTCTTGTCCCGCGCCAATCCCACACCGCACCGAAGGGAGAAGGGCCCGCCGCCACCGACGCCGGTCGGGCTTTGCCCGGTGGTGCGAGCCGACGGCGGGGGGAGGGGCATAGAGGGTTGGAGGCACTTGGGCGATGGAACGGGTAGGGGTTCTCATTTTCTGAAATTTATTTCAGACTTACTGTTGATGTTTATTCAGTGAACTCGACGTTTTCTATGAGATGTTTGTGATGATTTGCCAATGTTAATATTGCTCCCTCTTTTCATATTAATTGACACTAAAACATATGTATATTGACATATTTTAGTACTAGATACATCTGCTCGAGTGTCAATTAATAAGGGACGGAGGAAGTATTATGTTTTGCCAGTCTCAATGTTTATATGAATGCATGCGAGTGTGTGTGTTTGTATCGTGTTTCTAAAAAAATACTAAAAACATGGTAGTTCTTTTTAAGATGAAAAGCACAATAGTTGAATGTGGATTGACATGTCATGCACTATTCATGTGAAATAATAAGATGCTACTATTGGGTGAATTTTGTGTGACATATCATAATGTTTATTTGACTTGGTGCTCTATGCACCAAATCAACAATAGGCATTTCCCCTTTGGTTCATATGTCTTCAACGTGTATGATCAGAATTGTTTTGGGCCTTTTTTATAGGGGAAAGCTCCTTATATTCATAGTCATGCCCCATTGAACATGAACACAAACAAAACATCATATGAGGAACGAAACTACTTCACAGTCGACCCATCATGCACGATGCATGAACATTTAACCATCTGGTGGATGTGATGCACTTGGTTCCTTGATTCAATGGCTGGATGTGAACCATCGTGCACTGGGTGTCATGTGTATAGCAGTGTTGTATGAAGAAAGGCGCTACAGGGAAAAATTAACCGACAATATTTCATGTCGTCCTTTTATATAATATTCTTATTTTCCTTTTTATTTGTGGGAAAATTAGATGCAAACATTTTTGAATGGATATTTTATGAGAAATATATTTGTAACATAGGAACATTTTGTGAAAATAGACACACATTCCTGTTCGTATACAAGAAACATTTATTAAAAATGAGCATTTTATGTTTCTAGAAATGAAAGAATTTTGTTCAACATATATAGAAAATACATGTTCTGGCAATATTTGTAATATTCCCTCCGATTTATATTAATTATCGATGATTTATTATAATTTTATACTAAATCATTGACAATTAATATGGATCAAGGAGATATAAAACACTTGTGTTTCGAATATCAGCATGCTTTTCTGAAAACAAAAAGGAAAAAAGAAAAAAAATGTACTACGTGTCAATGCCTTAGAGCATCTCCAATAACTTGTCTATATGGATGTCTATACTCGTTTTCCTCGACGTGAGCCCAAAACAGACGTCAAACAACTTGTCTATATGGTCGTTCAAATATACACATCATCTAAATCGACCTTGACAATGTCCACGCCTGGACAATGTAAATGCATTGTCTAAACTTAGCTGCAGTCATGATTTCTTCCTGTGACGCCCGGATAATTAAGCTATAGTAATCCCCTCCTAATGGTGCCATGTCCTCGCAATTAATTTGGTAAACCTCACTTTGATTCAAACCAAATTCAAAATCAAATTTAAAATAAAGTCAAATTATGGCATTATCAAACAGTAAGTTAAAAAAATGCTCAATAGGTTGCAAATATTCATTAGATAATTTCCATGCATTAACGAACATTTTATTGATGTTTGGAATACCACTCGATATGAAAACAGAACCGAAAACAACCCCATTAATTTATATTTAGATATGAAAATTTCAAATCAATTCAGATTCTCGCCAAACCTTTTTGTGGCAGTACCAAAATTTACAATACTAATTATGGGACAGGTTTAATATTTTACAAAACTCAAATGCTATTAAGAATAAAAGCAAAACAGAACAAGTGTATAGAAAATAAGAAAAGGGAAAATAAAAAGGGAAGAAAAAGACTTAAAACATACTGTATAGATAGGCCCTATGCAACTACAGTGTATCTGGCCCAGCCCACCCTGGCCTTTCTCCCACCTAAACGTACAGAGGAGGCAGTGGCCATGGCGTGGAGGCCATCCACGACCACCATGACCGGATGGCCACCACGTGCCCCTCCCCAACCCTACAAAAGCGTCGAACAGAAACCCTAGAGCGCCCTCTTCCATTCCCCCCTCGATCCCCCATCGCCCCCCTTCTCTCTGGCTCGAATTCGAGCTCGCGATCTTGCGCGATCACCGCTGCCTCGCCATCGTTCTCGCGGCCATCGACGTCTCCGGCATGCGGGAGCACGTCCGGGAGGTCCGACGAGGCTGGCCTCGTCCGTTCCGGGGACCAGCTTGAGCCGAGGAGCTGCGTAGCCGATGCCATCGTCGACTTCTTCAACCGACCGCCATGAACTCGTCGTCGATGCCGTTGCTTCGATCCACCTCGTCCCTCCCCGAGCACGCCCACGGGCTCACAGTGAGCTCCTCCCTCAAATCCCCCTTCCCCCCCTTCTATTTGGACGCCGTAGGCTGTCGCTCGCCACCATGCCCGAGATCCCGTGTACGTGCTTTGTTGCTGGCTTGCTGCGCTGTTTTGATGTCTCTTGCTGCTCCTTGGCGCCGCCCGCATCCACCACCGTAGCCACCAGTGTCCACCACCGCAGCCACCAGTGCCCACCATCGCTCCGCTCGCCCGCCCGCCTTTGCTCACCGGCGTCGGCCGAGCCGCCTCCGCGACGCACTCCCTGGCCTTCCGCCTCGGGCCGCCGCTGGCCGCCGCCGCTGGCTGGGTCGCGCCTTGCTCCCCGCGTGCCACTGCGGCTGCCGTAGAGGCCCCGTTGCCGCTGCAGCCTTGCTGCCGCGGTCGTGGCCGGCCCCTGCCTCGAGCGAGTGCAGGCAAGCAGCTTCCCCGTTCATCTTTGTCCATGCCAGATCGGGATGGCCCTGCCTAACCGAGATTTAGTTTAGGACTAATTCCCCACTAATGGCCCACTGACATGTGCCCCCCCCCCACCACTAATTAGCATAAATAATTCTTATAAAAAAATTAGTTTACCCTGTGACACTGACATGTGGCCCCTTTTGGCCATGTTGACCAGTCAACTGCTGACTGTACTAGCTAACTAGGCCCTCTGGACCCACTGTCATACACTTAGGCTAACCACTTGTGAGTATAAATAGTAGTCTGCCTTATTTTAAATATTTGAATTAACTAGATAAAGAAATTCTAGAAATCATTAAATTTTGGAAAAAATCATATTAAATAATCCGTAACTCGGATGAAAATAATTTATATATGAAAGTTGCTCAGAACGACGAGACGAATCCAAATACGCGGTCCGTTTGTCCGCCACACATCTCTATCATACCTAACATGCAACATTCCCCTCCGTTTCATCTGCCCGAAAATGCCTAACACCGGGAATACTTTCCCGGATGTTATTCCTCTTCGCCTATATCACCGAGCACCGCGTTAGGTCACACGTAGCACCGCCTTTTGCCATGTTATGCTTTGTGATGCTATTGTTTGCTCTGTTATTTATTTGTTTCCCCTTCGTTGCTTCTTTTCGGTAGACTCCGATACCGTGATAGACCCCGAGACCCTTGATGCTTCGGTGTTCGACTACGGCTACGCTTCCGAAGATTCCTTTCGTCTACAGGGCTTCCAGGCAAGCCCCCCCCCCCTTTGATCATCAGATATCGCCTACTCTTCTCTCTACTGCTTACATTAGAGTAGTGTAGCATGTTACTGCTTTCGATAATCCTATTCTGCTGCATAGCCTGTCATTGTTGCTATCACTGTTGATACTTTACCTGCAATCCTAAATGCTTAGTATAGGCTGCTAGTATTCCATCAGTGGCCCTACACCCTTGTCCGTCTGCCCTGCTATTCTATCGGGCCGTGATCACTTGGGTGTGATCACGGGTATATACTACATACACTTTACATGATACATGATGTGACTAAAGTCGGGTCGGCTCTTTGAGTACCCGCAGGTGATTCCGATATGTGGGCTGAAAGGACAGGTGGCTCCATCCAGGTAGTGGTGGGCCTGAGTTCCCGACGGCCCCCGAGTGGATCTTTGTGGCGGAGCGACAGGGGCAGGTTGAGACACCCAGTCGAGAGGTGGCCTGGCCCTGGTCGTTGTCCGCGGTTATTTCATAATAACACGCTTAACGACTTTGGATATTTGATCTGAGTCTGGCCATTTGGTCTATACGCACTAACCAGCTACGTGGGAATAGTTATGGGTACTCGACGTCGTGGTATCAGCCGAAGCCTTCTTGACGTCAGCGGTTTAGCGGCGCGCGCCGGGTTGGACAACGTAACGTAACTTCCTTAGTATTGGAGGTTGCTAGGTCTGCTCACCGGCCGCCCTCGCAACGTGCAGGTGTGCATTGGGCGATGGGCCCAGACCCCTGTGTGCTTAGGACTTAGACCGACGTGCTGACCTCTCTGTTGTGCTTAGGTAGGGCTGCGACGTGTTGATCTTCCGAGGCCGGGCATGACCCTGGAAAGTGTGTCCGGCCAAATGGGATCGAGCGTGCTGGGATATGTGGTGCACCCCTGCAGGGAAGTTAATCTATTCGAATAGCCGTGTCCCTCGGTAAAAGGACGACCCGGAGTTGTATTCCGACCTCATGATAACTAGAACCAGATACTTAATAAAACACACCCTTACAAGTGCCAGAGATAACTCGGTGGTTGCTCCCTCACAGGGTGATGTGCGGGAGGATCGCCGAGTAGGATTATGCTATACGATGTTACTTGGTGAACTTACCATCTACCCCCTTCTACTGCTGCAAGACGAAGGCTGCGAGAAGCGAGGATACTTGTTACTTCCAGCTACTCTCTTCTACTGCTGCAAGATGGAGGTTGCCGGAAGCGTAGTCTTCGATTGGATTAGCTATCCCCCTCTTATTCTGGCTTTCTGCAGTTCAGTCCACAGATATTACCCCCTTTACACATATATCATTGCATATGTAGTGTAGATCCTTGCTTGCGAGTACTTTGGATGAGTACTCACGGTTGCTTTTCTCCCCCTTTTCCCCTTCTCTCCCTTCTTCTCGGATGATGCAACCAGATCGGTGGAGTCCAGGATCCAGATGATCCCGAGGATGTTTCTACGTGGAGTTCGGCTTCGAGGAGTAGTTAGGAGGTCCCAGGCAGGAGGCCTTGCCTTTTCGATCGTTGCTATATTTGTGCTATCCTTCTTAAGGCAAACTTGTTTAACTTATGTCTGTACCCAGATATTGTTGCTTCCGCTGACTCTTGTGTTTCGAGCTTATGTATTCGAGCCCTCGAGGCCCCTGGCTTGTAATATAAAGCTTGTATTATTTTAATTTGTGTCTAGAGTTGTGTTGTGGTATCTTCCAGTGAGTCCCTGATCTTGGTCGTACACATTTGCGTGCATGATTAGTGTACGGTCAAATCGGGGGCGTCACAAGTTGGTATCAGGGCCGACTGCCTGTAGGAATCCCCCTTTCCAACTCCTTGGCCGAAGTTGAGTCTAGTCTTTGAAAAACAAATTTACTAACTTGTTGTGTGGCTTATGGGCCCACAACACCAATGGGTGGTATTAGGATCGTTTACTCCTCGTCTATACTCTGGGACTCTTATCTCTCTTCTATTCGGGATAAATGAATTTTGCTAAATCTAACATTAGGATCTCGTTATCACTTTCACCCGGAGAGCACCTTATGATCGATGATCGTCCGCTGCACCAGAAGACCCTGAAGATACTCCCCGCTGTTAACCCGAGAACTTGTGTTCATCGCCTTTGTAATTCACTGCCACCGATATATCCCTATGGATATATGCTTGCACTTGTCATTCTCATGATCATTCCTCGTCGCTCTTGTTGTTACAAGAGGCCTCGAAATATTCTCCGTTGTCTCGAGAATCCTTTGAGTTTACTGTCTTGCAGCTTTATGTCACATGAAAACCCTTACGGTTATTTCCTCACAATTATCGAAGACCCGTTCTTCTCGATTGTTCATGTGTCTCGCAAAGTTCATCGGGATACCTTTTGATCTTTCGCAAATCCTCTGCAGCCTGTTACTCCTGTAATTCTTGCCTGATTGCATTATGGTTAATTCCATATGACTAGTAGTCTTCGTTAACATCCCTTGTCTTAGCCATTTTGGGCCTATTGATTCAATGTGTGCGTATGCACGCAGTCATCAGGTTATCCTTTATAAAATTATCTTTCCGACTCAGACGTCATTCCGGACATGAGTTGGTTCTCGGCAATTCAAACCTTTATTGATTGTCCAACTAAGTGTTTTCAACTTATCCATCCTCGATCAGAGCGTCTGCTTCTGATCCTTCGTTTTGGAAACCATAATTTATTTCTATTTAAGCTTCTTACTAATCAGGTGATTCTTGAATCTGATGCATCTGCATTCTTCTTCCTCTAAGTGAGTACCGATACTCACATCAGCTCCGTTGTGGATCGCTCGATCCTTTGTTGAAATATTATCCGACAGTGTCCTTCGTATACAAAAAAACCTCGAGAAGTTCTGTCCCTGATACATAATGCCTTTGGTAAATTGTATCCTCTGCTTGGCCAACCATGCTCTGCTTTCGAGCTTGTGTTTTTACTTTTGAAACTTGTGGTATATGTTACTAAGATGCCCGATGGGTTGAACCTATGCCTTCCCCTAATCCGTGAGAACCCGAAAGTTTTCACAAGTCATATCTTTCGGTGTTCTATCAGAAAAAAATTCCAACACTACAGTTTTATCAAAGCGAGAGGTGAATGAAATGATATGCATTAAAGAAGTGGGGGTCGACCTTGAACTTTGTGTTCATGCCCATGAAAATGATGTAGACCGTCTCAGAAGCTTCTTGCAAAATGATTATCCAGCTGTATGATTCTTTCGGTATTCTTGAATTGACTCCTTACAGTTATGGTTCCGACCATGCTGTCCTGATCTGATATATCTGATAGGAATTCATTCCTGTGCCTCGTCTAATTTTGGCAAGGTTGAAGTATCTACTATCATAGGTCAATGACCCGGTTCTACTTATATCATGTTCTACCTTCGAGTATTACCCCCTGGTATCTCGAAGATGTCTTGCCATTGCACCACATCTGACTAACTTTGTTGAAGTAATGCCTTTCCTTGTCGTAATCACTCTACGGGTTCTGGGTTGTTGTCAACCGAGGACATCGACTAGTGGAATTATTCCGCACTACAAATCCTATACCCCTAGTATTTTACTAGGAAGTTCTGAACACAATCTGGTCATTTCTAGACTATCGGCTGCATCCTTGTCTTGATATCTTTGACTATGCTACCTCGTCCTTCTCTGGTGCATGAATTCTTCAGTGTGTGAGCACGACTTACGTCGAGCTTTCAACATCATGTTGCTTTGAAAGGCAACTTTGGTTCCGAGATTTCATCTTATATATTGATCCTATAACTTGCCACTTCGTCATTCCCTTGCTTGTTGCCATTGTTGTTCGATTGCATCCTCTTGAAACCTCCCGACAAATGTGTCGGATCACCTTCAACACTTTGACTTCTTCCGGGATGTCAACTGTGTTCATGATGAGAAATACCTTCCTTGCCCTCGATGATTTTTATTATCATCGACAACACCCTTGGCTTCCTTTCATCGCGACTTGTCCACATTATGAATACAACTTGCTCTCAAGCTAGTGTTGTGTTCTGCCTTGTAGCTTTTATGTCGAGAATGTTGTGGGGATTGCTCCACCTCTTAGAAATTCTCGGTATGATGATAATTCTCACCATCACCATTCTTCCTTGGTCCTCGTGTTGTTTTTAACCGGGATACCAATATGCTAACGATGCTGCTTGAGTTATGTACTTCTAGCAACCCTATTGCTTTGAAGTCAATGATCGACAGTTCGTTCCTAGACTGTTGGTTATTGAATCATCACCCTAACATTGATCTTGCTATCTAAGGTCATATTTCGGGAACACCTTTCAACTATTGATTAATGGTGTATGTTTTCCTCAAGCATACAACATTATATCCTTTGAATTAACAAGTGTCGTATTCTTGTTCACATTATAGTGGAAATCCATCCGTTTCGAATTCTCGATGAATTGTCGCTGAGCCCATCAGCCACCTCCTCATCCTCTCCTTGGTTTAATGGTGAACTATTGTTTCGGGAACATTCTCCCATAGTTCATTTCCCGAGAATCTTGAAATGTCATTTCGTCGATTTATGTTGCACCTTTTCTTCTCGAACATCTTGAGTCTGAGGTATCATGACACCAATGGGATCTGAATATTAGTCAGATATGATGGTTGGGACAACTCTCCAGTAGTTATAATGTTGGTCCCTTGCTGACCCAGTAATATGATGTCATGCCTAGCACCCCTGGCTGGAGGACCTATCATTATAATCTCTTTTGCAAGGATAACCATTCTTCCAAGAGGAAATTATAAGACTTATTCTATAAGTTGTACCTGATGAATCTTTTATGTATCCAAGTCCGACCTTTGCTTTAAGACCATGCCAATGCTATCTCGAAGCATGTCTGTGGTACTCTGATTTCCAACAAGAACATTTGAAGCCCAATGCTAAATGTTTCTTGGTCAGTTATCCAAACACCATTGTATGGGTACCATCATGATTAATCCTTGCCTCTTAAACTGAATGATTGGGTACTTGCTCTCCTACCCTGTATGCCATGTTCTTCTTGTCCATGGAAAGGATATACTCCTAATAATAGTGTGTAATCACTATTTTCCTTTCCATTTGTTTGTTTAACCTTTCCTTGATCTACATATATTCTAAGTAGTAATGATTCTCTGCTTATATAAACACTTTGTTGTATAACTCCGTCAGTAAGAACATGTTACTATTGTTCATAGCATTCCAGTAACCACCGATGGAAGAAAACTTTGCCTACCGGTCCGCCTCATTTCAACGAGCGAGAAAATGGTTCTCTTCGTTCCCCGTCCTTGGTTCCGACATTGATGCCGACATAGCTGACAAGCTATCCACTCACATGCCTCCTTGTCATGGCTGTGCAAGATGTCACCAACCTTCCTATTTTCAACCCACATGGTGGGCCCATAACCCATAGGTCCACTGGATCGAAACCTGACTCTTCTTTACAACCTGAACTCTATGGTATCCTTTGCACCTGGCTTCGTATATGATTCACGAGCTAAATTCTACTATGTTTCATCCTAGTATCAAACACCATGTTATTCACGTTGTTCAAGCCCCATTCCAGCTTCTGTCTAGGCATCGAATGATTGCCTACCCGTTTGAAACTTTGGTACCATCGTATAGTGCACTCAATGAATTCACCGAAATACTACTCATAGGGTACTTCGTGTATCACTTTCTGAATTCGCCGTCGTATGCACAGACTTCGTGGAGATACGTTCCTCCAAAGTTTTTCCCCCTGGTTGCGTTTGTAGGACGATGGAGATCCCGAAGAAATGATGATGACTCGATCACGATGACTTGAAGCAAAGGGATGAAGACATCATCGTAATGGACCGAACCTTCGAGAAGAGCAACCAAGACCAAGAAGACTCGTTAGAATTTCGTAACCAAATCCCTCCCCCCTTTCTCCCGCTCCTAAATCTCGGGACGAGATTTCTTGTAGTGGAGGAGAATTGTGACGCCCGGATAATTAAGCTATAGTAATCCCCTCCTAATGGTGCCATGTCCTCGCAATTAATTTGGTAAACCTCACTTTGATTCAAACCGAATTCAAAATCAAATTTAAAATAAAGTCAAATTATGGCATTATCAAACAGTAAGTTAAAAAAATGCTCAATAGGTTGCAAATATTCATTAGATAATTTCCATGCATTAACAAACATTTTATTGATGTTTGGAATACCACTCGATATGAAAACAGAACCGAAAACAACCCCATTAATTTATATTTAGATATGAAAATTTCAAATCAATTCAGATTCTCGCCAAACCTTTTTGTGGCAGTACCAAAATTTACAATACTAATTATGGGACAGGTTTAATATTTTACAAAACTCAAATGCTATTAAGAATAAAAGCAAAATAGAACAAGTGTATAGAAAATAAGAAAAGGGAAAATAAAAAGGGAAGAAAAAGACTTAAAACATACTGTATAGATAGGCCCTATGCAACTACAGTGTATCTGGCCCAGCCCACCCTGGCCTTTCTCCCACCTAAACGTACAGAGGAGGCAGTGGCCATGGCGTGGAGGCCATCCACGACCACCATGGCCGGATGGCCACCACGTGCCCCTCCCCAACCCTACAAAAGCGTCGAACAGAAACCCTAGAGCGCCCTCTTCCATTCCCCCCTCGATCCCCCATCGCCCCCCTTCTCTCTGGCTCGAATTCGAGCTCGCGATCTTGCGCGATCACCGCTGCCTCGCCATCGTTCTCGCGGCCATCGACGTCTCCGGCATGCGGGAGCACGTCCGGGAGGTCCGACGAGGCTGGCCTCGTCCGTTCCGGGGACCAGCTTGAGCCGAGGAGCTGCGTAGGCGATGCCATCGTCGACTTCTTCAGCCGACCGCCACGAACTCGCCGTCGATGCCGTCGCTTCGATCCACCTCGTCCCTCCCCGAGCACGCCCACGGGCTCACAGTGAGCTCCTCCCTCAAATCCCCCTTCCCCCCCTTCTATTTGGACGCCGTAGGCTGTCGCTCGCCACCGTGCCCGAGATCCCGTGTACGTGCTTTGTTGCTGGCTTGCTGCGCTGTTTTGATGTCTCTTGCTGCTCCTTGGCGCCGCCCGCATCCACCACCGTAGCCACCAGTGTCCACCACCGCAGCCACCAGTGCCCACCATCGCTCCGCTCGCCCGCCCGCCTTTGCTCACCGGCGTCGGCCGAGCCGCCTCCGCGACACACTCCCTGGCCTTCCGCCTCGGGCCGCCGCTGGCCGCCGCCGCTGGCTGGGCCACGCCTTGCTCCCCGCGAGCCACTGTGGCTGCCGTAGAGGCCCCGTTGCCGCTGCAGCCTTGCTGCCGCGGTCGTGGCCGGCCCCTGCCTCGAGCGAGCGCAGGCAAGCAGCTTCCCCGTTCATCTTTGTCCATGCCAGATCGGGATGGCCCTGCCTAACCGAGATTTAGTTTAGGACTAATTCCCCACTAATGGCCCACTGACATGTGCCCCCCCCCCACCACTAATTAGCATAAATAATTCTTATAAAAAAATTAGTTTACCCTGTGACACTTACATGTGGCCCCTTTTGGCCATGTTGACCAGTCAACTGCTGACTGTACTAGCTGACTAGGCCCTCTGGACCCACTGTCATACACTTAGGCTAACCACTTGTGAGTATAAATAGTAGTCTGCCTTATTTTAA
Source organism: Secale cereale (assembly GCA_902687465.1). Lineage (NCBI taxonomy): Eukaryota > Viridiplantae > Streptophyta > Magnoliopsida > Poales > Poaceae > Secale > Secale cereale. Next base: position 752,744,648 of record LR738710.1, read on the forward strand.
ATATTTGAATTAACTAGATAAAGAAATTCTAGAAATCATTAAATTTTGGAAAAAATCATATTAAATAATCCGTAACTCGGATGAAAATAATTTATATATGAAAGTTGCTCAGAACGACGAGACGAATCCAAATACGCGGTCCGTTCGTCCGCCACACATCTCTATCATACCTAACATGCAACATTCCCCTCCGTTTCATCTGCCCGAAAATGCCTAACACCGGGAATACTTTCCCGGATGTTATTCCTCTTCGCCTATATCACCGAGCACCGCGTTAGGTCACATGTAGCACCACCTTTTGCCATGTTATGCTTTGTGATGCTATTGTTTGCTCTGTTATTTATTTGTTTCCCCTTCGTTGCTTCTTTTCGGTAGACTCCGATACCGTGATAGACCCCGAGACCCTTGATGCTTCGGTGTTCGACTACGGCTACGCTTCCGAAGATTCCTTTCGTCTACAGGGCTTCCAGGCAAGCCCCCCCCCCTTTGATCATCAGATATCGCCTACTCTTCTCTCTACTGCTTACATTAGAGTAGTGTAGCATGTTACTGCTTTCGATAATCCTATTCTGCTGCATAGCCTGTCATTGTTGCTATCACTGTTGATACTTTACCTGCAATCCTAAATGCTTAGTATAGGCTGCTAGTATTCCATCAGTGGCCCTACACCCTTGTCCGTCTGCCCTGCTATTCTATCGGGCCGTGATCACTTGGGTGTGATCACGGGTATATACTACATACACTTTACATGATACATGATGTGACTAAAGTCGGGTCGGCTCTTTGAGTACCCGCAGGTGATTCCGATATGTGGGCTGAAAGGACAGGTGGCTCCATCCAGGTAGTGATGGGCCTGAGTTCCCGACGGCCCCCGAGTGGATCTTTGTGGCGGAGCGACAGGGGCAGGTTGAGACACCCAGTCGAGAGGTGGCCAGGCCCTGGTCGTTGTCCGCGGTTATTTCATAATAACACGCTTAACGACTTTGGATATTTGATCTGAGTCTGGCCATTTGGTCTATACGCACTAACCAGCTACGTGGGAATAGTTATGGGTACTCGACGTCGTGGTATCAGCCGAAGCCTTCTTGACGTCAGCGGTTTAGCGGCGCGCGCCGGGTTGGGCAACGTAACGTAACTTCCTTAGTAATGGAGGTTGCTAGGTCTGCTCACCGGCCGCCCTCGCAACGTGCAGGTGTGCATTGGGCGATGGGCCCAGACCCCTGTGTGCTTAGGACTTAGACCGACGTGCTGACCTCTCTGCTGTGCTTAGGTAGGGCTGCGACGTGTTGATCTTCCGAGGCCGGGCATGACCCTGGAAAGTGTGTCCGGCCAAATGGGATCGAGCGTGCTGGGATATGTGGTGCACCCCTGCAGGGAAGTTAATCTATTCGAATAGCTGTGTCCCTCGGTAAAAGGACGACCCGGAGTTGTATTCCGACCTCATGATAACTAAAACCAGATACTTAATAAAACACACCCTTACAAGTGCCAGAGATAACTCGGTGGTTGCTCCCTCATAGGGTGATGTGCGGGAGGATCGCCGAGTAGGATTATGCTATACGATGTTACTTGGTGAACTTACCATCTACCCCCTTCTACTGCTGCAAGACGAATGCTGCGAGAAGCGAGGATACTTGTTACTTCCAGCTACTCTCTTCTACTGCTGCAAGATGGAGGTTGCCGGAAGCGTAGTCTTCGATTGGATTAGCTATCCCCCTCTTATTCTGGCTTTCTGCAGTTCAGTCCACAGATATTACCCCCTTTACACATATATCATTGCATATGTAGTGTAGATCCTTGCTTGCGAGTACTTTGGATGAGTACTCACGGTTGCTTTTCTCCCCCTTTTCCCCTTCTCTCCCTTCTTCTCGGATGATGCAACCAGATCGGTGGAGTCCAGGATCCAGATGATCCCGAGGATGTTTCTACGTGGAGTTCGGCTTCGAGGAGTAGTTAGGAGGTCCCAGGCAGGAGGCCTTGCCTTTTCGATCGTTGCTATATTTGTGCTAGCCTTCTTAAGGCAAACTTGTTTAACTTATGTCTGTACCCAGATATTGTTGCTTCCGCTGACTCTTGTGTTTCGAGCTTATGTATTCGAGCCCTCGAGGCCCCTGGCTTGTAATATAAAGCTTGTATTATTTTAATTTGTGTCTAGAGTTGTGTTGTGGTATCTTCCAGTGAGTCCCTGATCTTGGTCGTACACATTTGCGTGCATGATTAGTGTACGGTCAAATCGGGGACGTCACACTTCCTCTCTCCAACAACGGCCCATCTATCATGGTACCTGTATATAGATGTTCTGATGCTAAACTGAACATGTATATGAAAAAATCTTTTTAGACCATTATCTATATAAATATATAGATATCCAAATATACATATGCTATTGATGATGCTCTCATAGAACCGGTCCAGCGAGCGAGCCCAGGTTGAAAACTTGACGACAAGCACCATGGCCAGACCAAGTCCAGAGGACCCGTGAACCTGCCTGCTGGTGGGGCCAGAGCCTCCTCCACGTGTCGCGTCGCCAGGCGCTCCTCTAAAAATCTAGGAACAGGTCGGGCCGCTCAACGCGAAACGTGTCCCACTGAGCCCACCTGCACGACGGTGTGTACTTTGTACGCACGTTAGCGAAAGCGCCACTCCTCCCCCGTCCACAGCGCACAATTAGCAATTCGGGCTGGCCCCGCATCTACAACTGGGCGCCTTACGTCCGTCTTAAACACCCGCGTAAACCATCCACCGACCGTTCATAAATAACCATCCAACCGAACTTCTTAAACATGTCTCAAACGCCCGGATTAAACGACACCTTTCATATCCGTTTCAAATATAGAGCGGATATGAGGCGGTCCGGACATGCCCAGACGTGTCTGCCATGTCAGCTCGACCCACCGCTAGCCCGCCCCGACCCCATAAAAATCCCCGTCCGGCACAAATCATAGCTCACTCCGCTCCCTTCCCCGACGCTCCCATTCTCTCAATACGCCGAATCCCCATCGTCGACGAGCATGTCCAGCATCGACAGGCATTCCGATTACAACACCGAAGATGAGAAGGGGTTGGCGCTCCGTATCGTGCTCGAGCGCTCGTGGGTCGATACGGGCGGCAGCTCCGGCTCCGGTGCGACGCCGCATGTTGCCCTTCCCGCCCAGCGTGTGGATATGTGAGGCCAGCCCGATCTGCTCTTCCCGCCCGGTGGCCTCGTCCACCTCCGGCCGCTGCTCCGCGCGGGCACCGCTGAGTTCTAGTGCCCGCTCAGTCGACGCCGCGGATGCGGACTCCGGAGTCGAAGGCACGAGCTGCCCGCCGCGAGAGGCAGAGGGCAAGGGAGATGGCGGGCGCGTCCAACGGGTCTGCGCAGTCCGCCCGTTGCCCCCGAGTGCCCGACGAGGAAGACCGTTTTTTCGAGTGGGTGTGACGCCAGTCACTGGCTGAGGCGTAGATGAAAGCCTGACGGCTCAACGCCAAGCAGCTCCGGCTCGGCAATGAGCAATCCGAGCGGGTGGCGACGGACGCAGCGCGGGAGGTGATCAGGGTGGCCAACTCAAGTGCAAGCAAGACCGTGTCGGCCGGCGCTTGCAAGGCTATATCATCATCTCCGATTCCTCCTCCTCCGACGGATTTGACGGCTCCGACGTGGACCCACTTCCTGCCGCGGACTCCTATAGCTGCGCCGGTGACTAGAAGGGTAAAGGGTCGGCGAGGAAGTGATGAAGATTCGTCTTAATTTCAAGTTTTTAGATGTAGTTTGAACTTATCTGCCGTACTATCTGGATTGTGTGGACTTTGACTATCTTTTAATGATCCGGCTGGGATCTTTTGATAAATCGATTGTGCATTTGTATGTTCAAATGTCCGCTTATGTGTAAGTAGTTTTTATGAACCGATTGTGTTGGGATCTTAGGAACGAAATATGAGATACGTGGATGTGAAGTTGTGGATATAGGGAGTGTCCGATCAGTGCCGCGGACACGTCTGAATGCATTCACGGGCGTTTGAGGGACCGAATTTGCTAAGTCCAGCCGTAAATGATCTAACCGGTTGTCGGCAAAAACAGCGGGCATGTCTCTGTTTCACGCCTCAAGTGCGCGCTATCCTCTTATCTCATTCTTTCTTCCGTGTTCTTTTGGGGAGGTTGTAGCCAAATCCAGAACACCAGCATCAAACGTGTTAGCCTCGCCTATGCGATGTCTATGCGAGACAAGGACAGATGCGATGAAAGATGGTACAAATGCTCGCTCGATCGCGCACCAACCTGTGGCAGAGGCTGTACCGCATCGTCTTACCACGAGCACACACAGTGTACCGGTGTTTTTTCGTGATAGGGTATTATATGTGACTGTGCATACACGCTCGTTCATGTATGCGCATGATCATAGAGTCGTGGTGTGCGAAAGCACGGCGCATGGACGTGAGCAGTGGAGTGCTGCTGGACGTGTCGTCGTGTAGCTGCACACTACTAGCAACAGTGACAAATATTAACCAGGCCTTGGAGGCTACTATACGCGTGCCGGGCTTTTTTACCTCCTTGTCCTGTATCGTGGATGCTTTGCTATAGCTCACATGACCCGAGTAGTAAACTCAAGGGCCGGCTCAAAATAGAAAGATTCCACGAGCAGCTGCTCTGTTTCCTCCAGGCCCCGAGGTGAATCGCTCGCTGTAGGCATGATCTAAATGCAAGCAAGCCCAATCCGCATTCATCCTCGATCGGTCACCGTCAAACAGCGTGCCTCGCCGACAGATACTACAGGAAACCGACGCGCATGCGTGCGATCGACACGAACAGTCGAGCAAACCCCGACTCCCCGGAGACGCACAATCGTGTGCGCATGCAACTGTAGGTCCTCACGCGACGACAGACGCGAAACACGTTGGATGAAAAGGAAAACGCGGGGTATGTACGATGATGTAAAAACGGACGGCAAAGGTCGCCAAAGCCGGGAGGGAGGCGATGGATGGGGCGTGCGTACCTGGTCGATGAGAGGGGTACCCGTTGTTCACGCGCAAGGCCATGTCAAGATCACCGCGAATCGTTCTCGTTCATGCGCTGCGCGCGACCAGGCAGCCAAGGGGAGAAAGGGAGAGCGTGGATGATGGAACGTGAGCGGAAGATATCGGTGATGAACGCGACCAGGCAGCCAACGGGGATTATCGGGCGCTAGGCAGTAGTGAGCAGAGGCTGGAGGACGAGAGCGAGAGGTAGGTGGTGGTACAGGTCGCGTGACCGGAAGATATCGGTGATGCATGCGCAAAAGATACGCTCGATTATTTGTGCCTGCCGGTGAGATCGATGTACTACCGTGCTAGGAGGAGGGAAAGGACGAACTGTACGACGATGGCTGCTGTTTTGCTTCCTGGGGGGTCCCGAGCCTCCGAATGATTATCCACTCGTGTCTACCATTTTTATGTTTTTTTTCTGCGAGAGTGTCCGTGGAAATCCAATTTGGCTCCGGGTGCATGGGCTCCTGGCCCGAAAATGATTTTTGAAATGTAAAAAAATCTCAATATTTGTTTATGTGTTCATAGTCACATCCAAATGCTATATGCAAGTTTTTGTTAGGCAACAAGATTAAGCATTTTGGCTTGTGCGATAAATTGAGTTGTTTTTCTCACCAACGAAACACCACAGCTCCGTTCGCGTGAAAACTGAGAAACATGTTGGCGACACTAACACACACATCTACAAAAGGAATTGATATTTTTATTTATTTTTTTATTTACTGTTCATGCGGAAGCAAATGCACTCAGGAGGCAAAACGCTTCTACCGGGTGTCTGCCATTTTTATGCTACAAGGGATGGATGGTAGCTACGACAAAGGAGCCGAATACTCCCTCCGTCCCAAAATTCTTGTCTTAGATTTATCTAAATAGGAAAGTATTTAACACTAAAATGTGACTAGATACATCCGTATTTTGACAAATTGAAGACAAGAATTTTGGGACGGAGGGAGTACTAAATAATGAGATCCGAGCTAGCTGATTTTGTTAGAATAAAAAAGGAAAAGAAAAACTAGCTGACAAGATGGTCCGAAGAATTGGAGTGACCGAACAACGTGACACGGAGAAGCAGGTTAAACTTGTAGGAGTACGTATGCAACGTCCGTATGGACTATGTAGTAAACTGGCACCCTCTCGCCTCGTTCAGAGTGACATGTTGGTATTTTAATCGATTAAAAGCTATGCCGATTGCCGCGTATAACATAAAAATGATAATTGTGAAAGGAACTGCTAGTACCCCCTATGTTTATTTTTATAAGACCTTAAAAACATTTCAGACAATATGCAAAACAACACATTTTGAGTTGTCTGAAACGATTTACAAAAGTGAACGGAGGGGGTAATACATTTGTTCCTACTTTCGAAACAGTAAGGAACTGCCGTCGGGTACCGATTTGGATTCTCCGAGTGGGTCTTTGGTTATTCGTAATCTTAACTCTTTATTTGTGGTTTACTTTTGGTCATTTGACCTTACATTCATCATATAAGATTGTCCATTTCATCGTAGCAATTGTAAAGGCACAATTTTTTTTGGAATTATTTGGATTGCCTATCACATGTGTCACACTTTGTATACTACATAGTCTAAACTTGCTAATTATTAATATGAACCTCCAATGCAACAAGCACCTTCCCCGAGCGTGTTCTTTTGTGTATGGGTCAGCCCATGCAACGAACTGTTTCCATGTTTCCACCTGATTTTAGAAAGCTGGTAGAATGTTCCGCGATGAGTTTTTTCTTCGTTTCTGTCCTTTTTCTTTTCTCTCTTTCTATCCATTTTGTTTATTATCCTTTTTATATTTTTAAATTCTTTAACATTATTATAATTCATGTTTTTTTAAATAATTGTGATCTTTATAGAATCATGATTTTCCCCCAAAATTTGTGAATAAGTTTTGAATATATGAACCATTTTAAAAAACATGTGATCAATTTTTAAAATTTATGAACAATTTTAAAATTCCTGAATATTTTTTAAATCCGTGAACATCTTTAAAATCCATAATTATTTTTAAAATATCACATTTTTCAAAATCCATGGCCTTTTTCTTTATTTCATAAACATGTTTGAAACCACAAAAAAACAATGGCCATTTTCTCTCAGCTACCAGAAGAACCGACTGGCCATGCGAGGGAGGCATGCAAATCGAGCAGGAGCCGTGTGCATTTTAGTGGCAACTCACCACCTCATGTAGGAAAATAGGAGCACCCACTCCCATGCAAGAGATATGTCTTACGTACTGCAAGACTCAGTCCTGTCTCACCTTACGTATTATCAGATACAGGTGCTGCATCTGGATCTTGCGCCCATCGTCCTCCTTGCCGCCTTTGCCTTCCTGTGCGAGGCCATGGTAGGCATCACCCCGTCTGTCGCCTTGTTTCGCCACTTCTTCTCGCTCCACCTAATCGACAGCCGACAGTGTTCGGGGTGCGTGTCCTTCCAAGCTGAAGCGGCGACATCCGGTTCGGGCATCGACTTCGCGCTCCATCCAGATGTGAAGGGGTTCCAGAAGCAATGGGTGTTTGTGGATGCCATCACTCACGGCCCTTTGCTACTGCTCATGCGAAGGCCAGCGGAGCTCAGCTCCGGCTGGCGCCACGAGAAGCTTGTCGACCGGCGGCTCGCCTTTGTTTGGAACAGGATGGCCGGGTTGAGAAAGGGCGGTGTGTCCGTTCCAATGGTGGTGAGGGAGTTCTTTGGGCAGCGCATTGCCCCACTCCAGCGCCACTCTTGCCCGATGTGGACCTTTTCTGGCCCTGAAGACCAGATAAGGCTCCAGGTGCCTCCGCTCCCCCTCGAGACATTGTGTGCAGTGCTTGAGCTCCTGACGGCGACCCGACGCCTGCTAAGCTCCCGAAGAACGGCTGCCTCCTGTACAACTGCTAGAACAAGGAGAGCTTTGTGAGGCAGATGCGCCTCTTCGACGAATGGGGGGCGCGCCCAGAGGGCCTTGAAGGGCCCCGTGAAAACCCTGTCTTGGTGACTCCAGTACTTGCCGATCCCGCGATGCATGCCCCCAATGCGGGCGTAGAAGGGCGGGCGCCGTCGGGCACTCCTGAAGCGATTGCCAAGGAGAAGAGTTCGCCCCGTATTTTCGAAGTGGCTGCTCCCGGAGCCTCTGCGTGCGCTCCTGAGGTCACCCGTCACCAGTAGGCGCGCTCCACAGCCGCTGGCGAGGCCTCACCCGCAAGCCCGGCGCGCGTCACTGATACGTCTCCGTCGTATCTATAATTTTTGACTGTTTCGTGCCAATATTCTACAACTTACATATACTTTTGGCAACTTTTTATACTATTTTTTGGGATTAACATATTGATCCAGTGCCCAGTGCGAGTTCCTGTTTGTTGCATGTTTTTTGTTTCGCAGAATATCCATATCAAACGGATTCCAAACGGAATAAAAACGGACGGAGATTTTTTTGGAATATATGTGAATTTTGGGAAGCGAAACCAACATGAGACGATGCCCGAGTGGGCCACGAGGCAGGGGGGCGCGCCCACCAGGGGCAGGCGCGCCCTGGGCCCTCGTGGCCACACCGTAAGGCAGTTGATGCCCTTCTTTCGCCGCAACAAAGCTAATATCCGGATAAAAATCGTGTCAAACAATCAGCCCAATCGGAGTTACGGATCTCCGGGAATATAAGAAACGGTGAAGGGCCAGAATCTGGGAACGCAGAAACATAGAGAGACAGAGAGATAGATCCAATATCGGAGGGGCTCTCGCAAGGTTGTCAGAATCACGATTTTGAATCGGATCGGAGCCCTGATGGTAGGATCGCAAATTATGGAATCTTCACTATCAGGATCGTAGAAACGTAGATTCTATGAACTAAAGTCGCAGAATCATAGGGGTTAGTTTGGATCGTAAAGTCGTAGAATCATATAACAGAATCGCGATTCTGACAACCTCTCTCGGCCCTCCGCCGCCATGGAGGCCATGGACCAGAGGGGAAACCCTTCTCCCACCTAGGGAGAAGGTCAAGGAAGAATAAGAAGGAGGGGCCATCATCGTGTGACAGCGATCTACACCAACACCTCTGTCGTCTTCACCAACATCTCCATCACCTTCCCCCATCTATCTACAGCGGTCCACTGTCCCGCAACCCGCTGTACCCTCTACTTGAACATGGTGATTTATGCTTCATATTATTATCCAATGATGTGTTGCCATCCTTTGATGTCTGAGTAGATTTTCGTTGTCCTATCGGTGATTGGTGAATTGCTATGATTGGTTTAATTTGCTTGTGGTTATGTTGCTGTCCTTTGGTGCCCATCATATGAGCGCGCGCGTGGATCACACCATAGGGTTAGTTGTATGTTGATAGGACTACGTATTGGAGGGCAAGAGTGACAGAAACTTCAACCTAGCGTAGAAATTGATGCATACGGGATTGAAGGGGGACCAATATATCTTAATGCTATGGTTGGGTTTTACCTTAATGAACGTTAGTAGTTGCGGATGCTTGCTAATAGTTCCAATCATAAGTGCATATAATTCCAAGTAAGGGAGGACATGCTAGCAGTGGCCTCTCCCACATAAAACTTGCTATCGGTCTAGTAACGTAGTCAATTGCTTAGGGGCAATTTCGTAACTCCTACCACCACTTTTCTACACTCGCTGTCACTAACTTTATTGTTTCTTTATCTTAACATCCCCTAGTTTATATTTACGTGCTCTTTATATTCTTGCAAACCTATCCCACAAAAACTACAAACTACTTCTAGTTCCGTACTTGTTCTAGGTAAAGTAAACGTCAAGTGTGCGTAGAGTTGTATCGGTGGTCGATATAACTTGAGGGAATATTTGTTCTGCCTTTAGCTCCTCATTGGGTTCGACACTCTTACTTATAGAAAGAGGCTACAACTGATCCCCTACACTTGTGGGTTATCAAGACCTTTTTCTAGCGCCGTCGCCGGGGAGCAATAGCGTGGGGTGAATATTCTCGTGTGTGCTTGTTTGCTTTATCACTAAGTAGATTTTATTTGCTGTTCTAAGTTGTTCTCTATATTTAGTTATGGATATGGAACACGAAATACCAAAAAACTTAGGTGTACTTGCTACTCATGGAGATGGGGAACCTCCTAAAACCCTCGATGCTCATTATGTGAAAGATATTATGTACTACTTTGATAATCTTGAGAAAACCCCATTCAACTATGTAATGGGAGTAACATTGGATCAACGTGAATACTTTAGGGATTATCTCTTGACACAAAAAGGGAAACTGTTATGGGATCAAATTCATTTGTTGCATTGGTATGCTCGGCAACTATGCTTGAGATATGATTATACTTGTTGCTCTAGGATGAAGGCTCCACACCTTCCCTTTACATGCAAATTTAATGATAATGAAACCTTAGCTTCTTATGCTAATGGTATATATGATTATTATGATGTGGAACAAATAGAAGAATTCGTTGCTTTTAAGGGTGCTTATGAAATTGAATCTCTATTTGAAAAGTATGATGCTTTTGATGATGATGTTTCTAGGCCTGAAAATCTTGCTATATTTAAATATTGCTATTTGAATTATGAATATAACTCCGATATTGATGCGTTTATTGAGAAGGTCTCCGCTGTCCAAGAAGAGACTAATATTTTGCAGGAGTCTATGGAAGAAGAAATCAATGACATCGTGAGCTCATTGGATGAAAAAGATGAGGAGGAGAGCGAAGAACAAAAGGAGGAAGAGCGGATTAGCTACCCGTGCCCACCTTCTAATGAGAGTAACTCTTCAACTCATACATTTTTTAATTTCCCTTCATGCTTGAAGGTTGAATGCTATGATGATTGTTATGATCCCGTTGATTCTTTTGAAATATCCCTTTTTGATGATGCTTGCTATGCTTGTGGCCAAGATGCCAATATGAATGATGCTTATGGAGATGAACTTGCTATAGTTCCTTATGTTAAACATGAGATTGTTGCTATTGCACCCACGCATGATAGTCCTATTATCTTTTTGAGTTCTCCAAACTACACTATATTGGAGAAGTTTGCACTTATTAAGGATTATATTGATGGGTTGCCTTTTTCCGTTACACATGATGATTTTGATGAATATAATATGAATGTGCTTGCTGCTCCTACTTGCAATTATTATGAGAGAGGAACTACATCTCCGCCTCTCTATGTTTCCAACATGATAAAATTGCAAGAAATTGCTTATACTATGTGTTGGCCTTTACTTGATGTGCATGAATTGTTCTTGTATGACATGCCTATGCATAGGAAGAGAGTTAGACTTCGTTGTTTCATGACACATATTACTTTGTGCTCACGACTAAATCCCAAATCATTGTTAATTAAAATTGGCTTTGATATACCTTGGGATCCGGGTGGATCCATTACTTGAGCAATATATGCCTAGCTTAATGGCTTTAAAGAAAGCGCTGCCAGGGAGACAACCCGGAAGTTTTAGAGAGTCATTTATTTCTGTAGTGTGCTTTTATAAAATTTAAAAACAAAAAAATAAAGAGGGGAACCTCAAACTTTTTCAAAAAGAAAAGTGAAAGTAAGAAGGACGAGCACCGTTGAAATGGGGGAGCTCCTTGAACTTTGTTCATGCCCATGGAAATTTTGAAACCTTGATTACAAAAACTTTTCAATAAAAATAATTATCCCCTTGTACAGTTCCATTGTATTATAAAAATAATGTGCCAAGAGTTTCCTTTAGGATGATTAAACTACTTGTTGGTTTGTGCGGTGCAAAAACACAAACTTTGGCTGTAGTGCATGATTTTACATTTTTTACCGGAACGTCGAAAGGATATGAAACTTTTTGCAAAGTCTTGCTATACAAATTGTTGATTTTGCCTAGTTTTTCAAGAATTTCTAGAGTTACAGAAGTATGGTTAATGTTCAGATTACTACAGACTGTCCTGTTTTCACAGATTGCTGTTATAGCTTCATTGTTTGCATATGTTTGAATTCTTGTTGATGCCTCCTTGACTTGGGGCCATAGAATTATGATATAATACAGTGGGTAATGTTTGTTTATAATTATACAATAATGTTAGAGCAGTACATGATGGGATTTTATTGATCATATGCACTAACCCCATCACTAAAAGTTCGGTTAAGTTTGTGTGGATGAAGTTTTCGAAGATCGAGGAGGTCTCGATATGACGAGAAGCAGGAGAGGCAAGAGCTCAAGCTTGGGGATGTCCGAGGCACCCGAAGTAAATATTCAAGGACACTCAAGCGTCTAAGCTTGGGGATGCCCCGGAAGGCATCCCATCTTTCTTCAACAAGTATCGGTATGTTTTCGGATTCGTTTCATTCACATGATATGCGTAAACTCTTGGAGCGCAGTGTGCTTTTTCATTTTCTTTTAATAAATGCACCATGCTGGTATGAGATAGTCCTTGGTTGATTTATAGAATGCTCTTTGCACTGCACTTATATCTTTTGAGTATGGCTTTATAGAATGCTTCATGTGCTTCACTTATATCATTTGAAGTTTGGATTGCCTGTTTCTCTTCACATAGAAAACCGCCATTTGTAGAATGCTCTTTTGCTTTTACTTATAATTGTTAGAGCGTGGGCATAACTTTTGTAGAAAGAATAAGAACTCTCTTGCTTCACTTATATATATATTTAGAGAGTTGACATGAATTTGTCATTCACATGGTTAGTCATAAAATCCTACATAAAGTTTTTGATCGCTGAATATGATATGTTTGATTCCTTGCAATAGTTTTGCGATATAGAGATGCTAATATGTGGGAGGAACTAGTGAATGATTATGGTTTAGTAAAAATATTAGTGTTAAGGTTTGTGATTCCCGAAGCATGCACATATGGTCTCCTAACTATGTAACCAAATTGGCGCACATTGTATTTTGATTGTTTATCTTTGCGTGAAGGTCGGGGGCGCGTGATGGTTAACTCCTACCTACCTCCCCCCTAGGATCATGCGTCGTAGTATTTTTGCTTCGAGGGCTAATAGATTTTTCGCAATAAGTATGTGAGTTCTTTATGACTAATGTTGAGTCCATGGATTATACGCACTCTCACCCTTCCACCATTGCTAGCCTCTCTTGCACCACGCAACTTTCGCCGGTACCATACACCCACCATATACCTTCCTCAAAACAGCCACCATACCTACCTATCATGGCATTTCCATAGCCATTCCGAGATATATTGCTCCTACCTCTTGAGCTTGTGTTGTATTCCCTCGAAGAGGAAAGGGAGATGCAGCACAGTAGCGTAAGTATTTCCCTCAGTTTTTGAGAACCAAGGTATCAATCCAGTAGGAGCCCACGCGCCAGTCCCTCGCACCTGCACAAACAAATAAGAACTTCGCAGCCAACACGATAAGGGGTTGTCAATCCCTTTACGGTCACTTACGATAGTTAGATCTGATAGAGATGATAATTATATTTTTGGTATTTTTGGTATAGAAACAGAAAGTAAAGAAAGCAAATAAATAACGGCGGCAGAAATTGACGGGAAAGTAATATGATAGAGATAGACCCGGGGGCCATAGTTTTCTCTAGTGGCTTCTCTCATGATAGTGGTATTCTACGACGGGTAAACAAATTACTGTCGAGCAATTGATAGAAAAGCGAATAATTACGAGGCTATCTAGGCACGATCATTGTATATAGGCATCACATCCAAGACAAGTAGACCGACTCTTGCCTGCATCTACTACTATTACTCCACACATCGACCACTATCCAGCATGCATCTAGTGTATTGAGTTCATACGAACAGAGTAACGCCTTAAGCAAGATGACATGATGTAGAGGGATAAACTCAAGCAATATGATGAAAACCCCATCTTTTTATCCTCAATGGCAACAATACAATACGTGCCTTGCTGCCCCTACTGTCACTGGGAAAGGTGATACGTCCAAAACGTATCTATAATTTCTGCTTGCTCCATGCTTCTTTTGTGTGATATTGCTATGCTTTTGATACACTTCCATACACTTTTGATCATATTTGGACTAACCTATTAACTTAGTGCACCACAGTGCCAGTTCCTGTTTTCTGCTGTTTTTCTATTTCAGGTTTCCCCCATATTAAAAGTGCTCCAAAAATTCCGGGAAAAATACAGGAAAAATCAGCGTACAGGAAGCTTCGAGAATAACCAAAGCGGGGCCAGAGGGGAGCCTGGGGTGGCCCAGGCGGCCACCTGGCGCGGCCCCACCCCTGGCCGCGCCAGGGGGGCGCCTGGGGCCCCCTCTCCGCCTCTGGTTGCCCCCCTTCGCATATATATTCCTCCCGTCGCGGAAACCCTGATTCCAGAACCCTTTTCTCCAGAAGCAATTCCGATCTCCGCCGCCATCGCCACCAAGTTTTGGGGGACCAGAATTCTTGTGCCGGCATCCTGCCGGGACGGGGAAGTGCCCCCGGATTCATCTGCATCGACGTTGCTTCCTCCCTCCATGATGCGGGAGTAGTTCCTCCTCGGGGCTGAGGTTTCTACCAGTAGCTATGTGGTCAATTCTCTCTCCCATGATGTGATCTTTGTTGTGATCATAGGCTATGATAATCTAGGGTGATCCCATGATATTTCCCCTTCCTCTATGTATTGGATTGATGTACTCACTTGTCTTTATCTAGTATAATCCCCGAGACCAAGGTGACAGCGGTCTATTGGACATGGATTAGAAGAATATTTTCATGAGTGATTTCCTCTTTTGTGTGTTGATTGAAGATTGAGAGTCTCTTGGTGCTTGTCTTTGACTATCCTTGAGATATGTTGTGGTGATTGTGGTATTCTCTTTGGATGGCCACGGTGACATTGGGAAATCCATAGATTGAGAACTACGAACTTTGAGGTGTGCTTTTGTAGCCCTACATAATTCTCGTCCTCTCTTGACCACAAAGGAATGACCTCCGAGTGCGTCTCCATTGCATGTTTTATGGGAAATATCATGTTATTAGACTATGTAAATGTTGTTGGGAGTTGCCACTAGTGAAAGTATGAAGCCTAGGCCTTGTTTCCACCATTGCAATACCATTTGTGCCCACGTTTACCACTTGTTTGCTTGCTGCACTTTTTATTACAGATTTATATTACTTTGCTTTGCCACTCCTATCATCCATATTTTACCATCTCTTCGCCGAACTAGTGCACCTATACAACTCCTAGTTGTATTAGGTGTGTTGGGGACACAAGAGACTTCTTGTATCTTAGTTGCAGGGTTGCTTGAGAGAGACCATCTTCAACCTCTACTTCCCTGAGTTCGATAAACCTTAGGTCATCCACTTGAGGGAAATTGCTGCTGTCCTACAAACCTCTGCGCTTGGAGGCCCAACATAGTCTACAAGAATAGAAGCGTGTGTAGACATCAAGCTATTTCTGGCGCCGTTGTCGGGGAAGTAAGTGTTTGAAGGTATATCTTTAGATCTTGCAATTAAATCTTTTCGTTTCTTGTTTTTAGTTTCACTAGTTATGTTTATGGAAAACCACACTCTTAGTTCGCTGCTTGGGGAAGGCCGCTTTACCACACCCGTGGTAGAGAAGTCTCCTCCACCTACTGAATGTATCCCGTTCCAAATACTACTTGGGATAATTGAAATAATTAGGAATGATTGTTATGATGGGACAGTCAATCCTAGTATTCATTTGTTGAAACTTACAGAACTTTGTGAGTTGTTAAAGATTTCAGGTTTGACAAGAGATGGAGTCATGAGGAAATTATTTGCCTTGTCACTGAAAGGAAAAGCATTGGAATGGTATAGGCTACTAGATGACTCTCACCTGCTAGATTGGGAAGAGATCCAGTCTCTCTTTTACTCCAAGTTTTATCCTCTTCATGAAGTCCATGAGAATATGAATTATGTTTATAATTTCTATCCTCATGACGGAGAGAGCATAGCTCAAGCTTGGGGGAGACTAAAAACGTTAATGCTAAAATGTCCTAACCATGGGCTCCCCAAAGATATCATCATTACTAATTTCTATGCGAGGCTCTCTCGACAGGATAAAGATTTGCTCGATGCTTCCTCTATGGGTTCTTTCACAAACACAAAGATTGATGCTAAATGGGAACTCCTTGAAAGAATTCAATGCAACACTGAAGATTGGGAGATCGACAAAGGTAAAGAGTCAGGTATAATTTATGAGTATGATTGCATTAAGTCCTTTGTTGAAACTACAAGTTTTAATAAGTTTAGTGCTAAGTTTGGGCTTGATTCTCAACTCCTTGTTGATTTCCTCAAATCTTTTGCTTCACATCTTAATATGCCTAAGGAGGATTGGATCAAGCATCATGAACCTTTTAAAGAGATTTGCAAAGAAAATGAAATTGTTCATGATGATTGCAACATGCATGATCCAATTCCTAAAAATGAAGTTTTATATAAGCATGTTAATTTTTGTGGAGTGGATAGACCTTGTGAAAGGCCTATGATTGAAGAAGAGAAGTATTGTAAGCAACATAAGCATGAAAGAACAATCACTTGGGTCAAAGATTTAAATGAAATTGCTAGATAATTGTGTGACCTTTATCCTTTTACTTGTGAACTTTGCTGTATAGAGGGTCACTTTAATTTTCATTGCATGCACTTTCAAAACATAACTGTTAACCAGTTGTGTGATAACATGATCACCCCTGATCTTTATGATGAGCTTATGTTATTTTTGATGTGTGAAGAGTTATCAGAAAAGACTTCTTGGCTAGATGTTAATGCCATAGGAATAAAAAACACTTTGCAAAATTGCCATCTCTATTGTGTTGTTAATTGCCATAAAAATGATTTCATAAGTAAGATTAGAAAGGAGGGAACTTTACCAAAGTATAAAAATGTCTCTTATATTTCTGCTAATAAAAAGGAGAGTTTCTCCCAAGTTTCCCCTATTGTTTCTAATGATAAACCAGGATATGTGGAGAAGCTTCATCTCCAACCACTCCCTCCTAAGGTGAAGAAGAATAAAAAAAAGAGGAGGAGGAAGAGGAGCAAGAAGGAAGAAGAATGGGTATCAACCTGGCCTGAGCATATTCCTCCCATCAACTTTTATCCTAACGGTTGTAAGTTTAAAGAAGAAGGTGAAGTTTATTGCCTTAATTATCATCTTGATGATACGTCCGTAGGTACTATTGAAGATGATTTTGATTATGATATGCATGTTACTTATTGTGATTGGAAAAATGATGATAATGCTACTTATGATCTTGAAAATCTTTTTGGTACCAACTCTGAAAGTGATGATATGGAAAGCTCTAAGCTTGGGGATGATAGGATTGCAAATCCTTTACCCACTAGTGATGTGATAATTGATAATTCTTTTGCTAGTAAGAATAAATACAACATGTTTACAAATATAGTTGCTAGCAATGATAATGCTCTTCTCTACTATGATGATGTTATAACTCCAATCTATAGTGATTATAAAGGTACCTATGACATAAGGAGAAATTATCCTTATGAAACTTGTCATAATCATGGAGGGAATTACTCCCTTGTTGAACACCATCTTCCTAATACACAATTAATCTATAGTGTTCAAGTTGTTTATGATAGACCTACTCCCACTATTACCAGTGAGAAAGATTATGCTTATGTGGAGAGTAAGAGTACCTTTTTGCATGTGGATCATGGTAACAATGCTTTATATGATGCTTATATTGTTGAGTTTATTCGTGATCCCACTGAAAATTATTATGAGAAGGGAACATATGCTTATAGATATTTCAATAATATCAAGTTCCCTCTCTTTATGTTGAAGGTTTTGAAGCTGCACTTGTTTTGTCTTCCTATGCTTATTGCTTTGTGCTTCAATGAATTATTCTATTGAAATATTCCTATGCATAGGAAGCATGTTAGGCTTAAATGTGTTTGGTATTTTCTTCTTGATGCTCTCTTTTGTTCTTCAACTCTTATTCCTATGAGAGCATCATTAAAGTCTTAAGCCTATCTTTATGGCTATAAAGAAAGAGCTCTAGGGAGACAACCCTTGTTATCTTTGCTTTCAGTTTGTTCTTTCAGTTTTTAGTGGTCTTGATGTTTGTTACTACTGTAGCAACATCATTGTATCTTTATTTTTCAGCTTTGTGCCAATTTTAGCCTCTGATTGCAAGAAAGTTCAAAAGTTGTGACATGCTGTCCAGAAAACAGATTCTGTCCTTGGAAAGAAAAATTCGAATAAAATCAGCAGATCATCTTTTTGATCTGAATTTTTTTGACAGCGTGCTCTATGCAATTGGCTTTCGAGCGTCTGTTGTGAGTTTTTTGATTTGAGTTGCGGAAGTGCCCCGAAAAAATTATTTACTACCTGTTGGTCTGTTTTTCACAGATTCTGTCCTGTTTTTCCTTTTCTTCGTTTTGCAAACCTTGAGCTTGCTTTTTCTTTGCAAAAACCTTTTGGCAATCTTGAGAAACAGTAGCTCTTCAAGATTATCCTTATTTCCAGTAGGGAAAAAATATTTTATTGTGGGTACTAACCTCGCTAATCAGATTATGATGAGTTATGTATGAAGGGAGTTTTCAAGTGTGCGAGGGAAGATGATAAAAGAAGATTCAGGAGGGTCAAACGCTCAAGCTTGGGGATGCCCCCGTGCACCCCCAAGAAATATTCAAGAAGACTCAAGCGTCTAAGCTTGGGGATGCCCCCATGCATCCCCTTCTCCATCAACAATTATCAGTTCGTCTTTCGTTCCACTATATTTTAATCACTTCATGCGTTATGTGCTATGCTTGGAGCGTCTTGCTCTTAGTTTCCTTTTTAGTTTTCTTTAGCTTTGCTTGCTGTTCATAACAAGTTAGAACCCAGCTTTCTTTGTGTGAGAGAGAAACACGCTCCACTTCAACCTAGAACACAACATAGGATTTTTATGCTTATCTTTGTTGTGTGTGTTCTTTGTCTTTTCTTAGCTGCTGTCATGTTTAGCTCTTAGTTTTCATGCATTTCTTTTTAAAGAGCTTTTGTTTAGTTGGTTGTTGAACTCTCTTGAGTCTTCATGATTTTCTTGTTAAGAGAGTTGCCTGTTGCACTGAGTTGTGTGTCTTAACTTAAAGTAGGTAATTGAGGTTGCTATTTAATTTTAGTAGTAACTTGCAATAGTTTTGAGGTATTGCCATGAGTAATGTCTGAACTTTTGGTGTCAAGAGCTTTAGCCTATTAGTGATAGATGTCGTATTTTGGGCAATCCGTGTTTATTTTCGAAAACCTACAAAATAGTTGAGAACTTTAGCTACTAGATGGATCACTAATCTTTGGAGGGATCGAATATTAGAGTACACTCACGTACCATGAGTCGAGGATGCGCAAGGATAACCAAACCCCAATACACTCCTCCTCGGGGTACTTGTCTCTTTGTGAACCTCCTAATTAGATTGAGAGTTACCGATAATAAGTGCATGAGTTCTTCGGACTAATGTGAGTATTCGAAAGTTGACACTTCCACCTAGCCATATTTTTCTAGCCTCTTCGGTACCGTGCATTGCCCTTTCTCACCTCGAGAGTTGGCGCATACTCCGCCGGTGCATCCAAATCCTTGGCACGATACGCTCTGTCATCATAAGCCTCATTATATCCTTCCTCAAAACAGCCACCATACCTACCTATTAAGGCATTTCCATAGCCTTTCCGAGATACATTGCCATGCAACATCCATCTTCTCATGACTTGATCTTCATGTCATACATGCTTTTTGCTTGATCGATGAGCCGCATGCTAGTTGGGCCTTGCCCTAATCTATGACGCCCGAGACTGACGTCCCAGAAGATTCCAGAAGCTTCCCGAAGATTCCAGATGTTCCGGGTTGCCCGTGGGTTTCTTTTGAGCTTGTGTTATTTATTTTTTGCATTGCATCATGTCATCATGCCATCATGTCATATTTATTTTTTGCATCTCAACCTTAATAAATCGTGTGGACCTTCGGTCCATTTAAATCGAGGGAAGGTGTCTTCTCTTTATAACATATAAAAGCCTCTCAATAATTATGGAGCTATATTAAAAATATTCCAATTGTTTGGGATCACCGTAACACACTTGCATATTCTCCCCATGTCTTTTTCATTTCGAGGCTTCTCTAAATCTAGACTCCTTTTAAACTCCTTGAGGCAAGCTATTTATTTAGTTTGCACTTCCCTTTTGTTGGAAATATTTTTGTGAGGTTGGAGTTATTCCGTAAAGCCTTACCAAAAATGTCCATCATTTTATCCTTGTTCTTTGACCTTCTTTTCTTATTTTTATTTTGCTCCTTCTCTTTTGCTTCTGCTAAGGGAGATAAAAAGAAGGGCAGCAGTCCAGGCCGCCAGCCCATCTGGGCCTCCTCCTTTTCCCCCCCAGCGGCCCAAGACTCCTCCAAGGCCCATCCCGCGAGAGCCGGCCTCCCTGCGACCGAACCCTAGCTCTAGCGATCCCTCCGTTCCTTTCCAGCCGCCGCCACCCCTCGTCTCGCATCCCTCTCGCTCTCTGTCCCGCTCGCCTCGAGCCCGTTTCCATCTTCCCGAACCCGCTCGACTCCCTCGCTCATCTCGCCGAACCCCCGATCTCCCGCTGCACAGCCCGCGGCCAGGAGGCCAGGCATCAGCGCCCTCCTGCCGAGCCCCCGCCTCGTGCGCCTCGCGACCTCCTCCTCTGCGCCGAGCCGCCGGCCGCCGCGGGATCTCCTCCGCGGCCTCACCTCCGCCTCGCCGTCGCCGTTCCTCCGGTCCGGCCATCCTCACCTCCAGGCCCCCGCAGCAGGCCTCGTCCTGTCCTTCCGCGGCCTCGAACGGGCTTCTTCTTCGCGCCCGAGCCGGGGAGCCTCGCCTCTGGCCCCGCGACCGCGACCTCCCTCCAGCTCGAGAGCGGCAGCAGCTCCAGGCCTCGTGCACGTCCCGAGCAGCGCCGCGGCCGCCCGTCCTTCGTCGCCGAGTGGTGCCGTCCGCAGCGCCCGAGGGCCCCTTTGCTTCTCCGTCCAGCAGGTCGTCCGGCGTCCCTCTTCTCCAGCCACCGCGCGAGTCCCGCGCCGAGTCTTCCTCGCCTCTGCAGTCTCCTGGCATCGTCGCCCTTGCTGTTTTTGGTTGTTGTTGTGTGCTGCCTTGTTCGGTTAACTTGACAGATGACCCGGAACGACTACTCGACGACGACCCCGTGTACAACTACAACTCGACGACCGAACGAGACGAGGACAAGAACATCTACGAACGAGCTCCATGTACGACTACGCGACCGAGTACCTTTACATGACCCGACAAGTACCCCTACGGCGAGTACCACTACCGTCGACAAGTTCGGAGACCACAAGTACCCCCTACGAACGCCGACGCGACAAGTACCTCTTCGGAAACGGAAACGCCTACGTGAACGTCTACCGTCGCCCCGAGTACAACTACCGTCGCCGAGTACCACTACTTCCTCTACCGTCGGCCGTGTACAACTACTACAACTACGTCCCTCGACGAGCTCGAACCGCCTCGAAACGCACGCTTCGAAGGTATAATCCCGAGACGTGACCCGTGTGCATGCTTGCTTGTGTTGTATGAAATGTCTCCCGTGTGTGCTTCGTGCCCGTTCCACCTTTTGTCATGTTCCTCGGTTGCCTCGTCACCGACTCGTGGGAACCCGGCAACGGGATCGACCCACTTCCATCTTGTTCGACTCGCTCACGCCATCTTTCTTTTGCCCGGTCTCTCAACGAGTTACCGGAACCGATATGATGTCGTTGCACATTTCGGATCGTTGCCGTGGCACCCTTCTTCCACCACGGTGACAAATGCTTCATATCCTCTTAAGTCAATCTTTTAATAAAATTGCATAAACTTGATCATGTCTCCGCATCATATTAACAACATTAATAGGTGTTAATTGTTGTTGCTTTATAATTATTAAACATGCTCATGGGGATTTTCCGGATATGTTGTTGTTATTCTCCGGCCTCATTTAAATTGCCTAGTTAGTGTAGTTTTATTAAGCTTCACCTCTTGCCATGTTAAAAACATTTAATCTTGTCTTGTTAATAACGAGAGTCAACTAAATAATTAAAATGTGGTGTTTCGTCAATATGCAACTCGTTGCATATTGAGCTCCACTTAACTTGTAGTGTTGTTTGTGCATTTTGCCATGCCATGCATAATTAAACCGGACATGCATCATACTTGCTTGTGCATCTTATGCCATGTTATGCTTGAGTGTTTACCGTGCGGTTTGTTTCTTTCCGGTTGCTTCTCTTGTTAGCTTCGGTTTCGTTCCGGAGTTGTGAGGATCCGCTCGACTGTTGCTCCGTCTTCTTCTTGGATCCGTTCTTCTCCCTTGTGGAATCCCAGGCAAGATGACCGAACCCGGATACCATTACTATCTTTGCCTATTGCTAGTAGTCTCGATCTTTAGTTTTGCCTCGATGCCCATGTCTTTCTTGTCAGCCTCCTACTTGTAACCATTGCCATGTTTAACCACCCTACCTACGCAAACCGTTGCTTGGCTAAGTACGCTTCGCTCAGCCCTTCTTATAGCATTGCTAGTTGCAGGTGAAGATTGAAGATGCTTGCTTCATGTTGAAGTTTGGTTGGGTTATATCACACTATATAAAAGCTTAAAAATGAAATCATCTATATACTGGCAAGGGTGGAAGGCTAAGCCTTTTGCTTGGTGATTTGTTCCACTCATGCCGTTAGGAACCGTATAAACCGGTGTTATGTTCCTTGATTATGCGTTCCTAACACGGTTGGGGTGTATGGGACCCCCTTGATAAACCGCTAAGTGCTAAGTCTTTTCCAGCAAGTCCCAACCTTTGGTACTATTTGCCTAATAACAAACTAATAAAAAAAACTTGCATGTGGACTAGCTATCCCTTTTATTTTAATTCAACAACCCCGGGCCAGTGCTCCACATGAGTGTTGGTCCGAAACGGGGAGTCTGCGGGGCCACCTCGAGGAAACTCAAGGTTTGGTAAAAACCTGTAGAATCGCCCATCCGGTCGTGTCCTGAGACTAGATACGCGCGGCTACCTATCAGGGTGTCGACACGCCGGGAGGATTTGCTGGATTAGCCTTACCTTAGTTCGGTTTAACTCGAGCACGGGATTCCGAGAATACTCGGGTCTTCCCACCTATGGAGTTGCGACTTCGCGGATCGTGGGCTTGTAATGGGTCAAGTTGGAACACCCCTGCAGGGTTTGAACTTTCGAAAGCCGTGCCCGCGGTTATGTGGCAGATGGGAGCTTGTTAATTCCGGTTGTAGAAAACTTGACACAATGTTTCAATACACTACCAGCGTGTGTACCGTGACTGTCAATTTCCGAATAGGGATTCGGGAGTTGAACACGGTGGGGTTATGTTTGACCGGCTTTAGTTAGGATCACTTCGTGATCATCTTTCGACCGATGCTCTTCTCTTCTCGCTCTCTATTACGTAAGATAGTGCTAGTTGCTGCTGCAGACTCTTGTTTGTTCCTTCACCTCTCGTTCTTTCTTCAGCCTTGTCCTCACCCAAGGCTTAAATAGTCTTGTTACCCGGGAACGGGATTGCTGAGTCCTCTGTGGCTCACAGTTACTTCACCACACCAGATGCAGGTTCAGCCGAGTTTGATGCAGGAGCTGGTTCAGTTCTTCACCTGGGAGCTCGATGAAGAGTTGTCCGTTTGCTTGTGACGTTTCGACGATCAGTAGTGGTTTCTACTAGGATTCGATCCTGACCTGTGGCTTTATGTTGTTTTGGTATCTTTCTTTTGGATCTTCACCCGTAGTCGGGTTGTGATGGTTTTGAATGATGTATTGCTTATGTAATGTATTGTGTGAAGTGGCGAGTGTAAGCCAACTATCTCCTTTTGCATTTTAATCCCTCTTTTACATGAGTCGTGCAAAGATACCAAACTTGAGATCATTCTAGGATGGATTTATGCCTTTAAGTCGTGCCTCGACACGTAGGAGGTATAACTCCATCCTGGGCATTACAAGTTGGTATTCAGAGCCTTCTCCGACCTAGAAGCCCCCACTGATTGATCGAATCGTTGACGGTTGAGTCTAGGCACACACTGAAAATGTTTTGAGTCCTATATATATATATCGGAGAGTAGGATTTCTTTGCTTCTCATCCCCTTTCTCTCTGGTGAGGACTCCTGACGATTACTCTTTTCTCTTCTACTTTCAAAAATTGCACCAAATTTTTTATTTAGGATCCCGCGAGTATTCTGGGATTGTTTCGATGTTCTTGTGACAAGGATATTGTTCCCGATGCCTCCTGTTACCGAGGAGTTGAGCTTCGGGGTATCATTGACACAAGCATATCGCGGCAGTACTAAATACTTAAGACGGCCGACATCGAAAATCTCTCCTATACGGCCAGTGGCAAGATAACCCGGACATCACCCAGTACTGGGGAGGTAGTTCGAGAGTATTGCCATAGCTTGTTATAGTGGATGCTTTTCGAAGGTCCGAGGTAAACAGTTTCCGAGAAAGACTGGTTATGTGTTGAAGGATGGATACACCTGGATGTAGGTTTAGAGTTGATTGCGCGGTGCTTCCCGTGTATCCCCAACACCTAATTGCATAACTGGAAACTTTCGGAAATCTATAGGTGGGTTCATCTAGTAGTTCTAGGCATTCTTCCAACGGATGCTCGATATGAAGTTTGGGGTTCTACATTGAGTGAAGTGGTTTTATGGACTTGTTCTGATCGGGAGTTGCATCTTAAAGGGTCCTTGGCTATGCTGATCCGGGGATTGCAATACCCTTTTGTAACACGTTCCATGAGCTTTCAGCACGAATATGTCGGACGAAACTTCTATCTTGTATTTGTTCTATCTGATCCTTGTTCCTTTTTATTTATCTTTTTCTTCTTCCAACTGGCTTCTCGTCAAGTTGATGTACCTGCGGAATTCATTCGTTCAATTGTTTGCTCGGATGATATTGTGAAGATCATGTTGCATATCTACCCTTTGTTCTTGTTTTGATTCTGGTATTCGAGTTGCTTCGATGTCAAATGTTGATTCCATACCTTTCTTAATCGATGTTCTCATATTTCTATGAGAGTGCTGGTCCTTCTTGATCATCAAGATGGTCATGTTAAATTCTTTTCCAACCGGTGTGCTTTCTCTTCAAGTTATTCCATACGGACGTCGTTGAGAAATCTGACGATTTGTCTGTTTTATTCATCCCAAGTTATCTTTGTTTTGCCCACCCTCCCACCCTTCTTCTTCTTGGAGCCAGCAATTCTCTAATGAAGTATCCATTTTATTCATGTGATATTTCTGCATTCTTTTCCTTCAATGTTCTTATCCGGTGCTTTATCGTGAAGATGCTCAAGAGCTTCAAGTTCATCATTCTTTTGTTCTCTAATTCTGCCGGTGGATGTAATTCAAGATTTCGGTGTTGATCTTATCCTTTTCCTCATTTCACAATGCTTTCTTATTCCGGTGCACCAATTAATCATTCTCCTCTTGTTATTCATATCCGGAGTGCTGAAGATTCATAATTCCATTCTTAATCCGTTCAAATTATTTTTGAGGATTATCATCTTATTCAAGCCATTTAATTCAACCGGTGTAATATCTCTTTAAGCAATCTTTTTCAACGGTGTTTCTTTGAGTGGGCCCTAACCCACAGGTCTTTTTCCAGGATCTTACCTGACTCTTCCTTTTCCGGAGTTATTCTCAAATTCTTTCAAAGTGTGACGTAAGAATGATTCCCATCAGTCACATGCCTTCTTCAAGATCGCTTTCAAATTCTTTTCATCATTGGTTCAACCTTTTAATTTTTCATTCCGGAGTGCTCAACAATTCTTATGGCATTTCTTGTCTTCATTCTCAACATTTGAAGACCGGAGAAGTGTTTCTCTTAAATCTTGGTCCGTCTTCTTGAAGATTTGTGGTTCTATCTTCTTGCCATCCTCATTATCGTTTTGATTGTGAGGAATTCTTTTCTTACCCATCCGAAGCTTTTCATGAATTCTTTTCCTTGTGACCCTCCGAAGGCCATCATTTCAGAATATTTCTTCGTTCTCAGTTTTCAACTTCATCCTCCAAATATTCTTCATTGATGTCTCTTCGTTCGTCTCCATATTCTTACGGTGGTTAATTCAAGTTTACCCTTCCGTTGTTATCGTTTTAATTCATTTGTTCTTTTCATAATCCTACCGGTGCTTTGTTGAAGATTTATCCAAGGTTGTGCTAGATCTCTCTTTAATTCTTTCCAACGAGGATAAGTAGTATGCCAAATCCTTTGGTTGTCATCTATTAAATTGGTGAAGGAGATGCATGACATAATTCTTATTCTTATTCCTTCAAGGTGATTTAATTCTTTTGTCTGGAGCTTGTTCATCATATCATATCCTTGGTTCTAAGCTTTTTATCTTTTTTTCCGGAGCTCCATGTTTTTTCTATTATATCATTCCAAACCTCCATCTAATTCATCACATGCCTTGAATCTTATTCTTTCATCTTTCACTTCTCTTGTTTTCATTACCGGAGTTCTCATGGTGGTTCATCATCACTTAATTCATCCTTGAAGTCTTCATCAAGATTCTTGTTGGAGCTCAAGCATTCTTCATCATGCATTCCAATTGCAATTCTCCCTACCTTGTCTTTTCAGGTGGTGTTATGTCATTCTTAACAATTCCTTCATGTTTCATGATTCACGAGTTGTCAGGAATGAGATAATTAAAACCATCATTCCTTTCTCTTTAGGAGATCTTTTCAACCCTTCAATTTATTCATTGGAGTTATCTTGGGTTGTTTTTCACCTAAAAGCTTTCCCTAAGGATTGTTGATATTATGGTGCTTATTAATGACCCAAGTTCTTCTTTTATCATTCCGGTGAAATAAGTTTTTCGTCTCCTTGTTGATCTCAATCAAATCAATTGTTTAAGTTAGTGGCTGGTTGTCACCTCTTAATTTTGAGATGTTTCCATAAGCCCACATCGAGCTTATTCTTTTCATTGTTGATTTTTTTTCCAACAACTCCGTTCTACCCTTCTCCGTAAGGATGCTCTTTCAATTCATTTGTCGGAGAAGTTGTTTTTTCTTCTCCATTCTTTTCTTTCGTTGATCTATATGCTATTCTTTCATTCCGGAGGCCTTGTGATATTGCTCTCTTTAACCATCATCTCGTCTTATCGAGATCATGTTCTTTCTCTTTTATCATTTAACCGGAGTGTTGTATTCTTCATTCTAGTTCCCTCATCTTATCAAGTTTTGCCTGTCTTTTAACCGGAGTGCTGTCTGAGTCTTTCTTACACCTTGTGCCATTCTTTTAATTGTTCCAGAGGCAGTGTTTTGTTGATTTCATCAACTATCATTCCATCTCCTCTAGTTCATGTTTATTTCTTCCATTTTCAGACGGAGTGCTGTCCAAATTCTGTCATTCTTATTCCTTGGCTATATCATTGCAGTTTCATATTCTTTTGTCATCCTTGAGCTCTTGCTTCATGTCTTTCAACCTTCAAGGTTCTCGTAATGTTCCTTGTTACTTTTTCTAACGGAGTGCTCTTAACTTCATTCATCTCTGTTGCATTCTTTCTTTCTACTTGTTCAACCTCTCAAGGTTCTTTGGTTTCAGTCGTCTGTCAAAGAAGCAACTTTGTTTTACCTCTTCCTCTTCCGTTTTTACCCGGTGATATCTCTAGGATCTCGGGTCGAGATCCTTTGTTAGTGTGGGAGAGTTGTGACGCCCGAGACTGACGTCCCAGAAGATTCCAGAAGCTTCCCGAAGATTCCAGATGTTCCGGGTTGCCCGTGGGTTTCTTTTGAGCTTGTGTTATTTATTTTTTGCATTGCATCATGTCATCATGCCATCATGTCATATTTATTTTTTGCATCTCAACCTTAATAAATCGTGTGGACCTTCGGTCCATTTAAATCGAGGGAAGGTGTCTTCTCTTTATAACATATAAAAGCCTCTCAATAATTATGGAGCTATATTAAAAATATTCCAATTGTTTGGGATCACCGTAACACACTTGCATATTCTCCCCATGTCTTTTTCATTTCGAGGCTTCTCTAAATCTAGACTCCTTTTAAACTCCTTGAGGCAAGCTATTTATTTAGTTTGCACTTCCCTTTTGTTGGAAATATTTTTGTGAGGTTGGAGTTATTCCGTAAAGCCTTACCAAAAATGTCCATCATTTTATCCTTGTTCTTTGACCTTCTTTTCTTATTTTTATTTTGCTCCTTCTCTTTTGCTTCTGCTAAGGGAGATAAAAAGAAGGGCAGCAGTCCAGGCCGCCAGCCCATCTGGGCCTCCTCCTTTTCCCCCCCAGCGGCCCAAGACTCCTCCAAGGCCCATCCCGCGAGAGCCGGCCTCCCTGCGACCGAACCCTAGCTCTAGCGATCCCTCCGTTCCTTTCCAGCCGCCGCCACCCCTCGTCTCGCATCCCTCTCGCTCTCTGTCCCGCTCGCCTCGAGCCCGTTTCCATCTTCCCGAACCCGCTCGACTCCCTCGCTCATCTCGCCGAACCCCCGATCTCCCGCTGCACAGCCCGCGGCCAGGAGGCCAGGCATCAGCGCCCTCCTGCCGAGCCCCTGCCTCGTCCGCCTCGCGACCTCCTCCTCTGCGCCGAGCCGCCGGCCGCCGCGGGATCTCCTCCGCGGCCTCACCTCCGCCTCGCCGTCGCCGTTCCTCCGGTCCGGCCATCCTCACCTCCAGGCCCCCGCAGCAGGCCTCGTCCTGTCCTTCCGCGGCCTCGAACGGGCTCCTTCTTCGCGCCCGAGCCGGGGAGCCTCGCCTCTGGCCCCGCGACCGCGACCTCCCTCCAGCTCGAGAGCGGCAGCAGCTCCAGGCCTCGTGCACGTCCCGAGCAGCGCCGCGGCCGCCCGTCCTTCGTCGCCGAGTGGTGCCGTCCGCAGCGCCCGAGGGCCCCTTTGCTTCTCCGTCCAGCAGGTCGTCCGGCGTCCCTCTTCTCCAGCCACTGCGCGAGTCCCGCGCCGAGTCTTCCTCGCCTCTGCAGTCTCCTGGCATCGTCGCCCTTGCTGTTTTTGGTTGTTGTTGTGTGCTGCCTTGTTCGGTTAACTTGACAGATGACCCGGAACGACTACTCGACGACGACCCCGTGTACAACTACAACTCGACGACCGAACGAGACGAGGACAAGAACATCTACGAACGAGCTCCATGTACGACTACGCGACCGAGTACCTTTACATGACCCGACAAGTACCCCTACGGCGAGTACCACTACCGTCGACAAGTTCGGAGACCACAAGTACCCCCTACGAACGCCGACGCGACAAGTACCTCTTCGGAAACGGAAACGCCTACGTGAACGTCTACCGTCGCCCCGAGTACAACTACCGTCGCCGAGTACCACTACTTCCTCTACCGTCGGCCGTGTACAACTACTACCACTACGTCCCTCGACGAGCTCGAACCGCCTCGAAACGCACGCTTCGAAGGTATAACCCCGAGACGTGACCCGTGTGCATGCTTGCTTGTGTTGTATGAAATGTCTCCCGTGTGTGCTTCGTGCCCGTTCCACCTTTTGTCATGTTCCTCGGTTGCCTCGTCACCGACTCGTGGGAACCCGGCAACGGGATCGACCCACTTCCATCTTGTTCGACTCGCTCACGCCATCTTTCTTTTGCCCGGTCTCTCAACGAGTTACCGGAACCGATATGATGTCGTTGCATCATTTCGGATCGTTGCCGTGGCACCCTTCTTCCACCACGGTGACAAATGCTTCATATCCTCTTAAGTCAATCTTTTAATAAAATTGCATAAACTTGATCATGTCTCCGCATCATATTAACAACATTAATAGGTGTTAATTGTTGTTGCTTTATAATTATTAAACATGCTCATGGGGATTTTCCGGATATGTTGTTGTTATTCTCCGGCCTCATTTAAATTGCCTAGTTAGTGTAGTTTTATTAAGCTTCACCTCTTGCCATGTTAAAAACATTTAATCTTGTCTTGTTAATAACGAGAGTCAACTAAATAATTAAAATGTGGTGTTTCGTCAATATGCAACTCGTTGCATATTGAGCTCCACTTAACTTGTAGTGTTGTTTGTGCATTTTGCCATGCCATGCATAATTAAACCGGACATGCATCATACTTGCTTGTGCATCTTATGCCATGTTATGCTTGAGTGTTTACCGTGCGGTTTGTTTCTTTCCGGTTGCTTCTCTTGTTAGCTTCGGTTTCGTTCCGGAGTTGTGAGGATCCGCTCGACTGTTGCTCCGTCTTCTTCTTGGATCCGTTCTTCTCCCTTGTGGAATCCCAGGCAAGATGACCGAACCCGGATACCATTACTATCTTTGCCTATTG
This sequence comes from Secale cereale, assembly GCA_902687465.1. Taxonomy (NCBI): domain Eukaryota; kingdom Viridiplantae; phylum Streptophyta; class Magnoliopsida; order Poales; family Poaceae; genus Secale; species Secale cereale. The sequence continues at coordinate 752,774,797 of LR738710.1, forward strand.
CTAGTAGTCTCGATCTTTAGTTTTGCCTCGATGCCCATGTCTTTCTTGTCAGCCTCCTACTTGTAACCATTGCCATGTTTAACCACCCTACCTACGCAAACCGTTGCTTGGCTAAGTACGCTTCGCTCAGCCCTTCTTATAGCATTGCTAGTTGCAGGTGAAGATTGAAGATGCTTGCTTCATGTTGAAGTTTGGTTGGGTTATATCACACTATATAAAAGCTTAAAAATGAAATCATCTATATACTGGCAAGGGTGGAAGGCTAAGCCTTTTGCTTGGTGATTTGTTCCACTCATGCCGTTAGGAACCGTATAAACCGGTGTTATGTTCCTTGATTATGCGTTCCTAACATGGTTGGGGTGTATGGGACCCCCTTGATAAACCGCTAAGTGCTAAGTCTTTTCCAGCAAGTCCCAACCTTTGGTACTATTTGCCTAATAACAAACTAATAAAAAAACTTGCATGTGGACTAGCTATCCCTTTTATTTTAATTCAACAACCCCGGGCCAGTGCTCCACATGAGTGTTGGTCCGAAACGGGGAGTCTGCGGGGCCACCTCGAGGAAACTCAAGGTTTGGTAAAAATCTGTAGAATCGCCCATCCGGTCGTGTCCTGAGACTAGATACGCGCGGCTACCTATCAGGGTGTCGACACGCCGGGAGGATTTGCTGGATTAGCCTTACCTTAGTTCGGTTTAACTCGAGCACGGGATTCCGAGAATACTCGGGTCTTCCCACCTATGGAGTTGCGACTTCGCGGATCGTGGGCTTGTAATGGGTCAAGTTGGAACACCCCTGCAGGGTTTGAACTTTCGAAAGCCGTGCCCGCGGTTATGTGGCAGATGGGAGCTTGTTAATTCCGGTTGTAGAAAACTTGACACAATGTTTCAATACACTACCAGCGTGTGTACCGTGACTGTCAATTTCCGAATAGGGATTCGGGAGTTGAACACGGTGGGGTTATGTTTGACCGGCTTTAGTTAGGATCACTTCGTGATCATCTTTCGACCGATGCTCTTCTCTTCTCGCTCTCTATTACGTAAGATAGTGTTAGTTGCTGCTGCAGACTCTTGTTTGTTCCTTCACCTCTCGTTCTTTCTTCAGCCTTGTCCTCACCCGAGGCTTAAATAGTCTTGTTACCCGGGAACGGGATTGCTGAGTCCTCTGTGGCTCACAGTTACTTCACCACACCAGATGCAGGTTCAGCCGAGTTTGATGCAGGAGCTGGTTCAGTTCTTCACCTGGGAGCTCGATGAAGAGTTGTCCGTTTGCTTGTGACGTTTCGACGATCAGTAGTGGTTTCTACTAGGATTCGATCCTGACCTGTGGCTTTATGTTGTTTTGGTATCTTTCTTTTGGATCTTCACCCGTAGTCGGGTTGTGATGGTTTTGAATGATGTATTGCTTATGTAATGTATTGTGTGAAGTGGCGAGTGTAAGCCAACTATCTCCTTTTGCATTTTAATCCCTCTTTTACATGAGTCGTGCAAAGATACCAAACTTGAGATCATTCTAGGATGGATTTATGCCTTTAAGTCGTGCCTCGACACGTAGGAGGTATAACTCCATCCTGGGCATTACATAATCATTGCTACATGACGCGCTAGTATCATTGCATATCCTGCTACACCGACAGAGGCATACATTTGCATACATCATGATAGTTTCATTTTCTTTATGTTGAGTACTTTTGTAAAGTGTGAAAGATCTTCTATACTTCTTGTAATATATAGAGTGTTGCCCCTAAAGTGAGGAAAAGATCTCAAAGAGGACAAAATCAAAAGATCCCAAAGAGGACAAATGAGAGTTAAAAAGAAAGAGCCATTGAGGCCACAAAAAAAATAAAAATAAAATAAAAAAAAGAGAAAAAGAAATAAAAAGAGAGAAGGGGGCACACTACTATTCCTTTTGAGAGATCCACACTCGTACTCCATCTTATACCTTGTACTCCATAGAGATTATCATTCATGCATATAGCTATGTGGGGACCTTCATACTATAGAACTTGGCTTGTATATTCCAATGATGAGCCTCCTCAAAAGAGCTCTAGGTCTTCTTGAGCAAGCAAGTTGGATGCACCCCCACTAGTTCCATTGGAGAGCTTACCTTAGCTCATATGTGCATCTGTTGCATGGCAATCCCTACTCCTCACATCATATCTATCATTTGGCTTTCTCTCGCCTATGATTGTCCTCGTTGATGTGAGCCTTTCACACCTTTTTGTCTTCCCCCTTCATCATTTTTCTCTCTTTGCCATCCTAAGTGTCAACTTTCTTGCTTATGCTCATCCATTGCATGAGTGCTCAAAATATCGAAAGGGAGTGGATCATTTTGACTTGTACCTGGCTGGTGGTCTGGGGATGAGTCAAGATAAGATTCCAAAGAAGACCAAGTGTGAAACTTTAGTAGATTAAGTTCTCAACAATACAAAAACTATGTTTTACTCTCTCGTATATCCCTATCCCCTTTCTTGCACGCAAACACCATTTGGAGACATTCGAGTCACGGACAGCGAGAGCTCTTGCACCTTTATGTTCTTATGTTGCTTGTTACAATGCTAATATAGACTCTTGCTTGTTATGACTTGAATTGAATTACATGCCTTGATTGCATTACTTAAAAAGTTCTTATATGGTTGATAGCATGTCACCACAGAAATTATGCTTGTTATCATTTACCTACTCGAGGACGAGCAGGAATTAAGCTTGGGGATGTTGATACGTCCAAAACGTATCTATAATTTCTGCTTGCTCCATGCTTCTTTTGTGTGATATTGCTATGCTTTTGATACACTTCCATACACTTTTGATCATATTTGGACTAACCTATTAACTCAGTGCACCACAGTGCCAGTTCCTGTTTTCTGCTGTTTTTCTATTTCAGGTTTCCCCCATATTAAAAGTGCTCCAAAAATTCCGGGAAAAATACAGGAAAAATCAGCGTACAGGAAGCTTCGAGAATAACCAAAGCGGGGCCAGAGGGGAGCCAGGGGTGGCCCAGGCGGCCACCTGGCGCGGCCCCACCCCTGGCCACGCCAGGGGGGCGCCTGGGGCCCCCTCTCCGCCTCTGGTTGGCCCCCTTCGAATATATATTCCTCCCGTCGCGGAAACCCTGATTCCAGAACCCTTTTCTCCAGAAGCAATTCCGATCTCCGCCGCCATCGCCACCAAGTTTCGGGGGACCAGAATTCCTGTGCCGGCATCCTGTCGGGACGGGGAAGTGCCCCCGGATTCATCTCCATCGACGTTGCTTCCTCCCTCCATGATGCGGGAGTTGTTCCTCCTCGGGGCTGAGGTTTCTACCAGTAGCTATGTGGTCAATTCTCTCTCCCATGATGTGATCTTCGTTGTGATCATAGGCTATGATAATCTAGGGTGATCCCATGATATTTCCCCTTCCTCTATGTATTGGATTGATGTACTCACTTGTCCTTATCTAGTATAATCCCCGAGACCAAGGTGATAGCGGTCTATTGGACATGGATTAGAAGAATATTTTCATGAGTGATTTCCTCTTTTGTGTGTTGATTGAAGATTGAGAGTCTCTTGGTGCTTGTCTTTGACTATCCTTGAGATATGTTGTGGTGATTGTGGTATTCTCTTTGGATGGCCGCGGTGACATTGGGAAATCCATAGATTGAGAACTACGAACTTTGAGGTGTGCTTTTGTAGCCCTACATAATTCTCGTCCTCTCTTGACCACAAAGGAATGACCTCCAAGTGCATCTCCATTGCATGTTTTATGGGAAATATCATGTGATTAGACTATGTAAATGTTGTTGGGAGTTGCCACTAGTGAAAGTATGAAGCCTAGGCCTTGTTTCCACCATTGCAATACCATTTGTGCCCACGTTTACCACTTGTTTGCTTGCTGCACTTTTTATTACAGATTTATATTACTTTGCTTTGCCACTCCTATCATCCATATTTTACCATCTCTTCGCCGAACTAGTGCACCTATACAACTCCTAGTTGTATTAGGTGTGTTGGGGACACAAGAGACTTCTTGTATCTTAGTTGCAGGGTTGCTTGAGAGAGACCATCTTCAACCTCTACTTCCCTGAGTTCGATAAACCTTAGGTCATCCACTTGAGGGAAATTGCTGCTGTCCTACAAACCTCTGCGCTTGGAGGCCCAACATAGTCTACAAGAATAGAAGCGTGTGTAGACATCAAAAGGACACCGCAAGATTGAACCCAAAGCCAAGCACTTCTCCCATTGCAAGAACTATAGATCTAGTAGGCCAAACCAAACCAATAATTCGAAGAGACTTGCTAGGATATTATGAGCACACATAAAAAGTTCAGAGAAGAACCAAATATCTTTCATAGATAACCTTGATCATGAACTCACAATTCATCGGATCTCGACAAACACACCACAAAAAGAGATTACATCGAACAGATCTCCTCGAAGACCGAGGAGAACTTTGTATTGAGATCCGGAGAGAGAGAAGAAGCCATCTAGATACTAGCTATGGACCCGAAGGTCTGTGGTAAACTACTCACAACTCATGGTGAGGGCGATGATGAAGGCCTCCGTGATGGATCCCCCTCCCGGAACAGGCTCCAAGATGGGATCTCCACGGGAACAGCAGCTACGGCGGTGGAATTAGGGTTTTCTCTCTGCGTATGGAGTTTCTGGGGTACGTAGGCATATATAGGAGGAAGAGGGGCACCAGGGGCCACCGGGCCTGCCCTCGAGGCAGGGGTGATGGGCCTCTAACCCCTCGTTGGTTACCCCAAGTGGAAGGTGTAAGATGCAGTGTTGTGGAAGTTTTTCCCTTAGCAAAGATGCCAAGGATCGAATCCCCAGAGACTCCTAGGTTCAACAAGTAGGTGTCAACTGCTAACGGCGCCAGATATTAGCAATCAACATGGACCTGCACACAGATACAAATAACTTTGCTCCCAACGAGTACAGAGAGGTTGTCAATCCCTACGGCCTTGTAGTTCACAAAGGATTAAAAGCAATGATAGTAGTGATAGATAATGTTTGCAATAGTAAGTAAAAGCGAAAAGTAAATAGCGGATGTGATCAATGATGGTAATATGGACCGGAGTCTCATGATGTTCACAGTGATGTCTCTCTCCCAAAAGATGATAAAACAACTATGTGAGGTAAACAAATTACAGCTGGGCAATTGACAGGACCACGAACGCAAACCAATGCTGACTACATTGCAAGAAAGGTTGAGGTTCAAAGCATGGGCAGTACGCCAAAGTAAGTAGACCGAAATCCATCAATATCTACTACTAATCATCCACCTTGAGATATCTATCCAGAACATCTCGCTGGTATTAAGTTGCGAGTCCCACCCATAGTGTAAACTCAATGCAACAGACAACTGCATTAAAAGAACTTTGCGTAAAGTAAACAATCCTTGCACCCGCGGGCACAAGCACCGTTGTTTTCCCCCTTGTGGCAACAGCACATCCCCTAGACTCATGTTTTTGTCACTCAAGCTAGTCATCGAGGGGCATGAACCCACAATCGAGCATAACGTTCCCTCTTGGAGTCACTACGTATTACTTGGCCAAAGCAATAAATAACAACGGAGAACATGCAAGAATTACTTATGAACATAAATATAAAAGAGGTAGATCAAATATATTACTCAAGATCAATATGAACATAATCTCATAATCCATCGGATCCCAGCAAACTCAACATAGCAACAGCATAAGGATTATATATGTGCCCCGATCATGTAGGGCAGCTCACGAGGACTAATTAGTGAAGCACAAGAACGGGAGGAGAACATCACATAGCTACTGGTCATGGACTCATGGTCCAAGGGAGACTACTCACAACTCATCCAGGAGGCGTCCATGATGGTGGAGAAGCTCCCGGTGGTGATCCTCCCCTCCGACAGGGTGCCGGGAAGAGTTCTCCTGGTGCTCCCGATCTTGGAAGCGGCGGCGGTGGCAGAACAGAGATGGGATCGCGAAAAGAGTTCCTGTTCTGAGGGTTTCGGAGGACGCTTTAAATATATGCCAAAGGGGGGCATCGGGGAAGCTTCGAGGGGCCCAGGCGCCCCCCCGGCGCGGCCCAGGGGGGGGGGGGGCGCCGCCAGGGCGCCTGGAGCCCTGGTGGCCCCCCCCCCGGCTGTCCTTCGGACGCACGGTAGTTTCCGGAACGCTGATTTTTTATATAATTTTTCTGGATTTTTCCTGGCAGTTCTCGTAACGTGAAAACCTGAAATACAAAAACAGCCGAAAACAGAAACTGGCACTGGGGTGCACTGGATTAGTAAGTTAGTCCAAATATGATCAAAAGTGTATGGAAGTGTATGAATATCATAGCAATATCACCCAAAAGTGGCATGGAGTAAGCAGAAATTATAGATACGTTTTGGACGTATCAAGGGGGCGCGCCCCCGACCCTCGAGGGTAGGTCCCCTGTCCTCTGGCTTGTCCCCAAAGTTTATCTCGCGTGATTTTCTCCAAAAATCTCTCCTGCAAAGGTTTCATTCCGTTTGGACTCCGTTTGATATACCTTTTCTGCAAAACCCTGAAATAGGCAAAAACAGCAATCTGGACTGGGCCTTTGGGTTAGTAGGTTAGTCCCAAAAATGATGTAAAAGTGAATGATAAAGCCCATTAAACATCCAAGACTTCATAAATAATAGCATGGAACAATAAAAAGTTATAGATACGTTGGAGACGTATCAAGCATCCCCAAGCTTAATTTCTGCTCGTCCTCGAGTAGGTAAATGATAAGGAAAGAATTTTTGATGTGGAATGCTAACCAATATAGTTTTTCAATGTAATTCTCTCAATTGTGGCATGAATGTTCAGATCTGAAGGATTCAAGATAAAAGTCTATATTGACATAAGAAATAACAATACTTCAAGCAATACTAACAAAGCAATCACGTCTTCTCAAAATACTATGGCTAAAGAAAGTTATCCCTACAAAATCATATAGTGTTGGCTATGCTCCCTTGCTATCACACAAAATATTCATATCATGCACAACCCCGATTTCAGCCAAGCATTTGTTTTCATGCTCTATCTTTTAAAACCTTTCAACTTTCACGCAATACATGAGCGTGAGCCATGGACATAAACTATGGGTGGAATAGAGGTGGTTGCGGAGAAGACAAAAAGAGGGATATAGCCTCACATCGACTAGGCGTATCAACGGGTTATGGAGATGCCCATCAATAGATATCAATGTGAGTGAGTAGGGATTGCCATGCAACGGATGCACTAGAGCTAAATATGAATGAAAGCTCAACAGGAGAAACAAGTGGGTGTGCATCCAACTTGCTTGCTCACGAAGACCTAGGGCATTTGAGGAAGCCCATCGTTGGAATATACAAGCCAAGTTCTATAACGAAAATTCCCACTAGTATATGAAAGTGACTAAGCATGAGACTCTCTACAATGAAGAACATGGTGCTACTTTGAAGCACAAGTATGGAAAAATATAGTAGCAATTGTCCCTTTTTTTGCCTTTCTTTTTTTTTCTTTTTTTGCAGAGGGGCTTTATACATTCAGCCTTTCCTCCCATGGTACAATGCTCTATAAATGATGATCATCACACTTTCATTACAACACAAGATTACAACTCGATACTATAACAACAAAGTATGACTCTATATGAATGCCTCCGGCGGTGTACCGGTATGTGCAATGAAACAAGAGTGACATGTATAAAAATTATGCATGGTGGCCTTGCCACAAATACTATGTCAACTACATGATCATGCAATGGCAATTTGACAATATGATGCGTGTCATATGAACAGAACGGTGGAAAGTTGCATGGCAATATATCTCGGAATGGCTATGGAAATGCCATGATAGGTAGGTATGGTGGCTGTTTTGAGGAACAATATGGTGGCTGTTTTGAGGAAGGATATATACTGGGTTTATGGCACCGGTGAAAGTTGTGCGTTACAAGAGAGGCTAGCAATGGTGGAAGGGTGAGAGTGCGTATAATCCATGGACTCAACATTAGTCATAAGAACTCATATACTTATTGCAAAAATCTACGAGTCATCAAAACAAAGCAATCAACGCATGCCTCTAGGGGGGAGGTTAGTAGGAGTTAACCATCGCGCGCCCCCGACCTCCACACAAAGGTTGGCACTCTACAAATACCTCATGCTTTAACTTAGTCACACAACGGTTCACCATACGTGCATGCTATGGGAATCACCAACCTTAACACAAATATTTCTCAATTTCATAATTGCTCCACTAGCATGACTCTAATATCACTATCCTCATGTCCCAAAACATTTATCAAGCATCCAACATCTCTTTCTACTCAAAGCACTTGATGTGATTTTTTTACTACATTGACATTGGATGTTTATCATGTGAAGACTAGTTCCTTTAGCCTAAACACTTTACCATGCTGTTTTAATAGACTCACAAATAGATCTAAGTGAAGCATGAGAGTTCAACAATTTCTACAAAATATTACCACCACCGTTCTCTAAAAGATATAAGTGAAGCACTAGAGCAAAAGCTATTCAACTCAAAAGATATAAGTGAAGCATATAGAGTGTTCTAACAATTTCTAGGGCATATTTAACTCTCTCAAATAGGTGTGTACAGCAAGGATTATTGTGGCAAACTAACAAGCAAAGACTCAAATTATACAAGACGCTCCAAGCAAAACACATAGCATGTTGCGAATAAAAATATAGGTCCAAGTATAGTTACCGATGCATGAAGACGAAAGAGGGGATGCCTTCCCGGGGCATCCCCAAGCTTAGGCTTTTGATTATCTTGAATTTACTTGGGGTGCCATGGCCATCCCCAAGCTTAGGCCTTTGCTACTCCTTGTTCCATAGTCCATCAAAGCAATACTCAAAACTTGAAAACTTCACAACACAAAACTTAGACAAAAAATTTCGTGTGCTCCGTTAGTAAGAGAAAGCAAACCACCACTCAAAGGTACAGCAATGAATTCATTCATTGTTTATATTGGTGTTAAACCTACTGTAATCCAAGTTCTCTATGGTTCATATCCTCCAATTTTACTCATAGATGCATCGGAATAAGCAAACAACACACGAAAAACAGAATCTGTCAAAAACAGAAAAGTTTGTAGTAATCTGCTGGGTTCGCCTACTTCCGGAGATCCAAAAAATTCAAACTAAATTGGTAAATTTGCGCAATTTTTCTACCAATCAGAAGCAAAAAGAATTAACTAAAAATCACGCACCAGTAAAATCTGAAGACTACTTTAGCGAGCGCTAATGATTCTGTTTTTCACAGCAAGATCAAATAAACTTCACACAAGTCTTACCAAAGGTTCTACTTGGCACAAACACTAAACAAAACATGAAAACACATCTAATCATAGGCTAGATGCAATATTTATTCCCTAGCAGAAACAAAAGCAAAAAACATAAAATTGGGTTGCCTCCCAACAAGCGCTATCGTTTTACGCCCCTAGCTAGGCACGATACAAGATAGATCTAGGTATTGCCATCTTTGGAAGGCAATCCATAAGTGGCTCTCATAATAGATTCATATGGTAATTTATTTTCTTGTTAGGAAAGTGTTCCATGCCTTTCCTTAACGGAAATTGGAATCTAATATTCCCTTCCTTCATATCAATGATTGCACCAATCGTTCTAAGGAAAGGTCAACCAAGAATAATAGGACATGAAGGATTGCAATCTATATCAAGAACAATGAAATCTACAGGCACATAATTCCTATTGGAAACAATAAGAACATCATTAATTCTTCCCATAGGTTTCTTAATAGTGGAATCCGCAATATGCAAATTTAAAGAACAATCATCAAGCTCATGGAACCCTAGCAAATCACACAAAGCTTTTGGGATAGTGGAAACACTAGCACCCAAATCACACAAAGCATAGCATTCATGATCTTTTATTTTTATTTTGATAGTAGGTTCCCATTCAACATAAAGCTTTCTAGGTATAGAAACTTCCAAGTCAAGTTTTTCTTCATAAGATTGCATCAAAGCATCAACTATATGTTTAGTGAAAGCTTTATTTTGACTATAAGCATGCAGAGAATTTAGCACGGATTGCATCAAGGAAATACAATCAATCAAAGAGAAATTATCATAATTGAATCCCTTGAAATCAAATGTAGTGGGTTCATCACTATGCGAAGTTTTAATCTCTTCAATCCCACTTTTAGCAATTTTAGCATCAAGATCTAAAAACTCTGAATCACTGGGACACCTTAAAGCAGAATCATCTCCAATCCTATTCTCATCAAGATTAATACTAGAATACAAGGATCTAATAGGAGACACATCAATAACTTTCAGATCTTCAACTTTATTTTCACGATAACTAGAATAACACGATTTAATATAATCTTCTCTTTTAGCACGCTTTCTAGCGGTTCTTTCTGTGCATTCATCAATGGAAATTCTCATGGCTTTGAGAGACTCATTGATATCATGCTTAGGTGGGATAGATCTAAGTTTCAAAGAATCAACATCAAGAGTAATTCTATCCACACTTCTAGCCAATTCATCAACTTTAAGCAAATTCTCTTCAAGCATAGCATTGAAATTCTTTTGCGAGATCATAAACTCCTTAACACTAGTTTCAAATTCAGAAGGCATCTTTCCATAAGAGTTGTTGTAGGAATTACCAAAATTATTAGAGGAATTACTAGGAAAAGGCCTAGGATTAAAATTACCTCTATAAGCATTGTTACCAAAATTATTCCTACCGACAAAATTCACATCCAAAGATTCATTGTTATTCTCAATCAAAGTGGACAAAGGCATATCATTAGGATCAGAAGAAGCACTCTTAGCAGCAAACAATTTCGTAAGTTCATCCATTTTCCCACTCAAAACACTAATTTCTTCGATAGCATGCACTTTTTTACTAGTAGATATTTCGGTGTGCCATTGAGAATAATTAACCATAATATTATCTAGGAGTTTGGGAGCTTCTCCTAAGGTAGTTTCCATGAAAGTGCCTCCGGCGGCCGAATCTAAAAGATTTCTAGAAGCAAAATTCAAGCCAGCATAAAAGTTCTGAATAATCATCCATAGATTCAAACCATGTGTAGGGCAATTACGTATCATTAATTTCACTATCTCCCAAGCTTGCGCAACATGCTCATGATCTAGTTGCTTAAAATTCATAAAATCGTTTCTAAGAGAGATGATCTTAGCAGGAGGGAAATACTTAGAGATAAAAGCATCTTTGCACTTATTCCACGAATCCATACTATTTCTAGGCAAAGAGGAAAACCAAGTTTTAGCATGATCTCTAAGTGAAAACGGAAATAACTTCAATTTAACAATATCGTTATCCGTATCCCTTTTCTTTTGCATATCACACAAATCAACAAAGTTGTTTAGATGGGTAGCAGCATCTTCACTAGGAAGGCCGGAGAATTGATCTTTCATGACAAGATTCAACAAAGCAGCATTGATCTCACAAGATTCAGCATCGGTAATAGGAGCAATCGGAGTGCTAATAAAATCATTGTTGTTGGTATTGGAGAAGTCACACAATTTGGTATTGTTCTAAGCCATAGTGACAAGCAAGCAATCCAACACACACACACGCAAACAAGAAGCAAGTGAACGAGAAACACATGGCGGAAGAAGGGCGAATAAAACATCAAGGGTGAAGTGGGGGAGAGGAAAATGAGAGGCAAATAAATTTAATGCGAAGGATAAGGGTTTGTGATAGGTACTTGGTATATGACTTTTGCGTAAGCCCCCCGGGCAACGGCGCCAGAAATTGGCAAGTTGACGGGATGGAAAATCTTGACTTGACTTGGCGTGAGTCTCCCCGGCAACGGCGCCAGAAATTGGCTAGTTGACGGGGTGGCAAATCTTGACTTGACTTGGCGTGAGTCTCCCCGGCAACGGCTCCAGAAATTCTTCTTGCTACCTCTTAAGCTTGCGTTGTATTCCCTCGAAGAGGAAAGGGAGATGCAGCACAGTAGCGTAAGTATTTCCCTCATTTTTTGAGAACCAAGGTATCAATCCAGTAGGAGACCACACGCCAGTCCCTCGCACCTACACAAACAAATAAGAACTTCGCAGCCAACGCGATAAGGGGTTGTCAATCCCTTTACGGTCACTTACGATAGTGAATCTGATAGAGATCATAATTATATTTTTGGTATTTTTGGTATAGAAACAGAAAGTAAAGAAAGCAAATAAATAACGGCGACAGAAATTGATGGGAAAGTAATATGATAGAGATAGACCTGGGGGCCATAGTTTTCTCTAGTGGCTTCTCTCATGATAGCGGTATTCTACGGTGGGTAAACAAATTACTGTCGAGCAATTGATAGAAAAGCGAATAATTATGAGACTATCTAGGCATGATCATTGTATATAGGCATCACGTCCGAGACAAGTAGACCGACTCCTGCCTGCATCTACTACTATTACTCCACACATCGACCGCTATCCATCATGCATCTAGTGTATTGAGTTCATACGAACAGAGTAACGCCTTAAGCAAGATGACATGATGTAGAGGGATAAACTCAAGCAATATGATGAAAACCCCATATTTTTTATCCTCGATGGCAACAATACAATACGTGCCTTGCTGCCCCTACTGTCACTGGGAAAGGACACCGCAAGATTGAACCCAAAGCCAAGCACTTCTCCCATTGCAAGAACTATAGATCTAGTAGGCCAAACCAAACCAATAATTCGAAGAGACTTGCAAGGATATTATGAGCACACATAAAAAGTTCAGATAAGAACCAAATATCTTTCATAGATAACCTTGATCATAAATTCACAATTCATCGGATCTCGACAAACACACCGCAAGAAGAGATTACATCAAATAGATTGTTGGGGAACGTAGTAGAAATCAAAAAAAATCTACGCTTCACCAAGATCAATCTATGGAGTCATCTAGCAACGAGGGAGAGGGGAGTGCATCTACATACCCTTGTAGATCGTGAGCGGAAACGTTCAAGAGAACATGGATGATGGAGTCGTACTCGTCGCGATCCAAATCACCGATGATCCTAGCGCCGAACGGACGGCACCTCCGCGTTCAACCCACGTACGGAGCAGCAACGTCTCCTCCTTCTTGATCCAGCAAGGGGGGGAGGAGAGGTTGATGGAGATCCAGCAGCACGACGGCGTGGTGGTGGATGCAACGGTATTCCAGCAGGGCTTCGCCAAGCAGCACTGGAGGAGGAAGGGGTGTCACGGGAGGGAGTGGGAGGCGCCAGGGCATGGCTGCGGCTGCCCTCCCTCCCCCACACTATATATAGGGGCCCTGGGGGGCGCCGGCCCTAGGAGATCCAATCTCCTAGGGGGTGCAGTGGCCAAAGGGGGGACTTGCCCCCCCAAGCAGGTGGGGCGCCCTCACCCCTAGGGTTTCCAACCCTAGGCGCAGGGGGAGGCCCAAGAGGGGCGCACCAGCCCACTATGGGCTGGTTCCCTTTCCCTTTCAGCCCATGGGGCCCTCCGGGATAGGTGGCCCCACCCGGTGGACCCCCGAGACCCTTCCGGTGGTCCCGGGACAATACCGGTGACCCCCGAAACACTCCCGATGGCCGAAACTGGACTTCCTATATATAAATCTTTACCTCCGGACCATTCCGGAACTACTCGTGACGTCCGGCATCTCATCCGGGACTCCGAAAAACTTTCGGTTTACCGCATACTTATATCTCTACAACCCTAGCGTCATTGAACCTTAAGTGTGTAGACCTTACGTGTTCGGGAGACACGTAGACATGACCGAGATGACTCTCCGGTCAATAACCAACAACGGGATCTGGATACCCATGTTGGCTCCCACATGCTCCTCGATGATCTCATCAGATGAACCATGATGTCAAGGATTCAATCAATCCCGTATACGATTCCCTTTGTCTATCGATATAGTACTTGCCCGAGATTCGATCGTCGGTATACCGATACCTTGTTCAATCTCGTCATGGCAAGTCTCTTTACTCGTTCTGTAATACATCATCCCATGACAAACACCTTAGTCACATTGAGCTCATTATGATGATGTCTTACCGAGTGGGCCCAGAGATACCTCTCCGTCACACGGAGTGACAAATCCAAGTCTCGGTCCGTGCCAACCCAACAGATACTTTCGGAGATACCAATTGTGTACCTTTATAGCCACCCAGTTACGTTGTGACGTTTGGCACACCCAAAGTATTGCTATGGTATCCGGGAGTTGCATAACCTCATGGTCTAAGAAAAGATACTTGACATCGGAAAAGCTTTAGCATTACGAACTACACGATCTTGTGCTAGGCTTAGGATTGGGTCTTGTCCATCACATCATTCTCCTAATGACGCGATCTCGTTATCAATGACATCCAATGTCCATGGTCAGGAAACCATAACCATCTGTTGATCAACGAGCTAGTAACTAGAGGTTTACCAGGGACACGTTGTGGTCTATGTATTCACACATGTATCACTGTTTCCGGATAATACAATCCAAGCATGAATAACAGACAATTATCATGAACAAGGAAATATAATAATAACCATTTTATTATTGCCTCTAGGGCATATTTCCAACATAGATCTCCTCGAAGACCGAGGAGAACTTTGTATTGAGATCCGGAGAGAGAGAAGAAGCCATCTAGATACTAGCTATGGACCCGAAGGTCTGTGGTAAACTACTCACAACTCATGGTCAGGGCAATGATGATGATGATGAAGGCCTCCGTGATGGATCCCCCTCCCGGAACAGGCTCCAAGATGGGATCTCCACGGGAACAACAGCTACGGCGGTGGAATTAGGGTTTTCTCTCTACGTATGGAGTTTCTGGGGTACGTAGGCATATATAGGAGGAAGTGGGGCACCAGGGGCCACTGGGCCTGCCCTCGAGGCAGGGGGGCGCGCCCTGGGAAGGGGGGTGCGCCCCCACCCTCGAGGGTAGGTCCCCTGTCCTTTGGCTTGTCCCCGAAGTTTATCTCGCATGATTTTCTCCAAAAATCACTCCTGCGAAGGTTTCATTCCGTTTGGACTCCATTTGATATTTCTTTTCTGCAAAACCCTGAAATAGGCAAAAACAACAATCTGGACTAGGCCTTTGGGTTAGTAGGTTAGTCCCAAAAATGATGTAAAAGTGAATGATAAAGCCCATTAAACATCCAAGACTTCATAAATAATAGCATGGAACAATAAAAAATTATAGATATGTTGGAAACGTATCAATTGCCATGTAACTCCACCGTTCCGTTTATTATGACACGCACCATCATTGTCATATTGCCTTGCATGATCATAAGATAGCTAGCATGATGTTTCTATGGCTTGTCTGTTTTTTGATGTCATTGCTACGCTAGATCATTGCACATCCCGGTACACCACCGGAGGCATTCACATAGAGTCATATTTTTGTTCTAGTATTGAGTTGTAATATCGAGTTGTAAGTAAAAGAAGTGTGATGATCATCATTGTTAGAGCATTGTCCCTTGAAAAAGAAAAAAAGAAAGGCCAAATAAAAAAAGAGAAAGGCCAAAAAAAGGGAAGGCCCAAAAAAAAAGAAAAAAAAGGAAAAGAAAAAGGGGACAATGCTACTATCTTTTTTCCACACTCGTGCTTCAAAGTAGCACCATGATCTTCATGATAGAGAGTCTCCTATGTTGTCACTTCCATATACTAGTGGGAATTTTCATTATAGAACTTGGCTTGTATATTCCAACGATGGGCTTCCTCAAATGCCCTAGGTCTTCATGAGCAAGCAAGTTGATGTACACCCACTAGTTTTCTTTTGAGCTTTCATACACTTATAGCTCTACTGCATCCGTTACATGGCAATCCCTACTCAATCACATTGATATCTATTGATGGGCATCTCCATAGCCCATTGATACGCCTAGTCGATGTGAGACTTTCTCCCTACTTTTGTCTGCTACCACCTTCTATTCCACCCATAGTGTTATATCCATGGCTCACGCTCATGTATTGCGTGAAGAGTTGAAAAAGTTCGAAAAAGTAAAGTATGAAAACAATTGCTTGGCTGACACCGGGATGGGCATGAGGGGTACCTTGTGTTAAGAAAAGGGAAGCATAAAAGACTATATGATTTTGTAGGGATAACATTCTTTAGCATTGATATTTTGAAAGACTTGATTGTTTGTTGGGATGCCCGAGTATTAAATTCTTCTATGTCAAATGATAGACTATTGCTTTGAATCACTCATGTCTTAATATTCATTCCTTGATTAGATTACATGATCAAGATTATGCTAGGCAGCATTCCACATCAAAAATTATCTTTTTTATCATTTACCTACTCGAGGACGAGCAGGAATTAAGCTTGGGGATGCTGATATTGAGCTCATTATGATGATGTCTTACCGAGTGGGCCCAGAGATACCTCTCCGTCACACGGAGTGACAAATCCAAGTCTCGGTTCGTGCCAGCCCAACAGATACTTTCGGAGATACCAGTTGTGTACCTTTATAGACACCCAGTTACGTTGTGACGTTTGGCACACCCAAAGTATTCCTATGGTATCTGGGAGTTGCACAACCTCATGGTCTAATAAAAGATACTTGACATTGGAAAAGCTTTAGCATTACAAACTACACGATCTTGTGCTAGGCTTAGGATTGGGCCTTTTCCATCACATCATTCTCCTAATGATGTGATCTCGTTATCAATGACATCCAATGTCCATGGTCAGGAAACCATAACCATCTATTGATCAACAAGCTAGTAACTAGAGGTTTATCAGGGACACGTTGTGGTCTATGTATTCACACATGTATCACTGTTTCCGGATAATACAATCCAAGCATGAATAATAGACAATTATCATGAACAAGGAAATATAATAATAACCATTTTATTATTGCCTCTAGGGCATATTTCCAACAGTCTCCCACTTGCACTAGAGTCAATAATTTGGTTACATTGTGATGAATCGAACACCCATAGAGTTCTGGTGTTGATCATGTTTTGCTCGTGGAAGAGGTTAGTCAACGGATCTGCGACATTTAGTTCCGTATGCACTTTACAAATATCTATGTCTCCATCTTGAATATAATTCTGGATGGAGTTGAAATGGCGCTTGATGTGCTTGGTCTTCTTGTGAAACTTGGGCTCATTGGCAATGGCAATAGCTCCAGTGTTGTCACAGAACAGAGTCATCGGGCCCGACGCGCTTGGAATAACTCCTAGGTCGGTGATGAACTCCTTCATGTGCTGCTTCGCAAGGAGCTATGTACTCCGCTTCACATGTAGAATGCGCCACGACGCTTTGCTTGCAACTGCACCAACTGACTGCCCCACCATTCAATATATACATGTATCCGGTTTGTGACTTGGAGTCATCCAGATCTGTGTCGAAGCTAGCATCGACGTAACCCTTTACGACAAGCTCTTCGTCACCTCCATAAACGAGAAACATATCTTTAGTACTTTTCAGGTACTTCAGGATGTTCTTGACCGTTGTCCAGTGTTCCATACCGGGATCACTTTGGTACCTCCCCACCAAACTTATGGCAAGGTTCACATCAGGTCTGGTACACAACATGGCATACATAATAGAACCTATGGCTGAGGCATAGGGGATGACACTCATCTTTTCTCTATCTTCTGCCGTGGTCGGGGATTGAGCCGTGCTCAATCTCATACCTTGCAATACTGGCAAGAACCCTTTCTTGGACTGATCCATATTGAACTTCTTCAATATCTTGTCAAGGTATGTACTTTGTGAAAGACCAATGAGGCGTCTTGATCTATCTCTATAGATCTTGATGCCTAATATGTAAGCAGCTTCTCCAAGGCCCTTCATTGAAAAACACTTATTCAAGTAGGCCTTTATGCTCTCCAAGAGTTCTACATCATTTCCCATCAGCAATATATCATCCTCATATAATATGAGAAATGCTACAGAGCTCCCACTCACTTTCTTGTAAATACAGGCTTCTCCCCAAGTCTGTATAAACCCAAACACTTTGATCACCTCATCAAAGCGAATGTTCCAACTCCGAGATGCTTGCACCAGCCCATAGATTGAGCGCTGGAGCTTGCATACCTTGTTAGCATTCTCAGGATCGAAAAAAACTTCCGGCTGCATCATATACAGTTCTTCCTTGAGGAAGCCATCAATGAATGCCGTTTTGACGTCCATTTGCCATATCTCATAATCATAGAATGTGGCAATTGCTAACATGATTTGGACGGACTTCAGCATCGCTACGGGAGAGAAAGTCTCATCGTGGTCAGTCCCTTGAACTTGTCGATAACCTTTAGCGACAAGTCGAGCCTTATAGATGGTCACATTACCATCCACGTCAGTCTTCTTCTTAAAGATCCATTTATTTTCTATGGCGTGCCGATCATCGGGCAAGTCCACCAAAGTCCATACTTTGTTTTCATACATGGATCCTATCTTGGATTTCATGGCTTCAAGCCATTTGTTGGAATCCGGGCCCGCCATCGCTTCTTCATAGTTCAAAGGTTCACTGTTGTCTAACAACATGATTTCCATGACTGGGTTGCCGTACCACTCTGGTGCGAACGTGTCCTTGTGGACCTACGAAGTTCAGTAGTAACTTGATCTGAAGCTTCATGATCATTATCATTAACTTCCTCCCTAGTCGGTGCAGGCACCATAGGAACAACTTCCTGCGCTGCGCTACTTTCCGGTTCGGAAGGGGTGACTGTCACCTCATCAAGTTCCACTTTCCTCCCACTCACTTCTTTCGAGAGAAACTCTTTCTCCAGAAAGGATCCATTCTTGGCAACGAAGACCTTGCCTTCGGATCTGAGGTAGAAGGTATACCCAATAGTTTCCTCAGGGTATCCTATGAAGACGCATTTTTCCGATTTGGGTTCAAGCTTTTCAGGTTGAAGTTTCTTGACATAAGCATTGCAACCCCCAACTTTCAGAAATGACAACTTTGGTTTCTTGCCAAACCAGTTCATACGGTGTCGTCTCAACGGATTTAGACGGAGCCCTATTTAAAGTGAATGCGGCGGTCTCTAAAGCATAACCCCAAAATGATAGCGGTAAGTCGGTAAGAGACATCATAGATCGCACCATGTCCAACAGAGTACGATTATGACGTT
Organism: Secale cereale; assembly: GCA_902687465.1. Lineage (NCBI taxonomy): Eukaryota > Viridiplantae > Streptophyta > Magnoliopsida > Poales > Poaceae > Secale > Secale cereale. The sequence goes on from LR738710.1 coordinate 752,793,813, forward strand.
CGGACACACCATTACGCTGAGGTGTTCCAGGCGGTGTCAATTGTGAAACAATTCCACAGTTCCTTAGGTGTGTGCCAAATTCGTGACTTAAATATTCTCCTCCACGATCCGATCGTAAGAACTTTATTTTTCTGTCACGTTGATTCTCAACCTCATTATGAAATTCCTTGAACTTTTCAAAGGTCTCAGACTTGTGTTTCATCAAGTAGACATACCCATATCTACTTAAGTCATCTGTGAGGGTGAGAACATAACGATAGCCTTCGCGAGCTTCAACACTCATTGGACCGCACACATCGGTATGTATGATTTCCAATAAGTTGGTCGCTCGCTCCATTGTTCCGGAGAACGGTGTCTTGGTCATCTTGCCCAAGAGGCATGGTTCGCACATGTCAAATGATTCAGAATCAAGAGACTCCAAAAGTCCATCTGCATGGAGCTTCTTCATACGTTTGACACCAATATGACCAAGGCGGCAATGCCACAAGTATGTGGGACTATCATTATCAACCTTACATCTTTTGGCATTCACACTATGAATGTGTGTAACATCACGTTCGAGATTCATTAAGAATAAACCATTGACTAGCGGGGCATGACCATAAAACATTTCTCTCATATAAATAGAACAATCATTATTCTTGGATTTAAATGAGTAGCCATCTTGCATTAAACAAGATCCAGATACAATGTTCATGCCCAAAGCTGGTACTAAATAACAATTATTATGGTTTAAAAATAATCCCGAAGGTAGATGTAGAGGTAGCGTGCCGACGGCGATCACATCGACCTTGGAACCATTCCCGACGCGCATCGTCACCTCGTCCTTCGCCAGTCTCCGCTTATTCCGTAGCTCCTGCTTTGAGTTACAAATGTGAGCAACTGCACCGGTATCAAATACCCAGGAGCTACTACGAGCGCTGGTAAGGTACACATCAATAACATGTATATCACATATACCTTTGACGTTGCCAGCCTTCTTATCTGCTAAGTAATTGGGGCAGTTCCGCTTCCAGTGACCCGTTCCCTTGCAATAAAAGCACTCAATCTCAGGCTTGGGTCCATTCTTCGGCTTCTTCCCGGCAACTGGCTTACCGGGCGCGGCAATTCCTTTGCCGTCCTTCTTGAAGTTCTTCTTACCCTTGCCTTTCTTGAACTTAGTGGTTTTATTCACCATCAACACTTGATGCTCTTTCTTGATCTCCACCTCCACTGATTTCAGCATTGAATACACCTCGGGAATGGACTTCTCCATCCCTTGAATATTGAAGTTCATCACGAAGCTCTTGTAGCTAGGTGGGAGCGACTGGAGGATTCTATCAACGACTGCTTCATCTGGGAGATTAATTCCTAACTAGGACAAGCGATTGTGCAACCCAGACAATTTGAGTATGTGCTCACTGACATAACTATTCTCCTCCATCTTACAACTGTAGAATGCATCGGAGATGTCATTTCTCTCGACTCGGGCATGAGCTTGGAAAACCATTTTCAGCTCTTGGAACATCTCATATGCCCCGTGGTGCTCAAAACGCTTTTGGAGCCCCGATTCTAAGCTGTAAAGCATGCCGCACTGAACCAGGGAGTAATCATCACAACGCGACTACTAAGCGTTCATAACGTCTTGGTTCGCTGGGGCGGGAGCGTCACCTAGCGGTGCTTCAAGGACATATGTTTTCTTGGCAGCTATGAGGATGATCCTCAAGTTACGGACCTAGTCTGTATAGTTGCTGCCATCGTCTTTCAGCTTGGTTTTCTCTAGGAACGCGTTGATGTTGAGGACAACATTAGCGTGGGCCATTGGATCTACAAGACATATTGTAAAGATTTTAGACTATGTTCATGACAATTAAGTTCATCTAAACAAATTTAATGAACTCCCACTCAGATAGACATCTCTCTAGTCATCAAAGTGATACATGATCCGAATCGACTAGGCCGTGTCCGATCATCACGTGAGACGGACTAGTCATCAACGGTGAACATCTTTATGTTGATCGTATCTTCTATACGACTCATATTCGACCTTTCGGTCTTCCGTGTTCCGAGGCCATGCCTGTACATGCTAGGCTTGTTAAGTGAACCCTAAGTGTATTGCGTGTGTAAATCTGGCTTACACCCATTGTATGCGAACGTTAGAGCCTATCACACCCGATCATCACGTGGTGCTTCGGAACAACGAACCTTAGCAACGGTGCACAGTTAGGGGGAACACAATTCTTGAAATTTTAGTGAGAGATCATCTTATTTACTACCATCGTTCTAAGCAAACAAGATGTAAAAACATGATAAACATCACATGCAATCAAATAGTGACATGATATGGCCAATATCATTTTGCTCCTTTTGATCATCATCTTCGGGGCTCCATGATCACCATTGTCACCGGCATGACACCATGATCTCCATCATCGTGTCTTCATGAAGTTGTCTCGCCAAACATTACTTCTACTACTGTAACGCCCGGATAATCAAGCTACAGTAATCCCACGTTAATGGTGACACGTCATCGTGTTACTGTTGATAATCTCGCTGTTATCGAAAACCCGTTCGAATTAAAAATCCAAATATAAATGCAACAATAAAAGTTTTCCAAAAGTCAAACAAAAATGTTCATGCGGTGCTAAATATTGCACCATTAATTTTGGTGTAGGTTTTGCAATTTCTAAAAATGCCTAAGTGTTTTAAATAAATTAAAACTAAAACAGAAAAATAAATAAAAGTAAATCCTAAACTAAAATAAAATAAAAACACCCCCCCCGGCCCAACTGGGCCTCGGCCCAGCCAGGCCGCACACAGCTCCCCCCCTCCCACCGGGCCGTGGCCCACCCAGGCCGGCCCACCGCACCCTCCTATATGGCCTCCCCCAGGAGGCCACCGAAACCCTAACCCCCC
>LR738710.1:752805930-752854496 GCA_902687465.1 Secale cereale
AATTAATTTAATTAATATTAAATTCCAGAAATTAATAAAACCTTTAGAAAATCATATCTTTTAAACCGTAACTCGGATGAAAATAATTTATATATGAAAGTTGCTCAGAATTTCGAGACGCATCCGAATACGCAGACCGTTCGTCCACCACACATCCCTAGCATACCGAACCCGCAACTTTCCCCCTCCGTTTCATCCGCCCGAAAACGCAAAACGCCGGGAATACTTTCCCGGATGTTTCCCCCCCTTCGTCAGTATCACCCGATACTGCGTTAGGGCACACTTAGCACCGTTACATGTCATGTCATGCATCGTCATGCATCTGTTTGCATTGTATTCACTGTTTCTTCCCCCTCTTCTCTCCGGTAGACTACGAGACCGACGCTGCTGCTGCCCCGATCGACTACGGTGTTGACGACCCCACTTTGGCTGCCGAGCTTCTAGGCAAGCCCCCCCATTGATCACCAGATATCGCCTATTCTTCTCTCTACTGCTTGCATTAGAGTAGTGTAGCATGTTACTGCTTTCGATAATCCTATTCTGTTGCATAGCCTGTCTTTGTTGCTATCACTGTTGATACCTTACCTGCAATCCTAAATGCTTAGTATAGGATGCTAGTATTCCATCAGTGGCCCTACACCCTTGTCCGTCTGCCCTGCTATTCTATCGGGCCGTGATCACTTGGGGGTGATCACGGGTATATATATTACATACACATATACATGATACTTGATGTGACTAAAGTCGGGTCGGCTCGTTGAGTACCCGCGGTTGATTCACGGATTGGGGGCTGAAAGGACATACTTTCCCGACGGCCCTCTGTGTGGATCTTTGTGGCGGAGCGACAGGGCAGGTTGAGACACCTAGGAGACAGGTGGCCTGGCCCTGGTCGTTGTCCGCGGTTATTTCATAATAACACGCTTAACGAGTTTGGATATTTGATCTGAGTCTAGCCATTTGGTCTATACGCACTAACCAGCTACGTGGGAATAGTTATGGGTACTCGACGTCGTGGTATCAGCCGAAGCCTTCTTGACGTCAGCGGCTTAGCGGCGCGCGCCGGGTTGGACCGCGTAACGCAACTTCCTTAGTAATGGAGGTTGCTAGGTCTGCTCACCGGCCGCCCTCGCAACGTGCAGGTGTGCATTGGGCGATGGGCCCAGACCCCTGTGTGCTTAGGACTTAGACCGGCGTGCTGACCTCTCTGCTGTGCTTAGGTAGGGCTGCGACGTGTTGATCTTCCGAGGCCGGGCATGACCCTGGAAAGTGTGTCCGGCCAAATGGGATCAAGCGTGCTGGGTTATGTGGTGCACCCCTGCAGGGAAGTTAATCTATTCGAATAGCCGTGTCCCTCGGTAAAAGGACGACCCGGAGTTGTATTCCGACCTCATGATAACTAGAACCGGACACTTGATAAAACACACCCAGATGAGTTCCAGATATAACTCGGTGGTTGCTCTCTCACAGGGTGATGTGCGGGAGGATCGCCGAGTAGGATTATGCTATTCGTTGTTACTTGGTGAACTTACCATCTATTCTCTCCTACTGCTGCAAGATGGAGGCTGCCAGAAGCGTAGTCTTCGTTCGGATTAGCTATCCCCCTCTTATTCCCGCTTGCTGCAGTTCAGTCCACCGATATTACCCATATCATTGTTACCATTGCATATGTAGTATAGATCCTTGCTTGCGAGTACTTTGGATGAGTACTCACGGTTGCTTTGCTTCCCCTTTTCCCCCTTCTGTACCTTCTTCTCGGATGATGCAACCAGATGATGGAGCCCAGGAGCCAGACGCCACCTACGACGACTCCTACTACGCCGGAGGTGCCTACTACTACGTTCAGTCTGCCGACGACGACCAGGAGTAGTTAGGAGGATCCCAGGCAGGAGGCCTGCTCCTCTTTCGATCTGTATCCCAGTTTGTGCTAGCCATCTTATGGCACCTTGTTTAACTTTATGTCTGTACTCAGATATTTGTTGCTTCCGCTGACTTGTCTATGATCGAGCACTTGTATTCGAGCCCTCGAGGCCCCTGGCTTGTAATATGAAGCTTGTATGACTTATTTTACTTTTAGAGTTGTGTTGTGATATCTACCAGTGAGTCCCTGATCTTGGTCGTACACATTGCGTGCATGATTAGTGTACGGACAAATCGGGGGCGTCACAACTACTATGGCTAACGGTTAGCGATAAAGTAAAGTAATTACATGGCGTTTTCATTGACACGCATGTCATACAATAAAATAAGACAACTCCTATGGCTCCTGCCGGTTGTCATACTCATCGACATGCAAGTCGTGATTCCTATTACATGAACACGATCAATCTCATACATCACATATATCATTCATCACATCCTTTTGGCCATATCACATCACACGGCACATGCTGCAAGAACAAGTTAGACGTCCTCTAATTGTTGTTGCAAGTTTTTGCGTGGCTGCTATAGGTTTCTAGCAAGAACGTTTCTTACCTACGCCAAAACCACAACGTGATATGCCAATTTCTATTTACCCTTCATAAGGACCCTTTTCATCGAATCCGATCCGACTAAAGTGGGAGAGACTGTCACCCGCTAGCCACCTTATGCAACTAGTGCATGTCAGTCGGTGGAACCTGTCTCATGTAAGCGTACGTGTAAGGTCGGTCCGGGCCGCTTCATCCCACGGTGCCGCCGAATCAAGATAAGACTAGTAGCAGCAAGAGAATTGAACAAATCTACGCCCAAAACTACTTTGTGTTCTACTCGTGCAAGATACTACGCATAGACCTAGCTCATGATGCCACTGTTGGGGAACGTAGCAGAAATCAAAAAAATTCTACGCTTCACCAAGATCAATCTATGGAGTCATCTAGCAACGAGGGAGAGGGGAGTGCATCTACATACCCTTGTAGATAGCGAGTGGAAGCGTTCAAGAGAACATGGATGATGGAGTCGTACTCGTCGTGATCCAAATCACCGATGATCCTAGCGCCGAACGAACGGCACCTCCGCGTTCAACACACGTACGGAGAAGCGATGTCTCCTCCTTCTTGATGCAGCAAGGGGGGGGAGAGGTTGATGGAGATCCAGCAGCACGACGGCGTGGTGGTGGATGCAGCGGTATTCCAGCAGGGCTTCGCCAAGGAGCACTGGAGGAGGAAGGGGTGTCACGAGAGGGAGAGGGAGGCGCCAGGGCATGGGTGCGGCTGCCCTCCCTCCCCCCCACTATATATAGGGGCCCTGGGGGGGGGGGGCTCCAGCCCTAGGAGATCCAATCTCCTAGGGGGGGCGGCGGCCAAAGGGGGGGGACTAGCCCCCCAAGCAGGTGGGGCGCCCCCCACCCCTAGGGTTTCCAACCCTAGGCGCAGGGGGAGGCCCAAGGGGGGCGCACCAGCCCACTATGGGCTGGTTCCCGTCCCCTTTCAGCCCATGGGGCCCTCCAGGATAGGTGGCCCCACCCGATGGACCCCCGAGACCCTTCCAATGGTCCCGATACAATACCTGTGACCCCCGAAACTCTCCCGATGGCCGAAACTGGACTTCCTATATATAAATCTTTACCTCTGGACCATTCCGGAACTCCTAGTGATGTCCGGGATCTCATCCGGGACTCCGAACAACTTTCGGTTTACCGCATACTTATATCTCTACAACCCTAGCGTCACCGAACCTTAAGTGTGTAGACCGTACGGGTTCGCGAGACACGTAGACATGACCGAGACGACTCTCCGATCAAAAACCAACAACGGGATCTGGATACCCATGTTGGCTCCCACATGCTCCTCGATTATCTCATTGGATGTACCACGATGTCAAGGATTCAATCAATCCCGTATACGATTCCCTTTGTCTATCGGCATAGTACTTGCCCGAGATTCGATCGTCGGTATACCGATACCTTGTTCAGTCTCGTCATGGCAAGTCTCTTTACTCGTTCCGTAATACATCATCCCGTGACCAACACCTTAGTCACATTGAGCTCATTATGATGATGTCTTACCGAGTGGGCCCAGAGATACCTCTCCGTCACACGGAGTGACAAATCCAAGTCTCGGTTCGTGCCAACCCAACAGATACTTTCGGAGATACCAGTTGTGTACCTTTATAACCACCCAGTTATGTTGTGATGTTTAGCACACCCAAAGTATTCCTATGGTATCTGGGAGTTGCAAAACCTCATGGTCTAAGAAAAGATACTTGACATTGGAAAAGCTTTAGCATTACGAACTACACGATCTTTTGCTAGGCTTAGGATTGGGTCTTGTCCATCACATCATTCTCCTAATGATGTGATCTCATTATCAATGACATCCAATGTCCATGGTCAGGAAACCATAACCATCTGTTGATCAACGAGCTAGTAACTAGAGGTTTACCAGGGACACGTTGTGGTCTATGTATTCACACATGTATCACTGTTTCCGGATAATACAATCAAAGCATGAATAACAGACAATTATCATGAACAAGGAAATATAATAATAACCATTTTATTATTGCCTCTAGGGCATATTTCCAACATAGATCTCCTCGAAGACCGAGGAGAACTTTGTATTGAGATCCGGAGAGAGAGAAGAAGCCATCTAGATACTAGCTATGGACCCGAAGGTCTGTGGTAAACTACTCACAACTCATGGTGAGGGCGATGATGATGATGATGAAGGCCTCCGTGATGGAACCCCCTCCTGGAACAGGCTCCAAGATGGGATCTCCACGGGAACAACAGCTACGACGGTGGAATTAGGGTTTTCTCTCTACGTATGGAGTTTCTGGGGTACGTAGCCATATATAGGAGGAAGTGGGGCACCAGGGGCCATCGGGCCTGCCCTCGAGACAGGGGGGCGCGCCCTGGGAAGGGGGGTGCGCCCCCACCCTCGGGGGTAGGTCCCCTGTCCTTTGGCTTGTCCCCGAAGTTTATCTCGCGTGATTTTCTCCAAAAATCACTCCTGCGAAGGTTTCATTCCGTTTGGACTCCGTTTGATATTCCTTTTCTGCAAAACCCTGAAATAGGCAAAAAACAACAATTTGGACTAGGCCTTTGGGTTAGTAGGTTAGTCCAAAAAATGATGTAAAAGTGAATGATAAAGCCCATTAAACATCCAAGACTTCATAAATAATAGCATTGAGCAATAAAAAATTATAGATACGTTGGAGACGTATAAATTGCCATGTAACTCCATCGTTCCGTTTATTATGACACGCACCATCATTGTCATATTGCCTTGCATGATCATAAGATAGCTAGCATGATGTTTCTATGGCTTGTCCATTTTTTGATGTCATTGCTAAGCTAGATCATTGCACATCCCGGTACACCACCGGAGGCATTCACATAGAGTCATATTTTTGTTCTAGTATCGAGTTGTAATATCGAGTTGTAAGTACAAGAAGTGTGATGATCATCATTATTAGAGCATTGTCCCTTGAAAAAGAAAAAAAAGAAAGGCCAAATAAAAAAGAGAAAGGCCAAAAAAGGGAAGCCCAAAAAAAAGGAAAAAAAGAAAAAAAAAAGGAAAAGAAAAAGGGGACAATGCTACTATCTTTTTTCCACACTTGTGCTTCAAAGTAGCACCATGATCTTCATGATAGAGAGTCTCCTATGTTGTCACTTCCATATACTAGTGGGAATTTTCATTATAGAACTTGGCTTGTATATTCCCACGATGGGCTTCCTCAAATGCCCTAGGTCTTCATGAGCAAGCAAGTTGATGCACACCCACTAGTTTTCTTTTGAGCTTTCATACACTTATAGCTCTATTGCATCCGTTACATGGCAATCCCTACTCACTCACATTGATATCTGTTGATGGGCATCTCCATAGCCCATTGATACGCCTAGTCGATGTGAGACTTTCTCCCTACTTTTGTCTACTACCACCTTCTATTCCACCCATAGTGTTATATCCATGGCTCACGCTCATGTATTGCGTGAAGAGTTGAAAAAGTTCGAAAAAGTAAAGTATGAAAACAATTGCTTGGCTGACACCGGGATGGGCATGAGGGGTACCTTGTGTTAAGAAAAGGGAAGCATAAAAGACTATATGATTTTGTAGGGATAACATTCTTTAGCATTGATATTTTGAAAGACTTGATTGTTTGTTGGGATGCCCGAGTATTAAATTCTTCTATGTGAAATGATAGACTATTGCTTTGAATCACTCGTGTCTTAATATTCATGCCATGATTAGATTACATGATCAAGATTATGTTAGGTAGCATTCCACATCAAAAATTATCTTTTTTATCATTTACCTACTCGAGGACGATCAGGAATTAAGCTTGGGGATGCTGATATTGAGCTCATTATGATGATGTCTTACCGAGTGGGGCCCAGAGATACATCTCCGTCACATGGAGTGACAAATCCAAGTCTCGGTTCGTGCCAACCCAACAGATACTTTCGGAGATACCGGTTGTGTACCTTTATAGACACCCAGTTACTTTGTGACGTTTGGCACACCCAAAGTATTCCTATGGTATCCGGGAGTTGCACAACCTCATGGTCTAAGAAAAGATACTTGACATTGGAAAAGCTTTAGCATTACAAACTACACGATCCTGTGCTAGGCTTAGGACTGGGTCTTGTCCATCACATCATTCTCCTAATGATGTGATCTCGTTATCAATGACATCCAATGTCCATGGTCAGGAAACCATAACCATCTATTGATCAATGAGCTAGTAACTAGAGGTTTACCAGGGACACGTTGTGGTCTATGTATTCACACATGTATCACTTTTTCCGGATAATACAATCCAAGCATGAATAACAGACAATTATCATGAACAAGGAAATATAATAATAACCATTTTATTATTGCCTCTAGGGCATATTTCCAACAGTCTCCCACTTGCACTAGAGTCAATAATCTAGTTACATTGTGATGAATCGAACACCCATAGAGTTCTGGTATTGATCATGTTTTGCTCGTGGAAGAGGTTAGTCAACAGATCTGCGACATTCAGATCCGTATGCACTTTACAAATATCTATGTCTCCATCTTGAATATAATTCCGGATGGAGTTGAAACGGCGCTTGATGTGCTTGGTCTTCTTGTGAAACTTGGGCTCCTTGGCAATGGCAATAGCTCCAGTGTTGTCAGAGAAGAGAGTCATCGGGCCCGACGCGCTTGGAATAACTCCTAGGTCGGTGATGAACTCCTTCATCCAGACTCCTTCATGCGCTGCTTCGCAAGCAGCTATGTACTCCGCTTCACATGTAGAATGCGGCACGATGCTTTGCTTGCAACTGCACCAACTGACTGCCCCACCATTCAATATATACACGTATCCGGTTTGTGACTTGGAGTCATCCAGATCTGCGTCGAAGCTAGCATCGACGTAACCCTTTACGACGAGCTCTTCGTCACCTCCATAAATGAGAAACATATCCTTAGTCCTTTTCAGGTACTTCAGGATGTTCTTGACCGTTGTCCAGTGTTCCATACCGGGATCACTTTGGTACCTCCCCACCAAACTTATGGCAAGGTTCACATCAGGTCTGGTACACAGCATGGCATACATAATAGAACCTATGGCTGAGGCATAGGGGATGACACTCATCTTTTCTCTATCTTTTGCCGTGGTCGGGGATTGAGCCGTGCTCAGTCTCATACCTTGCAATACTGGCAAGAACCCTTTCTTGGACTGATCCATATTGAACTTCTTCAATATCTTGTCAAGGTATGTACTTTGTGAAAGACCAATGAGGCGTCTTGATCTATCTCTATAGATCTTGATGCCTAATATGTAAGCAGCTTCTCCAAGGCCCTTCATTGAAAAACACTTATTCAAGTAGGCCTTTATGCTCTCCAAGAGTTCTACATCATTTCCCATCAGCAATATATCATCCACATATAATATGAGAAATGCTACAGAGCTCCCACTCACTTTCTTGTAAATACAGGCTTCTCCCCAAGTCTGTATAAACCCAAACGCTTTGATCACCTCATCAAAGTGAATGTTCCAACTCCGAGATGCTTGCACCAGCCCATAAATTGAGCGCTGGAGCTTGCATACCTTGTTAGCATTCTCAGGACCGACAAAACCTTCCGGCTGCATCATATACAGTTGGAAACTTTATATACTATTTTTGGAAACTTTTTATACTATTTTTTGGGACTAACATATTGATCCAGTGCCCAGTGCCAGTTCCTGTTTGTTGCATGTTTTTTGTTTCGCAGAATATCCATATCAAACGGAGTTCAAATGGAATAAAAATGGAGAGAGATTTTTTTTGGAATATATGTGAATTTTGGGAAGCGGAACCAACATGAGACGATGCCCGAGTGGGCCACGAGGCACGGGGGCGCGCCCACCAGGGGCAGGAGCGCCCTGGGCCCTCGTGGCCACACCGTAAGGCGGTTGATGTCATTCTTTCGCCGCAAGAAAGCTAATATCCGGCTAAAAATCATGTGAAAAAATCAGCCCAATCGGAGTTACGGATCTCTGGGAATATAAGAAACGGTGAAGGGCCAGAATCTGGGAACGCAGAAACAGAGAGAGACAGAGAGACATGTCCAATATCGGAGGGGCTCTCGCCCCTCCGCCGCCATGGAGGCCATGGACCAGAGGGGAAACCCTTCTCCCACCTAGGGAGAAGGTCAAGGAAGAAGAAGAAGGAGGGTTGCTCTCCCCCCCTCGCTTTCGGTGGCACCGGAGTGCCACCGGGGCTATCGTCGTGTGACGGCGATCTACACCAACGCCTCCGTCATCTTCACCAACATGTCCATCACCTTCCCCCATCTATCTATAGTGGTCCACTGTCCCGCAACTCGCTGTACCCTCTACTTGAACATGGTGCTTTATGCTTCATATTATTATCCAATGATGTGTTGCCATCCTATGATGTTTGAGTAGATTTTCGTTGTCCTATCAGTGATTGGTGAATTGCTATGATTGGTTTGATTTGCTTGTGGTTATGTTGCTGTCCTTTGGTGCCCATCATATGAGCGCGTGTGTGGATCACACCATAGGTTTAGTTGTATGTTGATAGGACTACATATTGGAGGGCAAGATTGACAGAAGCTTCAACCTAGCGTAGAAATTAATGCATACGGGATTGAAGGGGGGCCAATATATCTTAATGCTATGGTTGGGTTTTAGCTTAATGAACGTTAGTAGTTGCAGATGCTTGCTAATAGTTCCAATCAAAAGTGCGTAGAATTCCAAGTAAGGGATGACATGCTAGCAGTGGCCTCTCCCACATAAAACTAGCTATCGGTCTAGTAACGTAGTCAATTGCTTAGGGGCAATTTCGCAACTCCTACCACCACTTTTCCACACTCGCTATCACTAACTTTATTGTTTCTTTATCTTAACAGCCCCTAGTTTATATTTATGTGATCTTTATATTCTTGCAAACCTATCCCACAAAAAGTACAAACTACTTCTAGTTCCGTACTTGTTCTAGGTAAAGTAAACGTCAAGCGTGCGTAGAGTTGTATCAATGGTTGATAGAACTTGAGGGAATATTTGTTCTGCCTTTAGCTCCTCGTTGGGTTCGACACTCTTACTTATCGAAAGAGGCTACAACTGATCCCCTACACTTGTGGGTTATCAGTCACCGAGGCGATGCCATGTCCCCGAGCTGCTAGGGATCACGCCCCAGCTTTTGTCCTGCTTCGCCCGAACCTAGAGGCACTTCACAAAAAGAGAAAGCTGCAGGGCCAAGACAGCGGTGCTTTCTGGCCCCTGAAACAGAGGAAATACGTAGCAGTGAAAGGGTAAGTGCCTTATCTTTGTGGTTCTCTATGTGCAGTGCTCTTTCCTGATCCTGCCTCTCTAGGGCTCCTCCGGTCGTGGCGACGAAGGCTCCTCAGGTCTGCCTCTCTGGGGCTCCCGACCTGCCACCGGCTTCGGGCTCCCCGCTCCAGGTGCTCGCGCGAGGTGTGGCGACAGCTCACGAGGCCATCTCGCCTCCGCGGGGTCAATGTCCTACCGAGTCCTTGCCTTGGAGCTGCTTCTGAGGCGTCGAGGGCATGCCGAGGGCTCTCTCAGTCTCTCTTGCCGATGGCTGGGCTTCCTTGGCTCCAGGTCCATCTTCTAGTGTCGGGGCCGTGTCGTCCGACCCGTCCGCAAGGGCCGACACGAAGGTTGGGGGAGCGCCAGATACCAGCCCCTCACGAGGGACGGGTAGGACTCCCTGTGCCCCCTCAGCAGCCACCTGCATCGAGGAGGGGTTGGGTCTCGCGCTGGAGCTTGCGCGCGGACGCAGTGCTGTTCGTAACGACCTCTTCCAAGAGGCAGTCAGCGCACTCGGCCGGCTTGGGGAAGAGCTCGCATATGTTGATGTACGCCTTGATTCAGAGAGTCTTCTCTTGGCGCGGGAGTGGCACAAGCTAAAGGTGGCTATCAACCTCGGGCATCTTCAGCATGAGCATGCCAATGCGAAGGCCGCGCTGTCCCTCGCGACCTCACGCGAGGCCTATGCCCGGGCCTTGGAGGAGTCCAGGGCGGCCGACCTTCGCCATGAGGCTGCCGAGAAGCGCGAGCGAGAACTCCAGGTCTTCAATGCTGCCCTTGAACATCGGATCGAGGCATGCAGGGCCGCCTTGGTGCTGATGAAGGGAGCACCTTCCAAAGAGGAGGAAATCCGGAAACACGAAGAGGAGCTGATGCTGGAGGCCTCAGAGCACATCCTGGACCTTGAGCGGCTGGAGGTGAGGGAGCGCCAAGTGACCATGGCTGAGGATGTTGTCACCATGCGCGAAGCCAAGATCCAGGAGGAGGTTGATCGGAGGGTGGCGAAGGCTCGCACGGTTCTTGCTGATGAGCACCGCCTAAAGCTCGAACTCCTGAGTGCCGAGGCTGGGGGCAGGACCGCCACCCTCAAGACAAGGTTGGATGAGGCGGAATAGCGCGAGAGGGCCGCCAAGGAAGCCCAGGCCTTAGCCCAAGGTGACTTGGCATCCGCTCGCGTCGACCTGCATTCTCTCCAGCAGCAGATCGATGACGCCACATCTCTTGTGAAGAAGAATGCGGACAAGGTGTGCCAACGCCTGACGCTAAAGTGCGAGCATGCCCCGATGCTCCAAGCTCTCAGGGTGAGGGCCAATCAAGCTTTGGGCACCATCTGCGAGGAGAGCGCCCCTCATCCGCACGAGGACGACTATGCCAGCCACCTTCGTTTCTTCATCGAGATCGTGACCCGCCTGGAGGGTCAGGCCGCGAGGGCCCACGAGCTCATTGAAGAGAGAAGTTGTGGCCTTCTCGGGCGTGCGTACTCGCCCGTATTAAGCCATCTTCAGAATCTTGACCCTCATTTTGATTTTGACACCGCGATAGCCCCCGTGCACTGGGTTATTCTGAGCAATCTGGCTGAATGGGTGGACAATCATGTCGATGGTCTGATCGCAGAGTTCGCTCCTCAGGACAATGCGGTCGTGATCGCGGCCGAAGAAGGCAACGCGGGCGATGACGATGAAGACAAAACCAGCGACCGCGTGGGTGACGCGGGTGAATACGGCGGCGGCGACGCTGATGAAGACGACACAGACGGCAGCGCTGGTTGCGCGGGCGAGGCCTCGTCGTCCTCCAGCTAAGCTTGCATTTCCATTTTACCTTGACCTGCATGCAAGAACCTTGGGAGCGTGAAAGCATTTTGAAAAGGGGGTGCCCCTTGTAATGTATGAAACGATGATATGCTTTTGAGGTAGGTTTTGAGTTGAGCCAACGTGAGCCTGCGGGCTCCCGAGCGGGGTAGCTATTGTGACTTTTCTTTGGTTCCGTAGATCTTGAGCGGGTCCTGATGCCGTGGTATCACCTTCTTCTTGAGACAAGCCGGGGGGCTCGTGAGGTCCTGAGCCTCCCGAGGAGCCTGCTAGCCCGGCCCAGAGTGCCTCGCGAGAAGCCAACTGCGGGATCACGGTAGGGTGTGCACGTGGCGACTGTGCCCCTGATCCCCAGGGGGCCTTGGTGTCCTCGGGCTGGCCCGAGGGCGCTTGGGGCGCGCATGCCATGCCCAGCCCCCGCTCACGTGGTGCTCGCAAGGAGGGGTAGCTGGCGCGAACCTTGCTTGCTAAACACAAAACCAAAAAGCAAGAAAACACTATAAGACAAGAGAAAAAGGCAACTTCCCCCCATTTTGACAACATAAAAGAATTTCAAATCTCAGTCCAGAAGGCGGCGAATTGAATTTATAGAAAACGGGGCGAAAGCAAACAGCCGCGTCCGGCACCTAGCTAGTCTTCTTGTCTTCCCACCAGCGCGGAGCTAAGTGTTTTCACTGGATGTGAGCATAGTCATTGGGGGATAGTGGCGACGGCCAGCGCAGAGCATGGTGCTTCCACTTTGACGTGGGGTGGAGCAAGGTTGACAGAATCACGATTTTGAATCGGATCGGAGCCCTGATGGTAGAATCGCAAATCGTGGAATCTTCACTATCAGGATCGTAGAAACGTAGATTCTACGAACTAAAATCGTAGAATCAGAGGGGTTAGTTTGGATCATAAAGTCGTAGAATTGTATAACAGAATCGCGATTCCGACAACCTTGGGGTGGAGCCCCTGTGAGGCCCGAGGGCGGCACTCGGGATACTACAGGGCGTGTACAGCCCCACTCATTATTACGTGAGAGTGTCACGAGCGGAGACCTTCACAAGCGTGAGCCTTACTTAATATCGCCAGACGAGGGCCCCGCCTTGCGCCACCCCCGACCACCGTTGGGGTGTCCGGAAACCAGGACGAGACCAAGGGGCAAGGGGGACGCTAGCGACACCCTTGGCGACCATGGGCCCTCTAGCAGGGGGCAAGGGCTCGCCGTGCGCCTCCCCCGGCAGAGGACCTACCTCCGTACAACATCTTGCTCCATGCGGCGTGGGGAAGGCCTTGGCTCCGGGCTTCTCCCGCGCAACCCCCAGCGCGGCTCCTCCGCCTGGGACGGAGACACCGCCCCGAGGTCTCCGGCCGCCGTTGTGGTCTGGTTCACCTGTGGTTCATGTTAGTGCAAGCATGCTCCAGAGACATCGGCTATACCATGTGGTTGTTGTTGATGAAGGCGTCGATGAAGTCCCACGGAGCCCCGCGGAGGGCTTCTAACTCGCTTGGCCCCGACGTCCAGGCTGGTTGGGGAAACAGTTGTGGGTACCCAGGCGAATACGGCGGGTCTGCCGCCGGTGACGTGGCGACGTCAGTTGCTCTTGCCCTTGCATCATTACCCGGCCACGCGACATCTCTATTCGGTCGGAGCGGTGTTTGGTCGAGGTGATCACACGGCATAAACGCATTGCTGCCTCGTGACACACTGCCAGAGCCCGCCATGTCCGCGATCATCACCCCTCTTGCCTGGCGAATGGTGCTGCGGCTCGGGTTGGCGCTATGAGGATCCCGAGGCTCCCTGAGAGGAGCTAGGTGAGCACCACGGATGCTGGGGTGCACTCCCAACGGCGCCTGAGATGCAGGAAGGTTGCAGAAGGGTGCGGTTCCCCTGCACGCTGCTTCGAGCAGCTCCGCCACTCTTTCCAGCAAGGCGTCGCAGCCGTCTTCCATCAACCTGCATCGTAGGAGCTCTCGAGCCACAACAACCGCGGCCCGCATATTCGCCTGCTCCCGACACATATGTGGGGATATCGTCGTTGCGTAGCTTGAAGACCGTGCGGTGGAGCGGTTGTGGCGTTGGGCGGAGGATAATGGCGGCGGCACGCGCCGACCGCGGCCGGTGGCATTGGGTGGCGCACGAGCCGCGGGGGCGCGGGGTTGAGGCCTTCTCGGGCAAGGGACGTTGCCTGAGCAGGTTGAGTGGCCCCTGGCTTGGTGCGGGCCGGCGAAATGCCAGCCATAGGGATGGCGAGGTGACGATGAACCAAACGGACGAAGAGGAGCTTCCACGCACCCCTACCTGGCATGCCAAATGTCGGATTCAGGGCTCCGCAAAACCCTGCTAGGTTCAAAGTCTGGGGTGCATGTGAAGAACTCAACCTCACCTATCTACCTACTCACCATCTCACGAACTAGCACGATCAACGGGAATGTAAAAGAGACACGAGGCAATTTATCCTGGTTCAAGCCACCTAGCGGTGAGTGGCCCTACTCCAGAAGTGTGGTGGATTAGCCTTGAGATGGGTTGTGGATGAACTAGTACAATGGGCGAACAACCTCCAGAGGAGAGGTGTTCTTGGTTTGTGGTGGAGAGGCAGATCTGAATCCTCCGTCCCCTTGCTGGGTGGTGGCTAACCTACTTATATAGTGGCCTTGGTCCTCTTCCCCCGAGATGTTGGCAGAAAGGGATCTTACAACGGCCAATTTTGAAGGGGGCAGCTAGTACATCTTATCCTCACTAAAGGTTGTCTTCGCCTGCAAAGCCTCTAATCCCGATGCCATGGTGGGCTCGGTGATGACCTCTGTCCTGCCGTCCTAGCGGTCTTGGTCCTGTTGCACTAGAATGGAAACCTTTGGAAGATTCCTCGGGACTCTACGCCTGAGCCCGCTTCCTTAGCACCAAAGAGGAAACTGTTGTATGATACGTCTCCAACGTATCTATAATTTTTTATTGTTCCATGCTATTATTTATGATGTTTTGGATGTTTAATGGGCTTTGTCATACACTTTTATATTATTTTTGGGACTAACCTACTAACCCAAAGCTCCAGTCCAGATTGTTGTTTTTGCCTGTTTCAGGGTTTTACAGAAAAGGGATATCAAACGGAGTCCAAACGGAATGAAACCTTTGGGAGAGATACTTTTTGGAGAAAATCACGCATGGGAGACTTGAGAACCAGGGAGTAGGGCATACGTGGTGCCCACGAGGGTGGGGGGCGTGCCCCTCCTATAGGGCGCGCCCCCTGCCTAGTGGGCCCCACGTTTGGCCCTCGGTGCCCTCCTTCCTCCTATATATACCTACGCATATATAGACCCGGTGGCCATAGGTTTCGCTAGTGGCTTCTCTCATGATAGCAGAATTCTACGGTGGGTGAACGAATTACTGTCGAGCAATTGATAGAAAAGCGAATAATTATGAGAATATCTAGGCATGATCATTATATATAGGCATCACGTCCGTGACAAGTAGACCGAAACGATTCTGTATCTACTACTATTACTCCACACATCGACCGCTATCCAGCATGCATCTAGAATATTAAGTTCATAAGAACAGAGTAATGCTTTAAGCAAGATGACATGAGGTAGAGGGATAAACTCAAGAATATGATATATACCCCATCTTTTTATCCTCGATGGCAACAATACAATACGTGCCTTGCCTCCCCTGCTGTCACTGGGAAGGACACCGCACGACCGAACCCAAAGCCAAGCACTTCTCCCATTGCAAGAACTATAGATCAAGTAGGCCAAACCAAATCAATAATTCAAAGAGACTTGCAAGGATATTATAATCATACATAAAAGAATTCAGAAAAGAACCAAATATTTCTCATAGATAATCTTGATCATAAACCCACAATTCATTGGATCTCGACAAACACACCGCAAAAAAGATTACATCGAATAGATCTCCTCGAAGACCGATGAGAACTTGGTATTGAGATCCAAAAAGAGAGAAGAAGCCATCTAGGTACTAACTATGGACCCGAAGGTCTGTGGTAAACTACTCACAACTCATGGTGAGGCGATGGTGTTGATGTAGAAGCACTCCATGGAAGATCCCCCCTCCGGCGGAGCTCCAGAACAGGCCCCAAGATGGGATCTCACGGGAACAGAAGGTTGCGACGGTGGAATTAGGTTTTCTCCGTTGCTTCGATGTTTTCAGGGTACATGGGTATATATAGGAGGAAGGAGGGCATCGGGGGAGCAACGTGGGGCCTACGAGGCAGGGGGCACGCCCAGGGGGAGGGGCGCGCCCCCCACCCTCGTGGACGCCACGTGTGCCCTATTTCATGGTTCTCAAGTCTCCCCTGAAGATATCGCTCCAAAAATATCTTTCCCGAAGGTTTCATTCCGTTTGGACTCCGTTTGATATTCCTTTTCTGCAAAACCCTGAAATAGGCAAAAAACTGCAATCTGGACTGGGCCTTTGGGTTAAAAGGTTAGTCCCAAAAATAATATAAAAGTGTATAATAAAGCCCATTAAACATCCAAAACATCATATATAATAGCATGGAACAATAAAAAATTATAGATACATTGGAGACGTATCAAGCATCCCCAAGCTTAATTCCTGCTCGTCCTCGAGTAGGTAAATGATAAAAACAGAATTTTTGATATGGAATGCTAACCAACATAATTTTCAATGTAATTCTCTTTATCGTGGCATGAATGTTCAAATCCGAAAGATTCAAGACAAAAGTCTATATTGACATAAGAAATAATAATACTTCAAGCATACTAACAAAGCAATCACGTCTTCTCAAAATAACATGGCTAAAGAAAGTTATCCCTACAAAATCATATAGTCTGGCTATGTCCCTCTTCATCACACAAAATATTCATATTATGCACAACCCCGGTTTCAGCCAAGCAATTGTTTTCATACTCAATTTTTTTCAAACCTTTCAACTTTCACGCAATACATGAGCGTGAGCCATGGATATAGCACTATTGGTGGAATAGAGTGGTGGTTGTGCAGAAGACAAAAAGGAGGGAGATAGTCTCACATTGACTAGGCGTATCAACGGGCTATGGAGATGCCCATCAATAGACATCAATGTGAGTGAGTAGGGATTGCCATGCAACGGATGCACTAGAGCTAAAGATGTACAAAAGCTCAACAAAAGAAACTAAGTGGGTGTGCATCCAACTTGCTTGCTCACGAAGACCTAGGGCATTTGAGGAAGCCCATCGTTGGAATATACAAGCCAAGTTCTATAATGAAAATTCCCACTAGTATATGAAATTGACTAAACATGAGACTCTCTATCATGAAGAACATGGTGCTACTTTGAAGCACAAGTGTGAAAAAAAGATAGTAGCATTGTCCCTTTTTTTTGGGGGGGGGGCTTTCTTTTTCATGGCCTTTCCTTTTTTTTCTTTTTTCTTCTTTGGGACAATGCTCTAATAATGATGATCATCACACTTATATTGATTTACAACTCGACATTACAACTCGATACTAGAACAAAGTATGACTCTATATGAATGCCTCCGGAGGTGTACCGGGATGTGCAATGAATCAAGAGTGACATGTATGAAAAATTATGCATGGTGGCTTTGCCACAAATACGATGTCAACTACATGATCATGCATGGCAATATGACAATATGAAGCGTGTCATATGAACGAAACGGTGGAAAGTTGCATGACAATATATCTCGGAATGTCTATGGAAATGCCATGATAGGTAGATATGGTGGCTGTTTTGAGGAAGGTATATGGTGTCTGTTTTGAGGAAGGTATATAGTGGGTGTATGGTACAAAGCATACCCTTCAAAAACAAGTTAGACGTCCTCTAATAGTTGTTGCATGTTTTACGTGGCTGCTATGGGTTTCTAGCAAGAATGTTTCTTACCTATGCAAAAGCCACAACGGTGATTTGTCAATTGCTATTTACCCTTTGTAAGGACCCTGTTCATCGAATCTGATCCGATTAAAGTGGGAGAGACACACACCCGCTAGCCACCTTATGCAACAAGCGCATGTCAGTCGATGGAACCTGTCTCACGTAAGCGTACGTGTAAGGTCGGTCCGGGCCGCTTCATCCCACGATGCCGCCAAATCAAGATATGACTAGTAATGGTAAGCAAATTGACCAAATCATCGCCCGCAACTACTTGTGTTCTACTCGTGCATAGAATCTACGCACGCATAGACCTAGCTCATGATGCCACCGTTGGGGAACGTAGTAATAATTCAAAAAAATTCCTACGTGTCACCAAGATCAATCTAGGAGATGCTAGCAACGAGAGAGAAGGAGTGCATCTTATAACCCTTGAAGATCGCTAAGCGGAAGCGTTACAAGAACGCGGTTGATGGAGTCGTACTCGCGGCGATTCAAATCACGGAAGATCCGATCCAAGCGCCGAACGGACGACACCTCCGCGTTCAACACACGTACAGCGCGGGGACATCTCCTCCTTCTTGATCCAGCAAGGGGGAAGAAGAAGTTGAGGGAGAGCTCCGGTGGCACGATTGCGTGGTGGTGGAGCTTGTGGTTCTCCAGCAGGGCTTCGCCAAGCACTACGGAAGAGGAGGAGGGGTTCGAGGAGGGAGGGCTATGCTAGGGGAAGGGTGTGGTTGCCCTCCCACCCCTCACTATATATAGGGGAAGGGGAAAGGGGGCCGGCCCCCTAGATCCATCTAGATGGGAGGGGGCGGCCAGGGGGATTGCTTTCCCCCCAAGCAGGTAGGAGGCGCCCCCACCTAGTGGCGGAGCCTGGAAATGTGGATCAGGGGGGCCAAGTGCCGTCAAAGTAGGTTAAGGAGGGCCAAAGCATAGGAAAATAGACTTTTAGCATCAAAATATTTCTAATTATGCACTGTTCATCAGTGAATTAGCAGCAAATTCCCAATGTCAAGGGGGCTAGGGCCCCTGCTGGCCCCCGTGTCTCCGCCACTGCCCCCACCCACTAGGGTTTCTAACCCTAGGCGCCTTGGGCCCTTGGGGGGTGCACCATCACACTAAGGGGCTGGTCCCCACCCATATTCAGCCGACTAAGCCCTCCGGGCCAGGTGGCCCCACCCGGTGGACCCCGGAACCCTTTCGGTGGTCCCGGTACAATACCGATGACCCCCAAAACTCTTCCGATGGCTGAAACTAGACTTACCATATATAAATCTTTACCTCCGGACCATTCCGGAACTCCTCGTGATGTCTGGGATCTCATCCGGGACTCCGAACAACCTTCGGTAACCACATACAATTTCCCGTTACAACTCTAGTGTCACCGAAACTTAAGTGTGTAGACCCTACGGGTTCGGGTACCATGCAGACATGACCGAGACACCTCTGCGGCCAATAATCAATAGCAAGATCTGGATACCCATATGGGCTCCCACATGTTCCATGATGATCTCATCAGATGAACCCCCGATGTCGGGAATTCAGTCAATCCCGTATTCTATTCCCTTCATCCATCGGTATGCTACTTGTCGGAGATTCGATCATTGGTATCCCTATACCTTGTTCAATCTCGTTACTGGCAAGTCTTTTTACTCATTCCGTAACACATTATCCCATGACTAACTCCTTAGTCACATTGAGCTCATTATGATGATGCATTATCGAGTGGGCCCAGAGATACCTCTCCGTCATACGGAGTGATAAATCCCAGTCTCGATAGGTGCCAACCAAACAGACACTTTCGGAGATACCAGTAGTGCACATTTATAGCCACCCAGTTACGTTGTGACGTTTGATACACCCAACAGACACTTTTGGAGATACCAGTAATGCACCTTTATAGTTACCCAGTTACGTTGTGACGTTTGATATACCCAAAGCAACAGACACTTTTGGAAATACCAATAGTCGATACGTGCCAACCGAACAAACACTTTCAGAGATACCAGTAGTGCACCTTTATAGCCACCCAGTTACGTTGTGACGTTTGATACACCCAAAGCATTCCTACGGTATCGGGGAGTTGCACAATCTCATGGTCTAAGGAAATGATACTTGACATTAGAAAAGCTCTAGCAAATGAACTACTCGATCTTGTGTTGTGCTTAGGATTGGGTTGCGTCCATCACATCATTCTCTAATGATGTGATCCCGTAATCAATGACATCCAATGTCCATGGTCAGGAAACCATAACCATATATTGATCAACGAGCTAGTCAACTAGAGGCTCACTAGGGACATGTTGTGGTCTATCTATTCGCACATGTATTACTGTTTCCGGTTAATATAATTATAGCAACAATAGACAATTATCATGAACAAGGAAATATAATAATAACCATTTTATTATTGCCTCTAGGGCATATTTCCAACAGGAGCACCTCCACAAGGTAAGGGTTGATGACCTTCTCGAAGAACTTGTCCTTGGGGGCACTTGGAGACGTCAGGATGATCTAGATCTGTCAGAAACAACAGCTCGAAACAAGAATAGAGGATTTTGCCGTGGTACGGTGGTCAAAATCTTCAGGAGATTATATAATGAATTTTTATCGACCAAAAAAAGTATTGTGCAAGAAAACGGAGTCCGGAGGGCACACGAGGTGGCCACAAGGATGGGGGCGCGCCCTCCACCCTTGTGGTGGCCTCGTGTCTCTTCTGGACTACTTTTAGTTCTCCTAATTTTTTTAATATTCCAAAATTGAGAAAAAAATATCATTGAAATGTTTTGGAGTCGGTTTACTTACCGTACCACGTACCTATTCCTTTTCGGAGCCTGAAACATTCTGGAAAGTGTCACCTATGTATTACTCTTGTGTCACAGTGTCAATTATATTGGTCTCAACATTTAAGGGAGTATCTGAGATATAGTGTTTGATTCTTTGACTGTTTACCACCTTTGGATTCGTGCCTTCGGCGTTGTTGATTTTGATAGCACCAGAGCGATAGACCTCCTCGACAATGTAAGGGCCTTCTCATTTAGAGAGGAGCTTTCCTGCAAAAAATCTTAAACGAGAGTTGTATAACAAAACATGATCACCTACGATAAACTCACGCTTTTGTATTCTCTTATCATGTCATCTTTTAACCTTTTCTTTAAACAACTTGGCATTCTCATAGGCTTGGGTTCTCCGTTCATCAAGTGAGATAATGTCAAATAACCTCTTCTCACCGGCAAGTTTGAAATCATAATTGAGTTCTTTGATAGTCCAATATGCCTTATGTTCTAATTCAAGAGGTAAGTGACATGCTTTTCCATAAAAAAAATACGTAGACATACCCATAGGTTTTTAGAAGCAGTTCAATAAGCCCATAATGCATCATCAAGTTTCTTAGACCAATTCTTTCTAGATCTATTAATAGTCTTTTGCAAAATCAATTTAGTCTCTCAATTACTCAATTCTACTTGACCACTAGATTGAGGGTGATATGGAGATGCAATATGGTTAACATCATATTTAGCAAGCATCTTACAGAAAGCACCGTGAATAAACTGAAGGAAATATGCCCTAGAGGCAATAATAAAGTTGTTATTTATATTTCCTTATATCATGATAAATGTTTATTATTCATGCTAGAATTGTATTAACCGGAAACTTAGTACATGTGTGAATACATAGACAAAACAGAGTGTCCCTAGTATGCCTCTACTAGACTAGCTCATTGATCAAAGATGGTTATGTTTCCTAACCATAGACATGAGTTGTCATTTGATCAACGGGATCACATCATTAGGAGAATGATGTGATGGACAAGACCCATCCGTTAGCATAGCACTATGATCGTTTAGTTTTACTGCTATTGATTTCTTCATGACTTATACATGTTCCTATGACTATGAGATTATGCAACTCCCGAATACCGTAGGAACACCTTGTGTGCTATCAAACGTCACAACGTAACTGGGTGATCATAAAGATGCTCTACAGGTGTCTCCGAAAGTATTCGTGGTGTTGGCATAGATCAAGATTAGGATTTGTCACTCCGAGTGTCGGAGAGGTATCTCTGGGCTCTCTCGGTAACACACATCACAATAAGCCTTGCAAGCAAAAGAATAATAAGTTAGTCACGAGATGATGTGTTACGGAACGAGTAAAGAGACTTGCCGGTAACGAGATTGAACTAGGTATGGAGATACCGACGATCGAATCTCGGGCAAGTAACAAACCGATGACAAAAGGAACAATGTATGTTGTTATGCGGTTTGACCGATAAAGATCTTTGTAGAATATGTAGGAACCAATATGAGCATCCAGGTTCCGCTATTGGTTATTGACCGGAGATGAGTCTCGGTCATGTCTACATAGTTCTCGAACCCGTAGGGTCCGCACGCTTCACGTTTGATGACGATCGGTATTATGAGTTTATGAGTTTTGATGTACCGAAGGTAGTTCGGAGTCCCGGATGAGATCACGGACATGATGAGGAGTCTCGGAATGTCCGAGACATAAAGATTGATATATTGGACGACTATATTCGGACACCGGAAGTGTTCCGGAAAAGTTTCGGATTTAACTGGATTGCCGGAGGGGGTTACCGGAACCCCCCACGAGGGGGGATGGTCCATAGTGGGCCTTGAAGGAAAGGAGAGAGGCAGCCCATAGAGGCTGGCCGGCGCCCCACCAGGGGATCCTAGTTGGACTAGGATTGGGGGGCGCCACCTCTCCCTCTTTTCCTTTCCCTCTCTTCCTTCTTGGTGGACTCCTACTAGGAATAGGATTGCAATCCTATTCCTAGTAAGATTGCCCTAGCCGCACCATAGGAGGCCGGCCAGCCCTCCTCCCTTGCTCCTTTATATACGGGGGCAGGGGGGCACACAAAGACACACAAGTTGAATTGTTCCAGCCGTGTGCGGTGCCCCCCTCCACAGAAACACACCTCGGTCATACCGTTGCAGTGCTTAGGCGAAGCCCTGCGCCGGTAAATACATCATATCCGTCACCACGCCGTCGTGCTGACGAAACTCTCCCGTGAAGCTCAACTGGATCAAGAGCTCGTGGGACGTCATCAAGCTGAACGTGTGCTGAACGCGGAGGTGCCGTACGTTCGGTGCTTGATCGGTTGAATCGCGAAGAAGTTCGACTACATCAACCGCGTCACTTGACGCTTCCGCTTCCGGTCTACGAGGGTACGTAGACACACTCTTCCCTCTCGTTGCTATGCATCTGGTAGATAGATCTTGCGTGATCATAGGAAAATTTTAAAATACTACGTTCCCCAACAGTGGCATCATGAGCCAGGTCTATGCGTAGATGATATGCACGAGTAGAACACAATGAGTTGTGGGCGATACTAGTCATACTGCTTACCAGCATGTCATACTTTGCTTCGGCGGTATTGTGAGATGAAGCGGCCCGGACCGACATTACTCGTACGCTTACGCGAGACTGGTTTCACCGTTACGAGCACTCGTTGCTTAAAGGTGACTGGCGGGTGTCTGTCTCTCTCACTTTAGCTGAATCAAGTGTGGCTACGCCCAGTCCTTGTGAAGGTTAAAACAGCACATACATGACGAAACATCGTTGTGGTTTTGTATGCGTAGGTAAGAACGGTTGTTGCTAAGCCCGTAGCAGCCACGTAAAACTTGCAACAACAAAGTAGAGGACGTCTAACTTGTTTTTGCAGGGCATGTTGTGATGTGATATGGTCAAGACATGATGAGTTATACGGTTTTTGTATGAGATGATCATGTTCTGTAATGTTATCGGCAACTGGCAGGAGCCATATGGTTGTCGCTTTATTGTATGAAATGCAATCGCCATGTAATTGCTTTACTTCATCACTAAGCGGTAGCGATAGTCGTAGAAGCAATAGTTGGCGAGACGACAACGATGCTACGATGGAGATCAAGGGGTCGCGCCGGTGACGAAGGTGATCATGACGGTGCTTTGGAGATGGAGATCAAAAGCACAAGATGATGATGGCCATATCATGTCACATATTTTGATTGCATGTGATGTTTATCTTATTATGCTTCTTATTTTGCTTAGAACGACGGTAGCATTATAAGATGATCCCTTACTAAATTTCAAGGTATAAGTGTTCTCCCTGAGTATGCATCGTTGCGAAAGTTCGTCGTGCCGAGACACCACGTGATGATCGGGTGTGATAAGCTCTACGTTCAAATACAACGAGTGTAAGCCAGTTTTGCACACGCAGAATACTCGGGTTAAACTTGACGAGCCTAGCATATGCAGATATGGCCTCGGAACACTGGAGACCGAAAGGTCGAGCGTGAATCATATAGTAGTTATGATCAACATAAGATGTTCACCATTGAAACTACTCCATCTCACGTGATGATCGGACATGGTTTAGTTGATTTGGATCACGTGATCATTTAGATGACCGGAGGGATGTCTATCTAAGTGGGAGTTCTTAAGTAATATGATTAATTGAACTTTAATCTATCATGAACTTAGTCCTGGTAGTATTAGCATATCTATGTTGTAGATCAATAGCTCGCGATGTTGCTCCACGTTTATTTTTTTTATATGTTCCTAGAGAAAACCAAGTTGAAAGATGTTAGTAGCAATGATGCAGAATTGTTCCGTGATCTGAGGATTATCCTCATTGCTGCACAGAAGAATTATGTCCTTGATGCACCGCTAGGTGACAGACCTATTGCAGGAGCAGATGTAGACGTTATGAACGTTTTGACAAAAGCTCGATATGATGACTACTTGATAGTTTAGTGCACCATACTTTACGGCTTATAACCGGGACTTCAAAAACGTTTTGAAACGCCACGGAGCATATGAGATGTTCCAAGAGTTACAATTAGTATTTCATACTCATGCCCGTGTCGAGAGGTATAAGACCTCTGACAGTACTTTGCCTACAAGATGAAGGAGAATAGCTCAACCAGTGAGCATGTGCTCAGATTGTCTGGGTAGTACAATTGCTTGAATCAAGTGGGAGTTAAGCTTCCAGATAAGATAGTAATTGACAAAGTTCTCTAGACACTATCACCAAGTTAGTAGAACTTCGTGATGAACTATAATATGCAAGGGATGATGAAAGTAATTCCCGAGCTCTTCACGATGCTGAAATCGACGAAGGTAGAAATCAAGAAAGAGCATCAAGTGTTGATGGTTAACCAGACCACTTGTTTCAAGTAAAGGGCAAAGGGATAGAAGGGGAACTTCAAGAAGAATGACAAGCAAGTTGTCACTCCCGTGAAGAAACCCAAAGCTAAACTCAAGCCTGAAACTAAGTGCTTCTACTGCAAAGGAAATGGTCACTAGAAGTGGAACTGCCCTAGATATTTGGCGGATAAGAAGGATGGCAAAGTGAACAAAGGTATATTTGATATACAGATTATTGATGTGTATTTTACTAGTGTTCATAGCAACCCCTCGATATTTGATATTGGTTCAGTTGCTAAAGAGTAGTAACTCGAAATGGGAGTTGCATAATGTACAGAAACTAGTTAAAGGATGAAGTGACGATGTGTATTGGAAGTAGTTCCAAGATTGATATGATCATCATCGCACACTCCCTATACTTTCGGGATTAGTATTGAACCTAAATAAGTGTTATTTGGTGTTTGTGTTGAGCATGAATATGATTTGATCATGTTTATTGCAATACGGTTATTCATGTAAATTAGAGAATAATTGTTGTTCTGTTTACATGAATAAAACCTTCTATGGTCATACACCCAATGAAAATGGTTTGTTGGATCTCGATCGTGTGATACACATATTCATAATATTGAAGCCAAAAGATGCAAGGTTAATAATGATAGTGCAACTTATTTGTGGCACTGCCGTTTAGGTCATATTGGTGTAAAGCGCATGAAGAAACTCCATAGTGATGGACTTTTTGAATCACTTGATTATGAATCACTTGGTGCTTGCGAACCATGCCTCATGGGCAAGATGACTAAAACTCCGTTCTTCGGAACCGTGGAGCGAGCAACAGAGTTGTTGGAAATCATACATACTGATGTATGCGGACCAATGAGTGTTGAAGCTCGCGACAGGTATCGTTATTTTCTGACCTTCACTGATGATTTGAGCAGATATGGGTATATCTACTTAATGAAGCACAAGTCTGAAACATTTGAAAAGTTCAAAGAATTTCAGAGTGAAGTGGAGAATCATCGTAACAAGAAAATAAGAGTTTCTACGATATGATCGTAGATGTAAAATATTTGAGTTAGCGAGTTTGGCCTTCAATAAAAACAATGTGAAATAGTTTCACTACTCACGCCACCTGGAACACCACAGTGTAATGGTGTGTCCGAACGTCATAACCGTACTTTATTAGATATGGTGCGATCGATGATGTCTCTTACCGATCTACCCCTATCGCTTTTGGGGTTATGCATTAGAGACAACTACATTCACGTTAAATAGGGCACCATCTAAATCCGTGGAGATGACACCGTATGAACTGTGGTTTGACGAGAAACCTAAGCTGTCATTTCTTTAAGTTTGGGACTGCGATGCTTATGTGAAAAAGTTTCAACATGATAAGCTCGAACCCAATTCGTAGAAGTAAATCTTCATAGGATACCCAAAAAGAAACTGTTGGGTACACCTTCTATCACAGATCCTAAGGCAAGGTCTTTGTTGCTAAGAGTGGATCCTTTCTAGAGAAGGAGTTTCTCTCGAAAGAAGTGAGTGGGAGGAAAGTAG
The DNA here is from genome assembly GCA_902687465.1 of Secale cereale. Lineage (NCBI taxonomy): Eukaryota > Viridiplantae > Streptophyta > Magnoliopsida > Poales > Poaceae > Secale > Secale cereale. The sequence goes on from LR738710.1 coordinate 752,832,008, forward strand.
AACTTGATGAGGTAATTGTACCTTCTCCCGAATTGGAAGGTAGTACATCATAGAAACTCGTTCCAGTGATTCCTACACCAATTAGTGAGGAAGCTAATGATGATGATCATGAAACTTTAGATCAAGTTTCTGCTGAACTTCGTAGATCAACCAGAGTTCGTTCCGCACCAGAGTGGTACGTCAACCCAGTTCTGGAAGTCATGTTACTAGACCATGATGAACCTACGAACTATGAGGAAGCGATGATGAGCCCAGACTCCGCAAAATGGCTTGAGACCATGAAATCTGAGATGGGATCCATGTATTAGAACAAAGTATGGACTTTGGTTGACTTGCCCGATGATCGGCAAGCCATCGAAAATAAATGGATCTTCAAGAGGAAGACCGACGCAAACGGTAATGTTACTGTTTACAAAGCTCGACTTGTTGCGAAAGGGTTTTGACAAGTTCAAGGAGTTGACTATGATGAGACTTTCTCACCCGTAGCGATGCTTAAGTCTGTCCGAATCATGTTAGTAATTGCCGCATTTTAAGAAATCTGGCAAATGGATAACAAAACCGCATTCTTTAATGGATTTATTAAAGAAGACTTGTATATGATGCAACCAGAAGGTTTTGTCAATCCTAAAGGTGCTAACAAAATGTGCAAGCTCCAGCGATCCATCTATGGACTGGTGCAAGCATCTCGGAGTTGGAATATACGCTTTGATAAGTTGATCAAAGCATATAGATTTATACAGACTTGCGGTGAAGCCTGTATTTACAAGAAGTGAGTGGGAGCACTACAACCTTTCTGATAAGTATATGTGAATGACATATTGTCGATCGGAAATGATGTAGAATTTTCTGGAAAGCATAAAGGAGTGTTTGAAAGCAGTTTTTTCAAAGAAAGACCTTGGTGAAGCTGCTTACATATTGGGCATCAAGATCTATAGAGATAGATCAAGACGCTTGATAAGACTTTCGATGAGTACATACCTTGATAAGATTTTGAAGTAGTTCAAACTGGATCAGTCAAAGAAGGAGTTCTTGCCTGACTTGTAAGGTGTGAAGTTGAGTAAGACTCAAAGCCAGACCACGGCAGAAAAATATAGAGAGAATGAAAGTCATTCCCTATGCCTCAGCCATAGGTTCCATAAAGTATGCCATGCTGTGTACAAAACACGTTGTGTACCTTGCCATGAGTTTGACAGGGAGGTAATATAGTGATCCAGGAGTAGATCACTGTACAGCGGTCAAAATTATCCTTAGTAATTGGATGACTAAGGAAATATTTCTCGATTATGGAGGTGATAAAGAGTTCGTCGTAAAGGGTTACGCCGATGCAAGCTTTGACACTAAATCCAGATGACTCTAAGTATCAATCTGGATGCGTATTGAAAGTGGGAGCAATTAGCTAGAGTAGCTCCATGCAGAGCATTGTAGACATAGAAATTTGCGAAATACATACGGATCTGAATGTGACAGACCCGTTGACTAAAATTCTCTCACAAGCAAAACATGATCACACCTTATTACTCTTGGGTATTAATCACATAGCGATGTGAACTAGATTATTGACTCTAGTAAACCCTTTGGGTGTTGGTCACATGGTGATGTGAACTATGGGTGTTATTCACATAACGATGTGAACTATCGGTATTAAATCACATGGCGATGTGAGCTAGATTATTGACTCTGGTGCAAGTGGGAGACTGAAGGAAATATGCCCTAGAGGCAATATAAAAGTTGTTATTTATATTTCCTTATATCATGATAAATGTTTATTATTCATGCTAGAATTGTATTAACCGGAAACTTAGTACATGTGTGAATACATAGAAAAAACAGAGTGTCCCTAGTATGCCTCTACTAGACTAGCTCATTGATCAAAGATGGTTATGTTTCCTAACCATAGACATGAGTTGTCATTTGATCAACGGTATCACATCATTAGGAGAATGATGTGATGGACAAGACCCATCCGTTAGCATAGCACTATGATCGTTTAGTTTTACTGCTATTGATTTCTTCATGACTTATACATGTTCCTATGACTATGAGATTATGCAACTCCCGAATACCGTAGGAACACCTTGTGTGCTATCAAACGTCACAACGTAACTGGGTGATCATAAAGATGCTCTACAGGTATCTCCGAAAGTATTCGTGGTGTTGGCATAGATCAAGATTAGGATTTGTCACTCCGAGTGTCGGAGAGGTATCTCTGGGCCCTCTCGGTAACACACATCACAATAAGCCTTGCAAGCAAAAGACTAATAAGTTAGTCACGAGATGATGTGTTACAGAACGAGTAAAGAGACTTGCCGGTGACGAGATTGAACTAGGTATGGAGATACCGACGATCGAATCTCGGGCAAGTAACAAACCGATGACAAAAGGAACAACGTATGTTGTTATGCGGTTTGACCGATAAAGATCTTCGTAGAATATGTAGGAACCAATATGAGCATCCAGGTTCCGCTATTGGTTATTGACCGGAGATGAGTCTCGGTCATGTCTACATAGTTCTCAAACCCGTAGGGTCCGCACGCTTAACGTTTGATGACGATCGGTATTATGAGTTTATGAGTTTTGATGTACCGAAGGTAGTTCAGAGTCCCGGATGAGCTCACAGACATGACGAGGAGTCTCGAAATGTCCGAGACATAAAGATTGATATATTGGACGACTATATTCGGACACCGGAAGTGTTCCGGAAAAGTTTCGGATTTAACTGGATTGCCGGAGGGGGTTACCGGAACCCCCCATGAGGGGGGATGGTCCATAGTGGGCCTTGAAGGAAAGGAGAGAAGCAGCCCATAGAGGCTGGCCGGTGCCCCACCAGGGGATCCTAGTTGGACTAGGATTGGGGGGCGCCACCTCTCCCTCTTTTCCTTTCCCTCTCTTCCTTCTTGGTGGGCTCCTACTAGGAATAGGATTGCAATCCTATTCCTAGTAGGATTGCCCTAGCCGCACCATAGGAGGCCGGCCAGCCCTCCTCCCTTGCTCCTTTATATACGGGGGCAGGGGGCACCCAAAGACACACAAGTTGAATTGTTCCAGCCGTGTGCGGTGCCCCCCTCCACAGAAACACACCTCGGTCATACCGTTGCAGTGCTTAGGCGAAGCCCTGCGCCGGTAAATACATCATATCCGTCACCACGCCGTCGTGCTGACGAAACTCTCCCGTGAAGCTCAACTGGATCAAGAGCTCGTGGGACGTCATCAAGCTGAACGTGTGCTGAACGCGGAGGTGCCGTACGTTCGGTGCTTGATCGGTTGAATCGCGAAGAAGTTCGACTACATCAACCGCGTCACTTGACGCTTCCGCTTCCGGTCTACGAGGGTACGTAGACACACTCTTCCCTCTCGTTGCTATGCATCTGGTAGATAGATCTTGCGTGATCGTAGGAAAATTTTAAAATACTACATTCCCCAACATAAACTGTGAACCACCATCAGTCATTAAATATCTAGGGACTCCAAACCTCGGAAAAATAACTTCTTTAAGCATCTTAATAGAAGTGTTATGATCAACACTACTGGTTGGAATAGCTTCTACGCACTTAGTAGCATAATCAATATCAACTAAAATGTGTGTATAACCGTTATAGGAAGGAAATGGTCCCATATAATCAAAGCTCCAAACATCAAATGGTTCAATAACAAGTAAATAGTTCATAGGCATTTCCTGACGTCTACTAATATTACCTATTCTCTCGCATTCATCACAAGACAAGACGAACTTACGGGCATCTTTGAAGAGAGTAGGCCAATAAAAACCGGATTGCAATACCTTGTGTGCATTTCTATCTCCAGCATGGTGTCCTCCACAGGCCTCGGAGTGACACTTGCGTAAGATCTATTCCCGTTCATGCTCGGGTACACAGCGTCTAATAACACCATCTACTCCTTCTTAATAAAGGTGTGGGTCATCCAAAAAGTAATGTCATAAGTCACAGAAAAACTTTTTCTTTTGCTAGTATGTGAAGCTAAGTGGTATAAGTTTAGCAACAATGTAATTAGCATAATCAGCATACCAGGGAGCATTACGAGAAGCACTTATGACATCTAATTGTTCATCAAGAAAGCTATCATCAATAGGTAGTGGGTCATCAAGAACATCCTCTAACCTAGATAAGTTATCTGCAACGGGGTTCTCCGCTCCCTTTCTGTCAATAATATGCAAATCAAATTCTTGTAGCAAGAGAACCCATCTAATAAGTCTAGGTTTAGCATCTTTATTTTCCATAAGGTATTTAATACCAGCATGATCAGTGCGAACAGTTACTTTGGAATCAACAATATAAGATCAGAACTTATCACATGCAAATACAACTACTAAGAATTCTTTTTCAGTAGTAGCATAATTTCTCTCGACACTGTCTAGATTTTGACTAGCATAATCAATAACATTCAATTTCTTGTCAACTCTTTGTCCTAAAATAGCACGAACAGCATAATCACTCGCATCACACATAATTTCAAAGGGTAAATTCCAATCAGGTGGTTGAACAATTGGTGCAGAAATCAAGGCTTTCTTAAGTATTTCAAATGCTTCTACACAATCATCATAAAAAACAAAAGGAACATTTTTTTGCAAGAGAATAGTGAGAGGCCTAGAAATTTAGAGAAGTCTTTAATAACCTCCTATAGAAACCAACATGACCAAGAAAACTTCTTATACATTTGGTATCTTTAGGACACGTCATCTTTTCAATAGCATCTACTTTAGCTTTATCAACTTCAATACCTCTTTCAAAAATCTTATGCCCCAAGATAATACCTTCATTAACCATAAAGTGGCACTTCTCCCAATTCAAGACAAGATTAGTTTCTTCGCATCTCTGCAAAACTCGATCAAGGTTGCTTAAGAAATCATTAAAAGAAGTTCCACAAACGGAGAAATCATCCATAAAAATCTCAACAATCTTTTCACAAAAGTCAGAGAATATAGCAGTCATACATCTTTGAAAGGTAGCAGGTGCATTGCATAAACCAAAAGGCATACGTCTATAAGTAAAAGTACCGAAAGGGCAAGTAAAGGTGGTATTTTATTGATCCTCTTTTGACACAAGTATTTGAGAGAAACCAGAATAACCATCTAGAAAGCAAAAGTGTGTATGTTTTGACAGTCTTTCTAGCATTTTATCAATAAAAGGTAAAGGGTAATGAACTTTCCTAGTAGCTTTATTTAATTTACGAAAATCAGTTACCATTCTATAACCTGTAACAATTCTTTGCGTGATCAATTCATTCTTATCATTAGGAACAACAGTAATGCCTCCCTTCTTAGGGACACAATGAACGGGACTTACCCATTGACTATCAGGAATATGATAAATTGTACCTGCCTCTAGAAGCTTTAGTATTTCATTTCTTACCACCTCCTTCATCTTAGGATTTAATCGGCGTTGGTGATCAACAACTGGTTTAGTATCACACTCCAACTTAATTTCGTGCTGGCGTAAAGTGGGACTAATGCCCTTAAGATCATCAAGAGTATATCCAATAGCAGCTCGGTGCTTCTTCAGAGTTTTCAATAATTTATTTTCTTCATGCTCTGAAAGGTTAGCACTAATAATAACAAGATATATCTTCTTTTCATCAAGATAAGCATATTTCAAAGTATCAGGTAATTGTTTAAGCTCAAACACGGGATCACCCTTGGGTGGAGGAGGATCCCCAAGGATTTCAACATGCAAATTATGTTTCAGAATAGGCCCTTGTTTAAAGAATATTTCATCTATTTTCCTTCGTTCATTCATAAACAAATCATTCTCATGGTGTAGCAAATATTGTTCTAAAGGATCACTAGGAGGCATGACAATAGAAGCAAGACCAATAATTTCATCCTTACTAGGAAGTTCTTTATCACGGGGTTGTCAAATCATGAGACACATCCCCTAGACCGACAATAACAATATCTTTCTCGCAGTCTATCCTAGCATTAACGGTGTTCAAGAAAGGTCTGCCAAATATAAACGGACAAAAGTCATCTTGTGGAGAACCAAGAACAAGAAAATCAGTAGGATATTTTATTTTCCCACACAAGACTTCATCATCTCTAACAATCCCAATTGGTGATATAGTATCTCTATTACTAAGCTTAATATTAATATCAATTTCTTCTATCTCAGCAGGTGCAATTTCATTCATAATTTGTTCATATAAAGTAAAAGGAATTGCGCTCACACTATCACCCACATCACATAAGCCATGATAACAATGATCTCCTATTTTAACAGAAACAACAGGCATGCCAACAACTGGTCTGTGTTTATCTTTAATATCAGGTTTGGCAATTCTAGCAGCTTCATCACAGAAATAAATAACATGCCCATCAATATTATCAGCCAAGAGATCTTTAACCATAGCAATAATAGGTTCCACTTTAATTTTTTCAGGTGGTCTAGGTGCTCTAATATTACTTTTGTTGACCACAGTTGAAGCTTTAGCATGATCCTTTATTCTAACAGGAAAAGATGGGTTCTCAATATAAGCAGTAGGAATAATATGATGAACATTATGAGTAATAGTTTCTTTTTCAACTTTAATTGGTTCAACTATTTTAACTTCAATGGGAGGGTGATATTTAAACCACTTCTCGTTAGGGAGATCAACATGAGTAGCAAATGATTCGCAAAAAGTAGCTACTATCTCAGAGTCAAGTCAATATTTTGTGCTAAATTCATGAAATGCATTGGTATTCATAAAAGATTTAACACAATCAAACTTAAGGTTTATACCAGACTCACTACCTTCGTCGAGATCCCAATCTCGAGAGTTGCATTTAATTCTTTCCAATAAATCCCATTTGAATTCAATAGTCTTCTTCATATAAGAACCAGCGCAAGAAGTATCGAGCATTGATCGATCATTATGAGAAAGCCGAGCATAAAAATTCTGAATAATAATTTATCTTGAAAGCTCATGATTGGGGCATGAATATAACATTGACTTAAGCCTCCCCAAACTTGAGTGATACTTTCTCCTTCACGAGGCCAATATATATATATATATATATATATATATATATATATATATATATATATATATATATATATATATATATATATATATATATATATATATATATATATAAAATTCCGATCACGATGAACTAGATGCATAGGATAAAACTTCTGATGAAATTCCAATTTCAATCGGTTGTAGTTCCATGATCCAATATCATCACATAGCCTATACTAATTATTGTCTTTCCCTTCAAAGATAAAGGGAAGACCTTATTCTTGACAACATCCTCGGGCATACCTGCAAGATTAAATAATCCACAAACTTCATAAACATAGATTAGGTATAAATAGGGATGCAATGTTCCATCTCCTGCACATGGATTAGCTAGCCGTTTCTCTATCATACCCAAAGGAAATCCAAAGTAAATATTTTCAGTAGGTGAAGTAGGTTGAGGGGAAATTCTTTGCTCTTCCGGTCGGGGTGAAGATACCCCGAACAAACCCCTCAAAGGATTATGTTCCATAGTAACAAGTGACAGAAAATTTAAGCACACTATATAAATGTTTCCTTACCAAATTCCACTTACCAAAGACGCTTCACACCCCAGCAACGGCGCCAGAAAAGAGACTTGATGACCCACAAATATAGGGGATCTGTCGTAGTCCTTTCGATAAGAGTGTCGAACCCAACGAGGAGCAGAAGGAAATGAAAAGCGGTTTTCAGCAATGTATTGTCTGCAACAAGGTGCAACAAGGTGGTCCAATCCTTTTTATAGCAAAGGACAAGCCGGAACGAACACTTATATAAAGCAAAGTGCTCCTGGGGACACATGTGAATTGTTGTCAAGTTAGTTTTCATCATGCTCATATGATTCACGTTCGTTACTTTGATAATTTGATATGTGGGTGGACCAGAGCTTCGGTGCTGCCCTTCCATGGACAAGCCTCCCACTTATGATTAACCACTCTCGCAAGCATCCACAACTACGAAAGAAGAATTAAGATAAATCTAACCATATCATGAAACATATGGATCCAAATCACCCACTTACGAAGCAACGCATAAATCAGGGTTTAAGCTTCTGTCACTCTAGCAACCCATCATCTACTTATTACTTCCCAATGCCTTCCCCTAGGCCCAAATAATGGTGAAGTGTCATGTAGTCGACGTTCACATAACACCACTAGAGGAAAGACAACATACATCTCATCAAAATATCGAACGAATATCAAATTCACATGATTACTTATAACAAGACTTCTCCCATGTCCCCAGGAACAAACGTAACTACTCACAAAGCATATACATGTTGATCATCAGAGGTGTATTGAATAGCATTAAGGATCTGAACATATGATCTTCCACCGAATAAACCAACTAGCATCAACTACAAGGAGTAATCAACACTACTAGCAACCCACAGGTACCAATCTGAGGTTTTGAGTTAAAGATCGGATACAAGAGATGAACTAGGGTTTGAGAGGAGATGGTGCTGGTGAAGATGTTGATGGAGATTGAGATTGAGCCCCTCTCGATGGGAGGATCGTTGGTGATGATGATGACTTTGATTTCCCCCTCCCACAGGGAAGTGTCCCTGGCAGAACAGTCCTGCCGGAGCTCTAGATTGGTTTCGCCCAGGTTTCGCTTTGAGACGACGGCGCTTCGTCCCGAAAGCTTTCTTCTGATTTTTTTTAGGTCAAAACACACAATATAGCAGAAGATGGGAGCTGGAGGCCTGCCAGGGGGCCCACAAGGACGGGGGGTGCGCACGGGGGGTAGGGCGCGCCCTCCACCCTTATGGTTGGCTGGTGGCCCCCTCCGGTGCTTTGTTCGCCCAATATTTTTTATATATTTCAAAACTGGCTCCCGTGAAGCTTCAGGACTTTTGGACTTGTGCAGAATATGTCTCTAATATTTGCTCCATTTCGAGTCCAAAATTTCAGCTGCCGATATTCTCTCTCTTAATGTAAACTTTGTAAGACAAGTGAGAATAGACATAAGTATTGTGATACAATATGTAATAACAGTCCATAATGCAATAAATATCAATATAAAGGCAAGATGCACAATGGACGTATCAGAGCCCGCCGCCGCCGACACCACACGGGCTTTGCCCGGGCGGCGCTCGCCGACGGCGTTAGGGGAGGATGGGTGGCGGCGGTGCCCGGCGGCTAGGGTTAGCGCCCGGGTCGCTCGCGGGGAGCGACATGGGGCTCTAGCGGAATATGAACTGCACGCAACTCCGCCCAAAATTGGTTTGGTCCACGAACTAACCCAAACATATGTTTTTGATGTCTTCTTTCTCCATACACATTTATACATTTTCAAATAAATCAGGAACTTCTTCTATACATATTTATTATATTCCAAATACATGTATACCAGTTTATAAACTAATACTTTCTTATGTCTACATTTTTCATGAGCTTTATTTATTTTTGCATACAGCTAGAACATACTTCCTCCGTCCGGAAATACTTGTCATCAAAATGGATAAAAGGGGATGTATCTAGATGTATTTTAGTTCTAAATACACCCCCTTTTGTCCATTTTGATGACAAGTATTTTCGGACGGAGGGAGTATTTTATACACGTTTAACATTTTCCAAATACATGATTATAATTTTGAAAACTTACATTTTTATGTCTACCTTTTCCCTACACATTCTACAAGTTTTGTATACATCATGAACATTTTTTATATACAAGTTATATATATTTCAAATACTTCATTTACATTTTTTCATATTAATGTTTTCATGTCTATTTTTTAATATATACTGTACGTTTTTTTATATACATTAGGAACATTTTTTATACAGGTGTAATATATTTTAAATACATGATTAAGATTTTTAGTTAAGTATGTAAAGTTAGTTTTACCATAGGTATATTTATATAATTTCTATATAATAGAAAAGGTTAGAAAATTGTGGGGAAAGAAAGAAACAGGAAAAGGCGCTAAAGGCCTGTGCTCCCTGATGGGACGACAATTCTGGGCGGCTGCTCTAGACACATATTCGCGCCCGCGTTCTGACTGGGCTGGGCTCAGTAAGCATACGGACATGTTTATAGCGATTTTTTTGGGGTATATTCATTAGGCTTTCGTTTTGTGATTTTCCTATTTTCTAATAAATACATCGAAAAATGAACACGTGGTGCTAAAAATGCTACTGCATACTTAAAAGTTATGTATTTGTTTTGTTCAGCGTGTATTTTTTCTTATATAAATTTTTTAATTGTGAATTTAATAAATGATCACAGTTTTTAAAAATAACTGTACACCATGTTTAATGAATATATTTAACGGGTGTTAAAAAATGTTCGCCATGTATAAAATTTGTTCATGATGTATTTAGGAAAAAAAATGATAACCAAATAAAATTTGGTAAATACCGGAGGATAAAAAACAAAATAAATAAATAAATAGGTGAAACGAAAAAAAAATAGACTTGGGGAAAAGGCTTCAGCAAACATAGCGAAGGAGCGAAACCCGACATTGGGCGGCTCATATGGCGGTGCACGTGAGCGTCGTCGCGTGCATTTGACACCCTCAAATGGCAAAATCACTAGTTAATTAGTACATTTTGCAAAGGTCATTCTCCCATCCCTAGGTTGCGACAAGTGCCGCACTGCATGTATGCCATTTATCGAAATCTACGAGTTTTCCTTTTCTTTCGTTGATTCGTTTATTTAAAATGTTTTGTCTCTCAAATCGTGCGTCGAAATCTCGAATTATTTCATTGTTAGATTCTTTGTGTCGAGATCTTCTAAACTAAATGCCATGTTGATAGGTTTCGACGCTTTTTTTCATGAAAAATATATCAAAAAAACCGTAAACCTGGAGCACGTTTTTCCTCTTACCGAGAGGCACGATCGTGACACACATGAAAGCAACTATGTGCCTTCATGAGAAATAAATCCAGTAAATCCTTGTCTTTCGTGGTAGGAAAATCATGTTCTTTTGTGCAAGAGGCACGGCCGTGCCTCTCGCGTGAGCAAATCTGTGCCCCATGAAAAGTAAATTTGTGCCTCTCACGGAAGAAAAAAAATGCCTCTACGAGAAGTAAATTCGTGCCTCTCATGGTAACATTTTTCGCGTTTTTTCCTTTTCCGAGAGGCATGCATGATCGTGCCTCTCGCAGAAGCAAATACATGACTCTATGAGAAGTAAATTCGTGCCTCTCACGAAGAAAAAACACACATTTTTTCTTTTCGAGAGGCACGGCCACACCTCTTGCAAAACCAAATGCGTGCCTCCACGAGAAGTAAGTTTGTGCTTCTCGTAGTAGGGAAAAACACATTTTTCCCTTTTGCGAGAGGCACTGCCGTGCCTCTCCCGGAAGCACATCTGTGCCTACATGAAAAGTAAATCTGTGATTCTCGCGGAAGAAAATAAAAACGTGTTTTTTGCGTTATTTTTTTATGTATTTTCGTCCAAAACCTATGAAAAGTCGTGGAAAATCGAAAGACCGTTTTTTCGAAATTATATAAAAGGAAAAAACGCATGTAGAAAAAAAAATAAAAATAAAAAAATAGGAGAGAGCGGCCAGAGCGTGACACGTGGTGACGATTTAGAGTGCGCCTGGCTAAGATGGCGCCAACATGCGCCCTCTCAACCCACCCCAAATGACCCTATGGAGACTTCGAAAGGCGTACTCCTTGATTAGCTACTTCCCTCAAGGCCTCAAACGTCAAATGGGACTTTTTTATCGCCCTTACTACAAGACGGGCGCCCCTATTTCTCGATTTAAGCGACATATATGAAGCTCTCACGTGAGGGGGAGTCCCATATGGGCCGGCCCAGCCGCGCCGGAGGCCGCGACCTAATTTTTCTTCTTCCCTTTTTTGTTCTAATTTATAAATTACAAAAATCTTTAACAAGTATTTGTATTGTTTTGAATAAGTATTAAACCATTGAAGAAATATTAAAAATGTTACATAAGTGTTCGGACAATGTTGAATGTGTATACAAAAAATATTGATGACTTATTAAATAATGTTTTTGACATATACCAAAATTTAGAGTGAAAACGGAAACAAACATAAGAAAAACAAAAAAAATGAAGAAGAAAAAAGAAAACCAACAAAAATGGATAAGATTTTTTTTAATATAGAGTGTATTAAAATGTTTCCAGCACTGAAGGATTAACTATGTCGCGCCCTAGAGAATTTCATGAACATGATAGTAGCGAAGTGGGAATTTTTATTAACTACATCGTGAACATTTTTTAAATCGGCAAACACTTTATGATTTATTAAATATTTATGTCAAAAGTCTCATTTTAAAAAAAATTGAAACTTTTTTGAAGTGCAAAATTATTTAAAGTAGAAAAATGGAAAACAAATAAGAAAAAGGAAAAAAAAGAAAATTTAAAGACAGGCCACCCGGACATGGGCCGTCCAAACGGGCGCGATGCATGTTCTCCCAGCGTGGAAAGCGCAATATAGGAGGTCCCTACTTCATGGGCCTGCCCAGGCGGGATATTCCTGTGTAAAACGTTTTTTTATCACTTATAGGTGGCATTGGTGGTAATATGTTGCATGTTTGCAGCAATTTTCATGGTGCACTGTTGGAAGCAATTGCCCCATTATTATTAGTTATAGACTAACAAAAGGGACCACACGTTCCAACGAGATTTTTTTTTCATAATCTTCAATGGCCATGACCATATTTTGCTGACACTATACTTCGTCAAATACGCATGACCTCCAAGAAGATCGTATTGAACATATGCCCTAGAGGCAATAATAAAATGGTTATTATTATATTTCCTTGTTCATGCTAATTGTCTATTGTTCATGCTTTAAATGTATTATCCGGAAATCGTAATGCATGTGTGAATACATAGACCACAACATGTCCCTAGTGAGCCTAGTTGACTAGCTCGTTTATCAATAGATGGTTACGGTTTCCTGACCATGGACATTGGATGTCATTGATAACGGGATCACATCATTAGGAGAATGATGTGATGGGCAAGACCCAATCCTAAGCCTAGCACAAGATCGTGTAGTTCGTATGCTAAATCTTTTCCAATGTCAAGTATCCTTTACTTAGACCATGAGATTGTGCAACTCCCGGATACCGTAGGAGTACTTTGGGTGTGTCAAACGTCACAACGTAACTGGGTGGCTATAAAGGTATACTACGGGTATCCCCGAAAGTATCTGTTGGGTTGGCACAAATCGAGATTGGGATTTGTCACTCCGTATGACGGAGAGGTATCTCTTGGCTCACTCGGTAAGACATCATCGTAATGAGCTCAATGTGACTAAGGGGTTGGTCACGGGATGATGTGTTACAGAACGAGTAAAGAGACTTGCCGTAACGAGATTGAACAAGGTATCGGTATACCGACGATCGAATCTCGGGCAAGTACTATACCGGTAGACAAAGGGGATTGTATACGGGATATGAATCCCCGACATCGTGGTTCATCCGATGAGATCATCGTGGAACATGTGGGAGCCAATATGGGTATCCAGATCCCGCGATTGGTTATTAGCCGGAGAGGTATCTCGGTCATGTCTGCATGGTTCCCGAACCCGTAGGGTCTACACACTTAAGGTTCGGTGACACTAGAGTTGTTATGGGAATAGTATGTGGTTACCGAAGGTTGTTCAGAGTCCCGGATGAGATCTCGGACGCAACGAGGAACTCCGGAATGGTCCGGAGGTGAAGATCGATATATTGGACGAAGGGTATTGGAGTCCGGAATTGTTCCGGGGGTACCGGGTGACGACCAGCGTGTCCGAAAGTGGTTTCGGAGGACCCGACAAGCCTTGGGGGGCCTTATGGGCCAAGGGGAGGGGGCACATCAGCCCACTAAGGGGCTGAGCGCCCCTCCCACCCCATCTCATGTAAACTGGAGAGGTGGGGGCGCCTCCCCTAGGTCAGCCGCCCTCCCGGCTTGGGGGGCAAGTTTCCTAGGGGTGGGTCGCCCAAACCCATCTAGGGTTTCCCCTGTGGCCTCTGCCCCTCCCGTAGGGAAACCCTAGGGCGCCTCCTCCTCCCCCTCCCCCCTTCCGTGGCGCAACCCTCTTCCCCTCCCAACTCCTCCTCCTCCTCCTCCGTAGAGCTTGGCGAAGCCCTGCCAGAGAACTGCAAGTTCCACCACCACGCCGTCGTGCTGCCGGAGCCCTTCCCCAACTTCCCCTCCCCCCTTGCTGGATCAAGAAGGAGGAGACGTCCCCGGGCTGTACGTGTGTTGAACGCGGAGGCGCCGTTGTTCGGCGCTTAGATCGGAATCGACCGCGATCTGAATCGCTCCATGTACGACTCCACCAACCACGTTCTTGTAACGCTTCCGCATCGCGATCTTCAAGGGTATGAAGATGCACTCCCTCCCTCTCGTTGCTAGTAAACTCCATAGATAGATCTTGGTGATGCGTAGGAAATTTTTGTTGTTTTTCTGCAACGATCCCCAACAGTGGCATCATGAGCTAGGTCTATGCCTAGTTACTATGCACGAGTAGAACACAAGATTGTTGTGGGCATAGATCATGTCAATTTACTTGCTGCTACTAGTCTTATGTTGATTTGGCGGCATCGTGGGACGAAGCGGCCCGGACCGATCTTAGACGTACGCTTACGTGAGACAGGTTCCACCGACTCACATGCACTAGTTGCATAAGGTGGCTAGCGGGTGTCTGTCTCTCCCACTTTAGTCGGATCGGATTCGATGAAAAGGGTCCTTATGAAGGGTCAATAGAAATTGCCATATCACGTTGTGGTTTTGGCGTACGTAAGAAACGTTCTTGCTAGAAACCTATAGCAGCCACGTAAAAACTTGCAACAACAGTTAGAGGATGTCTAACTTGTTCTTGCAGCATGTGCCGTGTGATGTGATATGGCCAAAAGGATGTGATGAATGATATATATGTGATGTATGAGATTGATCATGTTTTTGTAACAGGAATCACGACTTGCATGTCGATGAGTATGACAACCGGCAGGTGACGATGTTACAGACCTAGGGTAGGGTCACAGGCCTGATCGAGGTACCCCACCCAAGGTCACTACCCTAGAAGATCAAAAGACAAAGCTCATGACGATGGAGACAGTCAACTGAGACAGTCCAAGAGGACACTCCACTCGACTGAGCCTCATCCACAAGACGACTCAACCCCACTCGACCAATCCAAGGCACTCGACCCCCGAAGGTCAAGTGTCACTTGGGACAGGAACGGTCTGGTATTTACTCACCGTAGTAAGTACCTTAATTACTCTTTACTGCGGGTGTTATCAGTAACGCCTGCCTTAATGTACATTGAACCCTTGGTAACGTGGAGCATGGCTGGGGTCCTGGCGCACTATATAAGCCACCCCCTCCTCCAGAACAATGGTTCGCACCTCTGTAACTCACACATACACATATCAGTCGACCAGCCTCCGGGCACCAAGACATAGGGCTATTACTTCCTCCGGGAAGGGCCTGAACTCGCGAAACACCTTGTGTACAACTCCACCATAGCTAGGACCTTGCCTCTCCATCCGTACCCCCTATTCGTACTGTCAGACTTAGAACCACGACAGCTGGCGCCCACCGTGGGGCAAGGCGTCTTAGCGACATCTGGTGAGGTTGCAACTCCTCCTCCGACCTCCTTCATCATGGTGTTAGGCGGTGGTTTAGCGTTGGGCCACGAGATCTGGCTCGGCACGCTCGTTTTCATCGCCGACGACTCCGCGTGGCTCCAGGAGGCCCCTCTCGATGTCGAAGCTCTGCCCACCCGGGGGGCTGCGCACTTCGGCGCCAGCGCTTGCGGCGTCCTCCTTCGACAGCCTTCGATTCAATATTCATCGTCCCCCATCCCCGCCGGACGTCGCCGCAAGCGATCCGGTCGCTCGCGGCTCCAGCGGTGGGTGAAACACGCGGTGGCCCGCCAAACGGCCACCCCTCAAGTCGCGGCCATTGAGCCCGACGGTTACCTCTACGGGCCAGCCGATCCGTCGACCGGGATCGTGGATTCCATTTCCGAGTGCGGGAGCAGCGATCCCGCGGCGAAAATTCTCATGGTCGATTCGCGCCGCAGTCCGCCGGGTTTTCTTCGCGGCGGAGACGGCGGCAGCGGCGGCGGCCGATCGCATGACAACGACGGTTACATTCCTCAGCCCCTCACCTCCGAGCAAAGGGCCAAGCTTTGCCGCCGTAACGAAGATGCACTCTTCACTCCCATCGTGGGAGATTTCCCGAAGGCTTTGTCCCTCGAAGCCACGCGCTTGGCCACTGTGGCCGAAAGCGCGCGCTTGGAAAACATCCAACGCTCACTCGACGAACAGGCCCGCCGACTGGTCCCCGAGTCCAGTCGACGACCGCGACAATCGCGTCAGCATGAAACTCAGGTGTTCTGCACGCCAGTCCAGAACCTCGAAGCCGCGGCTCGCATCGCGGAGTCGATTCAACCCTCTCAGTCGGAGGCTGGGAGAGGCCTTCAGCAGATCGGAGCTTTGCTCCGAACGGCTGAAGAACAAAACGCGGCTGTTTCTCAGTCGCGCAACAGGATTCACAGTAGATCGGTGGCTGCAGACACCGTATGGTCGGCCCACAGTCCAAGATCGCCCCCGAGGCGTGAGGAACGTGGCCCGCGGCAAGACCGGCATATGGGTCGGAATGACGATCCGCTCGACCGTCGGCACGGACGCCACGACCGCCGTCGAGTGCCTACGCCTCCTCCGGGAAGCGGGTCACATTCGCCCCAGCGGCACGAGGGCAGGCGCGTGCGTGATGATGAGTGGAGGATTCCCCCAGATCCCCGGAGGCCAGGTTTCGATGCAAGGTCTATCCTTGTGCAAGGACGGGTCGACCGAAACCGGGCATCCAGAGAAGAGCGAGGCAGAGATCAACCGAGTGGCAGCCGAGCGCCTGCCTCTGGGCCCGAATGTTTCTGTAGTGCTATCAGAGCCGCGGAGATCCCCCCAAACTTCAGGTTAGCAGCGGGGGTAAGCAAGTTCACCGGTGAGTCGAAGCCGGATACTTGGCTAGAAGACTACCGAGTGGCCATGTAGATCGGAGGCGGCAATGACGACGTGGCCATGAAGCACCTCCCTCTGATGCTGGGCGGTTCCGCTCGGGCGTGGCTCAATCAATTGGTCCCCAGGAGTATTTATAGTTGGGAAGAGCTCGCTGAGTTTTCGTTCGGACCTTCGAAGGCACCTGCAAGCGACCTGCTGGACTCGCATAACTTCAACACTACGCGCAGAAGCCGAATGAAACTTTGAGGGATTACATCCAGCGATGCACCACCTTGCATCACACGGTGGAGAACGTGTCTGAGCACCAGGCGGTTTGCGCTTTCAAGGAAGGCGTGCGTAACCGAGAGTTGGATCTGAAGTTTGGACGAACAGGCGACATGTCCCTATCACGGATGATGGAGATTGCCAGTCGGTATGCCAACGGTGAGGAGGCCGATCGGCTCCGCAGCGGCAAGAAACCAGTCGGGCAGGACGACCAGAATCCCAATCGGAAGAACAAGCGCAAGGCCGAGCCAGCCGCTCAAGGAGAGGCTGCAGTGGTAAATCAAGGAAAGGGCAAAGGGAAGCCAAAAGGTTCCTGGACCCCCAAGAAGGGAAAGGGTCAGGCTGGGGATGATATGCTCGACTAGCCGTGCCCCATACACACGAAGAAAGATGAAGAGGGAAACTTGGTATATCCCAAGCACACCACTCGACAGTGTCGGCTCCTGATCCAGAGCTTCCATAAAGATCAGTCGACTGAGAAAGAAAAAGAATCAGAAGAGTCAGAAGATAAGGAAGGGGATGGAGGATACCCCCGGATCAACTCCACTTTGGTGATTTTCGCAGACATCGAGAGCAAAAGTCGACTGAAAATCATCAACAGAGAAGTAAATATGGTTGCTCCGGCGACCCCCACGTTTCTGAAATGGTCCAAGACCCCCATCACATTCGACCAGTCCGATCACCCATCACGCATTGCCACCCCCGGGCGGCAAGCACTGGTGGTCGACCCAGTAATCGAAGGCACACGCCTGACCAGAGTCCTGATGGATGGGGGCAGTGGCTTGAACATCTTGTATGCAGCAACCCTCCGGGATATGGGCATTCCGATGTCCAAGCTGAGAGAAAGTAACATGAGGTTCCACGGGGTAATCCCCGGGAAGAAGGCCGACTCGCTTGGCCAGATCACACTCGACGTGGTCTTTGGTGAGTCGAAGAATTATCGCAAAGAGAAGCTGACGTTCGAAGTGGTGGACTTCAACAACGCCTATCACGCCATCCTGGGTAGGCCCGCCTACGCCAGGTTCATGGCTTGACCATGTTACGTCTACCTCAAGCTGAAGATGCCGGGACCCAACGGCGTTATAACCGTTACTGGGAACCGTCAGAAAGCGGAAGAATGCTTCCAGAAAGGCTCGAAGATCACCGACGAGTAAATGGTAGCAGTAGAGATGGAGGAGTACCAAAAGAGTGCGGATCCGAGTGATCTGCTGAGGGCGAAGAAGCCGGCTTCCAAGTCAGCCTTCCAGTCGGCTGGGGACACAAAACCCGTGCACATCCACCCCACCGACCCCAACGCAGCACCGACCCACATCTCCACTACACTCGACGGCAAATAGGAAGAAGCGCTCGTCCAGTTCCTCCGTGAGAACTGGGACATCTTCGCATGGAAACCATCAGACATGCCGGGTGTACCCAGGGGACTGGCTGAGCACCATTTGCGAGTCGACCCTAAAGTGAAACAT
Organism: Secale cereale; assembly: GCA_902687465.1. Lineage (NCBI taxonomy): Eukaryota > Viridiplantae > Streptophyta > Magnoliopsida > Poales > Poaceae > Secale > Secale cereale. The sequence goes on from LR738710.1 coordinate 752,850,671, forward strand.
GTGAAGGAACATCTCAGTCGATCCGCTGCGGAGAAGCGAAAGGCAATTGGCGAGGAAGTGGCTCGACTCCTGGCAGCAGAGTTTATCCGCGAGATATACCACTCCGAGTGGCTCGCCAATGTCGTTATGGTCCCCAAGAAGGACAAGTCTCTCCGCATGTGCATTGATTTCGAGCACATCAATCAGGCCTGCCCGAAGGATCATTTTCCTCTTCCCCGCATCGATCAGATAGTCGACTCGACTGCGGGATGTGAACATTTTTCCATTCTGGACGCGTATTCCGGGTACCATCAGATTCGTCTGTTCGGGCCCGACGAAATCAAGACAACTTTCATCACCCCCTTCGGGTGTTTCTGTTATGTCACCATGCCTTTCGGCCTCAAAAATGCTGGCGCTACCTTCATGCGCATGATCCAGAAGTGCTTGATAAAGCAAATCAGTCGGAACATCGAGGCATACATGGATGACATTGTGGTCAAGTCACGGAAAGGTTCCGACCTGCTGACTGACCTCGCTGAGACATTCGCAAGCCTAAGAAGCTACGATATCAAGCTCAACCCGTCAAAGTGTACATTTGGAGTTCCTGGCAGCAAGTTGCTCGGTTTTCTCGTTTCCGAACGGGGAATCGACGCCAACCCAGAGAAGGTCAGCACCATCCTCCGAATGAAACGCCCCGAGCGTATACACGACGTCCAGAAGCTTACTGGTTGCTTGGCCGCATTGAGTCGATTCATTTCTCGTCTTGGTGAGAAGGCACTACCTCTCTACCGACTCATGAAGAAATCCGACAAGTTCGAGTGGAATCCCGAAGCCGAAGCAGCGTTTGAAGAGCTCAAAGCCCTGCTGTCCACCCAGCCGGTGCTCGCTGCCCCAGTCAGCGGAGAGCCTCTTCTGCTGTATATAGATGCCACCGGACAAGTCGTTAGTACTATACTCACGGTCGAGCGGGAAGAAGAGGGCAAGGCATACAAGGTCCAACGCCCGATCTATTATACATCCGAAGTTTTGACTCCCTCCAAGCAAAGGTATCCACATTACCAAAAGCTTGTGTACGGGATTTACTTGACTGCAAAAAAGGTTGCCCATTACTTTTCGGACCATACGGTCTCAGTCGTCAGCGACGCTCCGCTGTCAGAGATCCTAAACAACCGAGACGCAACCGGTCGAGTGGCAAAATGGGCGATTGAACTTCTTCCGTTAGATATCAAGTTTGAAGCGAAGAAAGCCATCAAGTCTCAGGCTATAGCAGATTTTGTGGCCGAGTGGATAGAGCAAGAGCTGCCGACTCAAGTTCAGTCGGACCATTAGACTATGTTCTTCGATGGGTCCAAGATGCTGAACGGATCCAGCGCAAGTGTGGTCCTGGTTTCTCCCAGGGGCGACAAACTCAGCTACGTCCTTCAGATCCACTTTGATTCATCAAACAACGAAGCCGAATACGAAGCTCTTTTGTACGAGTTGCGTATGGCCATCTCACTCGGCGTCCGTCGCTTGATGGTCTACGACGACTCCGACCTGGTGGTGAACCAAGTGATGAAAGAATGGGACGTCAGGAGCCCGGCAATGACCAGTTATTGCAGTGCGGTGCGGAACCTTGAAAAGAAGTTCGAAGTCTTAGAGCTCCATCATTTGCCCAGAGCCAAGAACCAACTAGCCGACGATCTCGCTAAAATTGGGTCGACTCGGAAGCCCATACCCAAGAATGTGTTCCTAGAGCATCTGCACACCCCTTCTGTCAAAGAAGACCCCTTCACGGAAGAGCCCCCGCAGCCAGTCAGCGCGTCAGATCCGATTGAAGTCGAGGTACCGGCCGTGGTCGACTTGATCATGGAGGTCTTAGTGATTACGCCAAACTGGACTGTGCCATATATATCTTATCTGCTCAGGCAAGAACTCCCAGAAGATGAGGAAGAAGCACGCCAGATCGTCCGCCGATCCAAGGCGTTCACCGTCATCCAGGGTCAACTCTACAGAGAAAGCGTCACTGGAGTTGCTCAGCGGTGCATCACTCCAGAGGAAGGTCGACTAATCTTGGATGAAATCCACTCGGGAACTTGCGGTCACCACGCTTCTTCTCGGACTATAGTGGCCAAAGCATACCGAGCCGGGTTCTACTGGCCCCGCGCCAACGAGATGGCCAAGGATATTGTGGACAAATGCGCGGGTTGCCAGTTCTACTCCAACATGACCCACAAGCCGGCGTCCGCCTTGAAGACCATTCTGCTGGTTTGGCCCTTCATTGTTTGGGGCTTGGACATGGTCGTCCCTTTCAGGACAGGGAGAAGTGGATTCACCCACCTGCTCGTGGCAGTCGACAAGTTCACCAAATGGATTGAGGCCAAGCCCATCAAGAACCTCGAGTCAAGCACCGCCATCAGCTTCATCAGGGAATTGATATTCAGATATGGGGTTCCCCATAGCATCATCACAGACAACGGCTCCAACTTTGACTCAGATGAATTCAGAGCTTTCTGCACTTCCCAAGGAACACGAGTCGACTACGCCTCCGTGGCACATCCGCAGTCGAATGGGCAGGCAGAAAGAGCGAATGGTTTGAGTCTCCAGGGCCTAAAACCACGGCTCATGCGTGATCTTAAGCATGCCGCTGGGGCTTGGGTAATAGAACTACCATCTTCTTGTGGGGTCTGAGAACAACTCCGAACCGGTCGACCAACCGCACCCCTTTCTTCATGGTCTATGGAGCTGAAGCGGTGTTACCGAGCGACTTGTTGCACAACGCCCCCAGAGTGGAGCTCTTCTTCGAAGCCGAGGAAGAGCAGGCTCGTCAAGATGCAGTCGGCCTTTTGGAAGAGGAACGAGAGACGGCCTTGATCCGGTCGACCATCTATCAACAGGACCTGCGTCGATTCCACGCTCGCAAAGTCCGAAGCCGAGCATTCCAGGAAGGAGACTTGGTCCTTCGAGTGCATCAGAAACGTCCACACAAACTCGCCCCGGCCTGGGAAGGCCCATTCATCGTCACCAAGGTACTACACAACGGAGCTTACCACCTCTACAATGTAGCCAAGAAGAAAGACGAACCTTGTTAGTGGAACGCGGACCTGCTCTGCCGCTTCTACAGTTGAGACACTCGATGGTCGAGTTGTAATAAAGATTTCCCAATTTGTTTCAAAGACAAGTTAGCAATGATCCTTTAATGATTGATGTTCTCTAAAAACGTTGGTCTTCAAAATCCCCCAGTGGGTGCTTAGCTGCGGTCCTCCGAGCTACGTCACAAGTATAATGTGGCTCTGTCTTCCGAGCTCCGCCACAAATACAACGTAGCTTGGAATAGCCTAAGTTACAAACATCCACTCCGAGTGAAGAGCAACCCTCTCACTCGGGGGCTTAGCCGCGACCCCGTGACTCGCCTAAGTTTCAAATGCTTATTCCGAGTAAAGAGCAACCCTCTCACTCGGGGGCTTAGCTGCGGTCCTCCGAGCTACGACACAAGTATGATGTGGCTTTGTCTTCCGAGCTCCGCCACAAATACAACGTAGCTTGGAATCGCCTAAGTTACAAACATCCACTCCGAGTGAAGAGCAACCCTCTCACTCGGAGGCTTAGCTGCGACCCCGTGACTCGCCTAAGTTTCAAACCCCTACTCCGAGTGAAGAGCAACCCTCTCACTCGGGGGCTTAGCTGCGGTCCTCCGAGCTACGACACAAGTATGATGTGGCTCTGTCTTCCGAGCTCCGCCACAAATACAACGTAGCTTGGAATCGCCTAAGTTACAAACATCCACTCCGAGTGAAGAGCAACCCTCTCACTCGGAGGCTTAGCTGCAACCCCGTGACTCGCCTAAGTTTCTAACGCTTACTTCGAG
>LR738710.1:752857107-753048300 GCA_902687465.1 Secale cereale
ATAACAAGAATGCCACAGTCGGACGTCTAAGCGACATCACATAAAGGGCTTATAATGAAAATAAATAACAAGAATGCCATAGTCGGACGTCTAAGCGACATCACATAAAGGGCTTATAACAAAAATAAATAACAGAATGCCACAGTCGGACGTCTAAGCGACATCATATAAAGGGCTTATAAATAACAGTATATAATGATGAAATACTTCGGAAAGTAAAATCAATACAGAGATAGTGGTGAGTTCATTTACCAAATGAACTTGATGACAACACTATTTTGGTTACTCACAAGAATATACTAGAGACGGTCACCGGGTTGACATGAATATTGATCCGAGGCCATAAACATGGCTACTGAAGGAATTTTAACTCTGTAGAGCTTGTACTAATAACTCATAGCCAACGGGTTCTACTAGCCACGTGTGCTAGCCCCGTCTACGGTGTTTTAGTAGAAACCCAACTAACCAGTACACACCCATTTAACATCCTGTCGTCCGGAATCACCCGCGACGACATTCACAGAAAACTTTAAGACGGGGAGGCTACAACCTCGAATAGCATGGGATCAAATTTATATATGCGCGCTCTAAGGGGTGCCCCCCTCTCGGTCCCAACCGGAAACACCCATGCCCCCTGACCGGATGACGGGCTTTAATCCAGGGCCATGGAACCCTCATCCCGGCCCCTCTACTTGGTGTGTACTCGGAAAGTGGTTTACAACTGACTAGACCGTAATCCCAACGGACGGCCTATGATAGTACTGAAAAGGAGACGAACGAAATCATGACATGATCTCCGTTGATACTGAGTTGACCAACTACTAGCATGCTTCAACAATACCAGCATTCCACCCCATCATATCACCATATGATCGAGGTGGTTCAACATTCTCCTTCGGGACTCACCCGAAGCTTACTTGCATGAAATATGCCATACAAATATGCCCATATGATCATGCTTATGAACGAGCTACTCGAGCAAACATGCAACACACTCATCATATCAAGAGTTCAAACATGCTTGCCTGGTTATGAAAAGTCGGAGCCTAACTCGGCGTGATTCGCGTCTCCGTCACGGCCTCCGGTATCTATGTATTAAAACAAAATATGTACTAACATAAATACCGCGCGTGCAAATAAGGTTGCTCAAAATATTTCCACATAAATATGATAAAAAACTAGACAGAAAACCAAGGTGGACAGAAAAAGAATCAACTCAAAATCACTTTTAGTTTAAAAGATATTAAGGTTTATGTCTAGGGACCCATCTGTAATGAAACAGAAAAGATCCAGGGGCTAGAACAGAAAAGGACAAAGCGAACCGGTACGCAGTACGTCACCCGTAGATGGAAAACGCACTTTGCTAAAATACGCCAGCAGAAAACGGTTCGAGGGGGAGAGGTGAGAGACTAACAGAGGGACCCCACCTGTCAGGTTTGAAAAAAAGAAACAGAGCCGCGCCGGCGCCGGTGCTGCGGTGATCGCCGGCGTCGGTCCATAGCGAGATAGGGGAGGGGAGTGGTACCTATGGCTTCACGGTGGTCTTCCGCGTCGAACGGTGGTGGAGTTGGGTGCCGGCGAGTCCCACGTCGACGGCGAGCTTATCTCCGGCGGACGGCGGCTCGGGTGTTCGTGGACCTCGTCGGAGAAGGTTTCTGGAGAGAAATTGGGTTGGGGGTTAGGACTAGGTGGATGCCAGGGTACTACGTTCAAGTTCACGGCGGCGGAGGAGCCCTCACCGGAGTGAACGGAGCAGAAGCCCGAGGCGGAGGTAGCTGGCCGGAGCCGGGGAAGAAAAGCCTCTCGGGGCTTTCCAGAGGTTGGGCGCGGTCTAGGGAAGTAGTGGAGGCGTGTGTGCTCGAGCCCGAGCTCGGGGGTGCCTTTTATAGGCGGCTCGAGGTGGCTGCCGCGAACGGATAAGTCTGGCAAGCCAATTACGGCGCGGCAGTGGACGTACGGCCGGGCTAGGGGCTTGAGCATCATCTATGATCTGTAGGAGCTCCATTCCCGCGCTTAACTTAGCAGTAGAGGTGGAGTTACGGCCTGCCCTCGACGGAACGGTCGCGCGGCTTGTCAGCGGCAGAAACGACGCTCTGCGCGTGTCAGGCCATGGCGACTGTATGCCAGGCGTGCGTTGGCTGTGGGGAGGTACACGCGGAGCACTGGGATGGTCTGGGCGGCGCGAAACGGCGCGGAGCTGCAGCGTTGCTTCTGTCAGCCGCCACGGGCGGCGCTATGGCCGTGGCAGCCGCCGGCGCGGTCGGGCCAGGGCGCCACCGACGCCCAGAAACGGCCAAGCGACCGTGCGGCGCATGGATAAGGAGAAGCTGCAGTGCAGCGTCGAGCCAAGGAAGCACATACGAGTTTTGTCGTTGCGCTGAATGATCTGACGAAACTGACGAAACTGACGAAGTGTTGAACTATCGACAATTTCAGTTAACAGTTCTGAATTTGACAGAACAGTGTAGGCTAGGTGTTTGATGAATTGATTCTGGTATTTGTGCAATGTCTCTGGAGCTGATTTTTGGTGGAGTGGCCTCTTGATGTATCTAGAGGCTGCATGATTTTTCACAGAGTTTTTGGATGAAGATAAATATGAATTTCACCAAATTTTGCAAATCTGATCCAAACTTGCAGCAGGTGAAATTTGAAAATTTTGAACTATGGACCAGTGAAACAAGATGGATCTAGGTTGTGGGTACTAAGGACTATCTAGGAGAGTTGGTTTGGAGTCAAATAGGTAGATGAAAATGGGGGTTCCTTTGTAAATCACCAAGGTCCACTATAAAAGACGGAATTGTTTTTGGAATGAAATAAATAGGAGAAAAATCCCAATAAGCTCACAACTTGCTGGAATTTATGAAATGCTTGTCCCATGGTGTGAAGAGAGTCTTGGAGAGGATTGTTCCTGTTGGGATCATGGCAAGATGAAGGTTGGAGGGGAGATAAGTCAAGGTTAAACTTGAGAATTTTAAAACAAGAAGTGGTGAACTCAAACAACTCCTTTTGAATCTCAACTTGTGCTTGAGCCAAACACAAGAGGAGAACTTCAAGGCCAAAAACCAAGCTTGAGAAGACACACAAACTTTGGCAAAAAGGGATTTTAGAAGGGCAAAAGAAAGGATCAAACAATCCCCCTTTCAAAAAGGCCAAAAGTTTGCAAGAAAAACCAACTCAAAAATTTGGGGTGTTACAACACCTACCGCCTTAGGAAAAATCTCGTCCCCGAGATTTCAGCTGATCCTCAAATAGGTGCGGGTGTTCTGTCCGAAGGAAATCTTCCCTTTCCCATGTTGCCTCATCCTCTGTGTGATTACTCCACTGAACTTTGAGAAATTTAATAGTTTTCTGACGGGTCCTCCTTTCAGACTCCTCCAAAATCTTCAGTGGGTGTTCTCGGTATGTAAGATCTGGTTGCACATCAAGATTTTCATGTGACACATGTTTCTCTGGGTTGCTTACACACTTCCGTAGTTGCGAGACGTGGAACACGTCGTGGACGTCGGACAGTTCCTTGGGAAGGTCCAGTTGGTAAGCTACTGTGCCTCTTCGTGCAACTATACGGAAGGGTCCGATGAATTGTGGTGCTAGTTTCCCTTTGACTTTGAATCGTTGTAGTCCTCTCATCCGTGACACACGTAGGTATACGTCGTCACTGGGCGCAAAACTTATTTCCGGATGCTTTTGATCGTAATAGCTCTTTTGTCGGCTTTGGGCGGTCTTGAGTCAATCCTGTATCATTTTTACTCTCTCCTCGGCTTCCTTTAACATATCGGGGCCGAATATGCGGCTGTCCCCTGTTTCCGACCAATTCAATGGAGTACGACATCTTCGTCCGTACAAGGCTTCGAAAGGTGCCATCTGCAGGCTAGCTTGGTAACTATTGTTATATGCAAACTCTGCATATGGTAAACTTTCCTCCCAACTGGCCCCATAGGTGAGGACACATGCCCTTAGCATGTCTTCGTGTATTTGATTTACTCGTTCCGTTTGTCCTCCAGTCTGGGGGTGGTAAGCCGTACTGAATGTTAGGTGTGTCCCGAGGGCTTGCTGCAACTGGTCCCAAAATTTCGAGACGAACTGAGTGCCCCTGTCGGATATTATAGTCTTGGGCACACCATGTAGGCATACTATCCGGGTGAGGTAAAGCTTGGCGAGCTTTTGAGTGGTGTGTGTTGTCTTGACGGGTATGAAATGTGCCACCTTGGTCAGTCTATCTGTGATGACCCATATGGCATCATTACCGTGTTGTGATCGTGGTAGTCCAACAATAAAATCCATTCCGATATCATCCCATTTCCATTCTGGTATCTTATTTGGCTGTAATAGCCCTGCGGGTTTTTGGTGCTCGGCTTTAATGCGTTGACATGAATCGCTACATGCAATAAATGTGGCTATATCCCTCTTCATGCCGTGCCACCAAAATCTTTCCTGAATATCTTTGTACATTTTTGTACCTCCAGGGTGGATTGAGTATGGAGCGGTATGACTTTCCGCTAGAATTTGCTGTTTGAGGTCGTTGCTGTTGGGTACGCAAAGTCTGTCTCCGAACCATAATATTCCTTCACGGTCTATGGTGAATTCTGAAGCCTTGCCTTTACTTACTTTTCTTTTTATTCCTTCGATTCTGGGGTGTCCGAGTTGAGCCTTCTTTATTTGCTCTATCAGTGTAGGCTGTATTTCTAGCTTGGATACTTCGCCCTCCGTGACTATCATTAGGTTGAGTCTGGCGAATTCTCGCTGAAATTCGGGTCTCAGGTTCTGTATGCTGTCGCTGTTCGGGCTGGGGTAACGGCTGAGAGCATCGGCTACCACGTTTGCTTTCCCGGGGTGATAGTGGATACCAAGGTCGTAATCTTTTACCAATTCCAACCAGCGTCGTTGTCGTAAATTTAGATCTGGCTGTGTGAAAATATAGCTGAGGCTCTTATGGTCCGCATATATTTCACAGCGATTTCCAAGTAAGAAGTGCCTCCATTCCTTGAGTGCATGAATGACTGCTGCCAACTCCAAATCGTGAGTAGGATAATTTTCTTCATGTTTTCGCAGTTGCCGGGATGCGTAGGCGACTACTTTGCCTTCTTGCATCAGTACGCATCCGAGGCCTTTCCGGGATGCGTCGCAATATACTTCAAAGCTCTTGTGTATGTCTGGCACAATTAATACTGGGGCTGTCGTTAACCTCTTTTTGAGCTCTTGGAAGCTTTTCTCACATGCTTCGGTCCACTCGAATTTCTTATCCTTCTTGAGTAGCTGGGTCATTGGTTTGGCTATGGTGGAAAATCCTTCAATAAACCTTCTGTAATATCCGGCCATACCGAGGAAACTGCGTATATCCGTTACACTGGCTGGCGACTTCCAGCCAAGTACAGCCTTGACTTTATCTGGGTCCACAGCAATTCCTTCTTGCGTTAATACGTGTCCTAGGAAACCCACTTGTCTCAACCAAAATTCACATTTGCTGAATTTGGCGTAAAGTTGGTGTTTCCTTAATTCTCCCAGTACAATGCGGATGTGTTCAGCATGTTCTTCCGGTGTTTTGGAATATACCAAAATATCATCAATAAATACCACCACAAATTTGTTCATGAATTTCATAAATACCTTATTCATGAGGTGGACGAAATATGCGGGGGCGTTGGTCAGTCCGAACGGCATCACTGTAAATTCATAAAGTCCGTATCTTGAGGTGAATGCTGTTTTCGGGATATCTTCTATGCGTACTTTCAGCTAATGATAACCTGACCTTAAGTAAACTTTTGAGAAAACCTTGGCTTGTGCGAGCTGGTCAAATAAATCATTTATCTGTGGCATCGGATATTTATTTTTGATTGTGACCATGTTGAGCGCTCGGTAGTCTATACACAACCTCATGGCCCCATCCTTCTTTTTGGCAAATAATACTGGCGAGCCCCAAGGTGAGGAGCTGGCCCGTATAAATCCCTTATCCAGCAATTCCTTTATTTGCTTCTTTAATTCAACCAACTCGAATGGCGCCATTCTGTATGGTTTCTTATATATAGGTGTGGTTCCTGGTGCTAGCTCAATAATGAACTCTATTTCTCTGTCTGGCGGCATGCCTGGTAATTCCTCGGGAAATACGTCCGGAAATTCGCATACAGCTGGAACCTTACTTAACTCGGAGGCATCAACTTTGTTTAATTTTGGTTGCCGAGATACTGGTCTCTCCTGAGCTGCGACTCTTATTGTTTTTCCATGATGATGAGCACTGTTCTGTTGAAGCAGTCGATAAATCCTTTATTGGTGGTCAGCCAGTCCATACCCAGGATAACATCCAGTCCTTTGTTTTCCAACACGATGAGGTTTGCGTGGAATTTTAATCCCTCAATCTCAATGGTCAAACCTTGGCAGAAATTCTGAGTGATCTGCTTACTTCCGGGGGACTTGATGGTCATTGATTTTCCCAAGGGAAGCATTGAAAAACCATGTTGCAAAGCAAAACTCTTTGAAATGAACGAATGGGAAGCTCCAGAATCAAACAAAACCGTGGCAGGTATTGTGTTGACAGGGAACGTACCGAGTACGATATCCGGTGCATCCTGTGCCTGCTCCTTGGTCACATGGTTCAGGTGGCCTTTCCTGTGATTATTATTGGGGTTGAAATTGTTACGCTTGGGCGTGGAATTGTTCCCGTTGCTGTTCGGCTTTGGCGCTGAGTTTCTAGGCTTAGGGCACTGTTTAGCATAGTGTCCCTCTTCTCCACATGCGTAGCAGGTAACACCCGGGCGATAGGTGAAATCCTTGTCTCTTGCATGAAAATTCTTATTTGGACGTGTGCCGTTGGTCGTGGGTCTGTTCACAACGTTCCTCTGGAAATTCATTTTATTCTTGTTGTTGCGGGGGTGGTTGGTCTGATCCCTTTTTATTTTGCGAATATCCTCCAGACTGCGACGTTCATTTTCCAGTGTAATAGCTTTGTTTACCAGTGTCTTGAAATCTGGAAAAGTATGTACGACTAACTGGCATTTTAGTGCTGGTGCCAGTCCGTCCAAGAATTTCTCCATCTTTTTATTTTCTGTCATTCGCTCTTCGTTGGCATATCGTGATAACTGCGCAAACTGACTGTTGTACTCCTGTACTGTCATGCCTCTTTGCTTGAGATCATCAAATTCTCTTTTCTTGATTTTCATGATACTCTTAGGGATGTGTGCCCCACGAAAGCCTTCCTTGAAATCTTCCCAGGTGATATTATTTATGTCGGGATGCATAAGCAGAAAATCTTCCCACCATGACGCGGCTGCTCCCGTGAGATAATGCGGTGCGTACAACACTTTTTCATGGTCTGAGCATTGTGCCACAATTAACTTCCTCTCAATGTCTCGAAGCCAGTCATCGGCCTCAAGAGGCTTGTCTATGTGTGAAAATGTTGTTGGACGCGTCTTCTGAAATTCAGACAATTTTGAGTGCTACTGGTATGGTTCGCGGTGATTTCCCATGTTAATGACATGGTTCAGCATTTCTTGGTGCTGTTGCTGACTTTGCTCGTAAAGGCGGCATACTTGAGAAAATGCTGTCTCACTGCCCTGCTGACTTGATTGCCCCTGTGAGAAATTGTTGTTTGTCTGCGTGCCATAATTTTCCTCCGGCGGACTTGGCATGGAACGTGTCCAGGGACGAGTCATTTCTTACTCTGGGGTAACAAAACAGAAAACCTGAGAAGAACCGAGCAGCAAAATAAACCAAGATTTTGCAAAAGCGGTCAAACACGAGCTCGGAAAAAGATTTTTGAAATAAACTGGTCGATTGCGCACGGAGAAGGCTGCTAGCACATATGTTACACGCAGATCCTAATTATACATACGTCACTCAGGGTGTGCGTACACATCCTGACATGTTATTTGAAACTAGTGCACTCCTCCAAGGTCCTACATGATGCGCAACCAGACTACTCCCATCAACCTATTTTACATATCACACAAATATTACAATCGAGCGCGGCGCGTCGCGAAATGACGCGCTAGTCGGAGATGTTGAAGATTTCCCTTGGCCTGCCGAGGGTAAGGCCCAGTGGTGCTGGAGACTCAACTTCCTCCTCACTGATGGGCTCCAGGCGCGGAGTATGAGTACGATGTGTCGAAGCAGGTGCAGCAGGCGGTGCAGCTTTGACTGGAGTAGGAGCAATGACTTGGTCAAACTCCTCAGTGGTAGGCAGACGGCGAGCGGTGGCTACAATGGAAGGTGCATAGGATGCGGTAGACGAGACAAAAGTCATTGGTGGTGCGGTATGGAGCAACTCCCTCCTGTTGGCGGAGCCACTCTGGACCATCTCCATACGGGCGGCCACCAGGTCGTCCACCAGATTATCAAAGGCTGCCTCAAGTGCCTTGAGGTACTCAACCATTGATTCAATGGCTTCGTCACGCTCCCCATTTGCGCATGCAAATGCATAGTGGCAAGTATAAGGCACGTGGCATGGGAGGTAACAGAAGCGACGAGTCTTCATCAAAGGCAGAATGTCTCGGAGACGAGCTATCGCCTCACGGGCAGCCATCTTCATAGCATGCCTCTTCGTAGGCATGGCTCTGCCCACAAATCTAAGGCGGCACGCTTCAGAGCGCCCACCTTTGAAGTGTACCACAGCCTGATGCATAGACACACTGTCGTTGAGCTTGTGACGGTAGAGTGTAAATTCGGGACGTGTGGATGGCCCGATTGCGACTTTAGTGATGGCGATGAGGAGCTTGACAAACCCCTCAGGAATGTTGGCGAACACCAATGCATCACAGTCGTTGCTGGCCATCTGCAAAAGTAGACAAATATTCCGAATAGTCAGGCCATAAATTTATGCTGACCAACAGAAAATTGCTACAGATGTAAAAATGCTGAAAAGCAGATTTTTCGCTAATAACCGATTAGCGATCGCACCTAGTGGCTTCCTACAGTCAGCCTGGCTCTGATACAAAGGTTGTCACGACCGGTCCTTCAGTAAAATAATTACCGGAAGATCGATCTCTTTAATAACCAGCGAGGAATAATATTCCTGCTGGCAGACAATTCCTTGATACAGAATTTCCAATACACTGAATATTATACAAGGTTGAGCTAGGGGTGGCTCAACAAATTTTATTACAAGCGCGCCAATATATTACATAGAGGAGGATATGGCACAAGGCAGGGTGGCATACTACTGACTCGTAATAAAAGGCGGTGGAATAAGTCACAGTGAAATGGGTGGTGTGACTCCAATATTTTACAGTTCATCGAGTGTCGGAGTGAGACCCGATGAATTTATTTGGTGGTAGGCGGAAGCGGTTATAAAACAGTGATCAACTCCAGGATCGCAAGGGACTGACTGGGACTCGTCGAAGCGTCGGACTCGCTATCGAACTCTTCATCCATGAGATCGCCTTCGTCCACATCTGGCCAAATCAACAAGCCAGGTGAGTACTTTGAATGTACTCGCAAGACAGTTCGGACTTAAGATATAACAAATGCCAACATGAATGCATATGAGTATTCCAGCAAAAATGCAACCGGAACAAAATATGAATGCACTGAAAGTAAAGAATGGAAGTCGGGCGGTAATCCTCCCGAAATCCAAAAGATAAAAATAACGAGACCAAACGAGGGTCTGGGTGACGCCTCGTAGGAAAATAATAAATGATAACAGGCCACAGTCGGGCGTCTGAGCGACACCACATAAAGGGCTTATAACAAAAATAAATAACAAGAATGCCACAGTCGGACGTCTAAGCGACATCACATAAAGGGCTTATAACGAAAATAAATAACAAGAATGCCATAGTTGGACGTCTAAGCGACATCACATAAAGGGCTTATAACAAAAATAAATAACAGAATGCCACAGTCGGACGTCTAAGCGACATCACATAAAGGGCTTATAAATAACAGTATATAATGATGAAATACTTCGGAAAGTAAAATCAATACAGAGATAGTGGTGAGTTCATTTACCAAATGAACTTGATGACAACACTATTTTGGTTACCCACAAGAATATACTAGAGACGGTCACTGGGTTGACATGAATATTGATCCTAGGCCATAAACATGGCTACCGAAGGAATTTTAACTCTGCAGAGCTTGTACTAATAACTCATAGCCAACGGGTTCTACTAGCCACGTGTGCTAGCCCCGTCTACGGTGTTTTAGTAGAAACCCAACTAACCAGTACACACCCATTTAACATCCTATCGTCCGGAATCACCCGCGACGACATTCACGGAAAACTTTAAGACAGGGAGGCTACAACCTCGAATAGCATGGGATCAAATTTATATATGCGCGCTCTAAGGGGTGCCCCCCTCTCGGTCCCAACCGGAAACACCCATGCCCCCTGACCGGATGACGGGCTTTAATCCAGGGCCATGGAACCCTCATCCCGGCCCCTCTACTTGGTGTGTACTCGGAAAGTGGTTTACAACTGACTAGACCCTAATCCCAACGGACGGCCTATGATAGTACTGAAAAGGAGACGAACGGAATCATGACATGATCTCCGTTGATACTGAGTTGACCGACTACTGGCATGCTGCAACAATACCAGCATTCCACCCCATCGCATCACCATATGATCGAGGTGGTTCAACATTCTCCTTCGGGACTCACCCGAAGCTTACTTGCATGAAATATGCCATACACATATGCCCATATGATCATGCTTATGAACGAGCTACTCGAGCAAACATGCAACACACTCATCATATCAAGAGTTCAAACATGCTTGCCTGGTTCTGAAAAGTCAGAGCCTAACTCGGCGTGATTCGCGTCTCCGTCATGGCCTCCGGTATCTATGTATTAAAACAAAATATGTACTAACATAAATACCGCGCGTGCAAATAAGGTTGCTCAAAATATTTCCACATAAATATGACAAAAAACTAGATAGAAAAAAAAGGTGGACAGAAAAAGAATCAACTCAAAATCACTTTTAGTTTAAAAGATATTAAGGTTTCTGTCTAGGGACCCATCTGTAATGAAACAGAAAAGATCCAGGGGCTAGAACAGAAAAGGACAAAGCGAACCGGTACGCAGTACGTCACCCGTAGAGGGAAAACGCACTTTGCTAAAATACGCCAGCAGAAAACGGTTCGAGGGGGAGAGGTGAGAGACTGACAGAGGGACCCCACCTGTCAGGTTTGAAAAAAAAAACAGAGCCGCGCCGGCGCCGGTGCTGCGGTGATCGCCGGCGTCGATCCACGGCGAGATAGGGGAGGCGAGTGGTACCTATGGCTTCACGGTGGTCTTCCGCGTCGAACGGTGGTGGAGTTGGATGCCGGCGAGTCCCACGTCGACGACGAGCTTATCTCCGGCGGACGGCGGCTCGGGTGTTCGTGGACCTCGTCGGAGAAGGTTTCTGGAGAGAAATTGGGTTGGGGGTTAGGACTAGGTGGATGCCAGGGTACTATGTTCAAGTTCACGGCGGCGGAGGAGCCCTCACCGGAGTGAACGGAGCTGGAGCCCGAGGCGGAGGTAGCTGGCCGGAGCTGGGGAAGAAAATCCTCTCGGGGCTCTTCGAGAGGTTGGGCGCAGTCTAGGGAAGTAGTGGAGGCGTGTGTGCTCGAGCACGAGCTCGGGGGTGCCTTTTATAGGCGGCTCGAGGTGGCTGCCGCGAACGGGTAAGTCCGGCGAGCCAATTACGGCGCTGCAGTGGATGTACGGTGGGGCTAGGGGCTTGAGCATCATCTATGATCTGTAGGAGCTCCATTCCCGCGCTTAACTTAGCAGTAGAGGTGGAGTTACGGCCTGCCCTCGACGGAACGGCCGCGCGGCTTGTCGGCGGTAGAAATGGCGCTCTACGCATGTCAGGCCGCGGCGACGGTATGCCAGGCGTGCGTTGGCTGTGGGGAGGGACACGCGGAGCACTGGGATGGTCTGGGCGGCGCGAAACGGCGTGGAGCTGCGGCGTTGCTTCTGTCAGCCGCCACGGGCGGCGCTGTGGCCGTGGCAGCCGCCGGCGCGGTCGGGCCAGGGCGCCACCGACGCCCAGAAACGGCCAAGCGGCCGTGCGGCGCATGGATAAGGAGAAGCTGCAGTGCAGCGTCGAGCCAAGGAAGCACAGACGAGTTTTGTCGCTGCGCTGAATGATCTGACGAAACTGACGAAGTGTTGAACTGTCGACAGTTTCAGTTAATAGTTCTGAATTTGACAGAACAGTGTAGGCTAGGTGTTTGATGAATTGATTCTGGTATTTGTGCAATGTCTCTGGAGCTGATTTTTGGTGGAGTGGCCTCTTGATGTATCTAGAGGCTGCATGATTTTTCACAGAATTTTTGGATGAAGATAAATATGAATTTCACCAAATTTTGCAAATCTGATCCAAACTTGCAGCAGGTGAATTTTGAAAATTTTGAACTATGGACCAGTGAAACAAGATGGATCTAGGTTGTGGGTACTAAGGACTATCTAGGAGAGTTGGTTTGGAGTCAAATAGGTAGATGAAGATGGGGGTCTACTATAAAAGACATAATTGTTTTTGGAATGAAATAAATAGGAGAAAAATCCCAATAAGCTCACAACTTCCTGGAATTGATGAAATGCTTGTCCCATGGTGTGAAGAGAGTCTTGGAGAGGATTGTTCTTGTTGGGATCATGGCAAGATGAAGGTTGGAGGCGAGATAAGTCAAGGTTAAACTTGAGAATTTTAAAACAAGAAGTGGTGAACTCAAACAACTCCTTTGAATCTCAACTTGTGCTTGAGCCAAACACGAGAGGAGAACTTCAAGGCCAAAAACCAAGCTTGAGAAGACACACAAACTTTGGCAAAAAGGGATTTTAGAAGGGCAAAAGAAAGGATCAAACAACCCCCCTTTCAAAAAGGCCAAAAGTTTGCAAGAAAAACCAACTCAAAAATTTGGGGTGTTACAACCTTCGAGCACGAGGTACCATTTCTTGGTGAGGTCACCCAGATAGGCCTCAAGATCAACCGTCTTCGGAAAAGAGCCTCGTACTTGTCGTTCAAGATAGCCTTGGAGTTCTTCAGCCGAGTCACCTCTAGATTAGCTGCGTCGAGCGAGCCTCTCAGCCTGACGATCTCCGCCTCGAGCGCACCTACAGAAGCCAACTTCTGCGCCGCCAGTTCTGCCTTCTCTTGAGCCGCCTGCTGCGCCGCCGCCAGGTCAAGATCCTTCTGCTCCAAGGCCGCTTTCAGTTGACCTACCAAAGCCACCACTGGACAGATGAACATGAAGGAACACAAGGCATATCTATCAAAAGTCAGTCGACAAAAGGTCGGTGTCGGTTACCAGCCGCATCATCGTGCGTCTTCTTCAGGTGATCCCGAGCCAACTGCAAGTCGAGATTGAGCTGAATTTGCTTCTTCTCAAGGTCTGCAAATTTGGCCCCAAACTCGCAAGATTTCTGCATCAACACGACAAAACAAGATTCTAAGACTACAGTCGAGTCAAAACACTCAACCGCAGTCTCGGGGACTACACCCAGTGGGTGCATTGAGCGTGCCCCCACTGGTTTCACTTGGCCAAAAAAATTCCGGCTCGAGCTCAAAAAAAACAGCAAGGAAAAATAAGTTCCATCATCAGACCATGGCCGACCGCCAGCAGTCGACCACGGTCTCAGGGACTACACCCAGTGGGTGCACTGAGCGTGCCCCCACCGGCTCTCACTCGACCGGGATCGGTCTTGCTCAAGTTCAAGAGAAGTCGAAAGCAAACACATCAAGAGCTCACCCAGTGGGTGCGACATCATCTTACGAACAAAGCAGCAGATTCTCCCGAAGCCAAAAACTACTCTAGTGGAGAAAACGAACCTGGACGTTGGCCCGAAGAGCAGAACTAGCGTCATAAGCAGCCATGCTAGCCTCATACGCCGCCTTCGTCCTCTCCATCATCAGCCCCGCCTGGTGAACGGATTCTTGAGCCGCTCCCACAGGATCCTCCGGGAGGTGGTAGGAAGAGAAGAGAAGGGACGAAGAGGCAGGCGTTGGGTCGACGGCAGGAGCGGGCGTTGGGTCAACAGCTGGAGTGGGCGCTGGGTCGACGACTAGAGCAGGCGCTGGGACGACAGCCGGGGCAAGCACCGAGCCGACGGCCCCTCCAGTTGGTGAAGCGAGGCGGACGGTTGACACAGGGTCGGCAAAGGAGACCGTGGCTCGGGCCGCATCTTCCTGCGGCTGGGCCTCCGAGCCAGAGAGCGCCTTCCGGCCCTTCTTTCCTGTGCGTCGTCGGTCTCCTCCCAAACGGTCGTCATCAACCTCATCATCGTCGTCTGGGAGCTCTATGACGTGGCGCGACACTTCAAGACAAACAATAAGCGAAGTTCAGTCGACCGTCACCCATAACCGACGAAAGAAAAACAAAACGCGATCTGTGACCCGCACCTGCGCGGGACGTCGTGGCATCTGCGGTTTCCTCGTCGTCCCGACCCTTGTCAATATCCATTGAGGTCGTAGATGCAGCGGCGCTGAAGGAATCCCTCGAAGATGAGTCGACAGAAGATACGGTCGACCTCCAAAAAACAGAAAGAAACAAGACCAAGTGGTACTTACGTGGAGGCGATGGGAACATCCACCTTGATCCTAAGCAGGGCCTTCCGGGGCTTGGTGGTGGTAACCTTGGGCTGCTTGGGCACCTTCTCAGAGGGGTCAGGAGTGGCCGTGCGAGTGCGCTTGGGCATTCGAGAGCCTGAAGGACCCGTCCGAGGGCGTGCGGCCCCTGGGTCATGCTTCTCCTTGGACCGTCGCTCGTCGCGGGGAGGTGACTCGACCTCCTCCCCACTGCTGTAGTCCTCGCTCTCCTCCTCGGTCTCCTCCTCGGACTTCCACTCGGCGGCGTCGCCACGCCCTCCTCGCCCTCCTAGACCAAGTCCCCATTGGGCAACTGATGGGCCTCTAACCCCTCGTTGGTTACCCCAAGTGGAAGGTGTGAGATGCAATGTTGTGGATGTTTTTCCCTTAGCAAAGATGCCAAGGATCGAATCCCCAGAGACTCCTAGGTTCAACAAGTAGGTGTCAACTGCTAACGGCGCCAGATATTAGCAATCAACGTGGACCTGCACACTGATACAAATAACTTTGCTCCCAACGAGTACAGAGAGGTTGTCAATCCCTCCGGCTTTGTAGTTCACAAAGGATTAAACGCAAATGATAGTAGTGATAGATAATGTTTGCAATAGTAAGTAAAAGCGAAAAGTAAATAGCGGATGTGATCAATGATGGTAATATGGACCGGAGTCTCATGATGTTCACTAGTGATGTCTCTCTCCCAAAAGACGATAAAACAACTATTTGAGGTAAACGAATTACAGCTGGGCAATTGACAGGACCACGAACGCAAACCAATGCTGACTACATTGCAAGAAAGGTTGAGGTTCAAAGCATGGGCGGTACGCCAAAGTAAGTAGACCGAAATCCATCAATATCTACTACTAATCATCCACCTTGAGATATCTATCCAGAACATCTCGCTGGTATTAAGTTGCGAGCCCCACCCATAGTGTAAACTCAAAGCAACAGACAACTGCATTAAAAGAACTTTGCGTAAAGTAAACAATCCTTGCACCCGCGGGCACAAGCACCGTTGTTTTCCCCCTTGTGGCAACATCACATCCCCTAGACTCATGTTTCTGTCACTCAAGCTAGTCATCGAGGGGCATGAACCCACAATCGAGCATAACGTTCCCTCTTGGCGTCACTACCTATTACTTGGCCAAAGCAATAAATAACAATGGAGAACATGCAAGAATTACTTATGAACATAAATATAAAAGAGGTAGATCAAATATATTACTCAATCACAATCTGAACATAATCTCATAATCCATCAGATCCCAGCAAACTCAACATAGCAACAACATAAGGATTACATATGTGCCTCGATCATGTAGGGCAGCTCATGAGGACTAATTAGTGAAGCACAAGAACGGGAGGAGAACGTCACATAGCTACTGGTCATGGACTCATGGTCCAAGGGAGACTACTCAAAACTCATCCGGGAGGTGTCCACGGTGGTGGAGGCTCTCGATGATGATCCTCCCCTCCAGCAGGGTGCCGTGAAGAGTTCTCCGGTGCTCCCGATCTTGGAAGCGGCGGCGGCGGCGGAACAGAGATGAGATCACGAAAAAGAGTTCCCGTCCCGAGGGTTTCGAAGGAAGCTCTAAATATATGCCAAAGGGGGGCACCAGACGGGGCTCGGGGGGCCCAGGTGCCCCCCCGGCGCGGCCCAGGGGGGGGGGGCGCCGCCAGGGCGCCTGGGGCCCTGGTGGCCCTCCCGGCTGTCCTTCGGGCGCAAGGTAGGTTCTGGAACGCTGATTTTTTATATAAGTTTTCTGGATTTTTCCTGGCAGTTCTTGTAATGTGAAAACCCGAAATACAAAAACAGCCGAAAACAGAAACTGGCACTGGGGTGCACTGGATTAGTAGGTTAGTCCAAATATGATCAAAAGTGTATGGAAGTGTATGAATATTATAGCAATATCACCCAAAAGTGGCATGGAGCAAGCAGAAATTATAGATACGTTTTGGACGTATCAACATCCCCAAGCTTAATTCCTGCTCGTCCTCGAGTAGGTTAATGATAACAAGAATAATTTCTGTGGTGACATGCTATTAACCATATAGGACCTTTTATAGTCATATGACAAAAGCTTACTGAGACAATGATTCTATAGTAATTAAGTTGCCTCATGAGAAAATCACAAATGACTGAAAGTTTTACAATATGAAACTGAAACATCAAAATATTTGTAATGAACATGATGTGCAAATATGATAAAGTGATATCTAGCTTGCCCCCTTTAGTGAAGCAAAACATAAATGCAGGGGCACCTTCAAGGTTTAAGTGATGACTAGATACAATGATTTCAAAATAAACGACATCACAATCATGCAAAAGACAATGCTACTTTGGGACAATGCATAAGACATCCTATAAGTTGCAAGCCTCATGCATCGAATACCAATAGTGCTCGCACCTTGTCCTAATTAGCTCGGATTTCCATGGGTTATCATTGCATTACATATGTTTCAACCAAGTGTCACAAAGGGGTACCTCTATGCCACCTGTACAAAGGTCCAAGGAGATAGATCGCATTTGATTTCTCGTTTTTGATAGATCTCAACTTGAGGACATCCATACCGGGACAACATAGAAAATAGATAATGGACTCCTCTTCAATGCATAAGCATATTCTCATAAGAGATTGAGGATTAGTGTCCAAGCTAAAACTTCCACCATGATACATGGCTTTGGTTGGCGGCCCAATGTTCTTCTCTAACAATATGCGTACTCATTCAACCCATGGCAAATCACCCTTACTTCAGACAAGACGAACATGCATAGCAACTCACATGATATTCAACAAAAGCAGTTGATGGCGTCCCCAGAAACATGGTTACCGCTCAGCAAGCGACTTATAAGAAATAAGATACATAGGCAACATATTCTTTACCACAATAGTTTTTAAGCTACTTTCCCATGAGCTATGTATTGCAAAGTTAGTTCGCTTAGTACAGGTGGAGGTTAGCAAAAGATTGGGAGCGACCAACTAAGAGAGCAATGACGGTCATAATCATGCAGAGCGACAAAGCAACATTGAATCAGGCATGGTAGTTATATCGCTACTCAGAAATAAAAGATCATCAAGGCTTGACAGACTTTCTTTACAGTCTTGAATATGCGTGAGTATACGCCAAGTCAATCAAAATAAATTCTTGAAGGAAGATATTACTAAACCATACCACATCATAGGCAAACAAATCAAGTTGGTACTCCAATAACACACTGGGAACCCTCCAGCTATTTGAGACTAACCATAAGAAAACCTGAACTACTAAGCGCCATCATGCAAGTAGCATCTTTATCATAGACATATTAACCAATGCAACGGAAGCAAACTCTCTTAATAAGGTGAGCATGGTAATTAAAGAGAGTTCAAGCAACCAACTAAACAAAAGCTCTTTGAAAAGATAAGCATGAATACTAAGAGCTGAACATGATAGTAGCTATTTAAAAGACAAAGAACACACACAGCAAAGATAGACATGAAAATTCTATGTTATGTTCTAGGTAGAAGTGGAGCGTGTTTCTCTCCCACATAAAGAACGCTGAGTTCCGACTCGTTATGAAAAACTAAAAAGAAAACTAAAAGCAAGACGCTCCAAGCATAGCACATAACACATGAAGTGATAAAAATATAGCGGAACGAAAGACGAACTGATAATGTTGATGGAGAAGGGGATGCACGGGGGCATCCCCAAGCTTAGATGCTTGAGTCTCCTTGAATATTTCTTAGGGGTGCACAGGGGCATCCCCAAGCTTGAGCGCTTGACACTCCTGAATCTTTTTATCATCTTCCCTCGCACACTTGAAAACTCCCTTCATACATAACTCATCATAATCTGATTAGCGAGGTTAGTACCCGTAATAAAATAATTGCACCTTGCTGGAAATAAAGATATTCTTGAAGTTCTACTGTTTCTCAAGATTGCCAAAAGGTTTTTTGCAAATAAAAAGCAAGCTCTTGATTTGCAAAATGAAGGAAAGGCAAAACAGGACAGAATCTGTGAAAAACAGAACAGCAGGTAGTAAATGATTAGTTCGGGGTACTTCTGCAACTCAAATCAAAAAACTCAGAACATACGCACGAAAGACAATTATATAGAGAACGCTGTAGAAAAAATTCAGACCAAAAAGATGATCTGGTGATTTTATACGAATTTTTCTATCCAAGGACAGAATCTGTTTCCTGGACAGCACCTCACAACTTTTGAACTTTCTAGCAATCAGAGGCTATACTTGGCACAAATATGAAAAGCAAAGATACAATGATGATGTTACTGTAGTAAACAACATCAATACACAACAAAAGCAAAAATAATTTTTTTAATCATGTGGGCTGCCTCCCAAAAGCGCTTTCTTTTATGCCTTTAAGCTAGGCATAATGCATAGATCAAGTTGTATCAATTGAACCATCATCAAGATCATCAAAAAGCTCTTCAATAATACAACTAGTCTTATGAGGACTTTCAAATAAAGGCCTCATAGAGATACTTCTAGGTAGAAGACCAAAAGGATAAAAGTCAAGGGAAGATTCATTTATAAATTCATCAAAGACAGGTGTTTCTTCCAAAGTCTTTACAGTTTCAACCCCTTTGGCAATAGATGGATTACTTTTAGAACGGAGAGCCTTTGGAACGTGAACGAACTTAGGCTCCCTCTTTGCCGGAGTTTCTACCTTTTTGGTTTTGATCGAGGAAAAGGTAGTTCCTAGGGTATCAAATATTTCCTCAATCTTGTCTATCCTAGAAGAGTCCAAGTCATGGGATTTGACGGTCTCCAAAATTTTGAAAATTTTATGCATGGAGCTATCAAGCCTATTCAAATTCCCTTGGATCTTATGATCCAACTCATTTATCTTATTAATGCTTGGCATCTCTAGCTCTATCTTTTCAAGTTTTTTCATAATGTGAGCTAGGGTGATGTCCTCTCGAATGCTAACAACAGGGAGATTCCCAACAAGGTTTTCAATAATACTAAGGGACTCCCAAACTGGGGCCTCTAGGAAATTCCCATTGATAGCAGTATCTAGAATAAACCTATTCCAAGAAGTAATTCCAACATAAAAATTTCTAAGCAGGATATTAGTAGGTTGCTTCTTGGTGGCTCTTTTTTGTGAATCATTAATTCTATACCAAGCATCTTTCAAACTTTCCCCACCTCTTTGTTTAAAGGTGAGAACTTCTGCCTCGTCAACGACAACAGGACCCGACATAATGACAACTAAAGAATGAGATAACTATTTTTGTGATTTTTGATAAAAGGTACTAAAGCAAAAACTGAAAGGTAAACTAACAAGACTAAAAAGCAAAAGTAAAAGATAGCGTGCAACTCCCCTATCCTGAAGAGTGGAGTCCCCGGCAACGGCGCCAGAAAAACTCCTTGATGGGCCTCTAACCCCTCGTTGGTTACCCCAAGTGGAAGGTGTGAGATGCAGTGTTGTGGAAGTTTTTCCCTTAGCAAAGATGCCAAGGATCGAATCCCCAGAGACTCCTAGGTTCAACAAGTAGGTGTCAACTGCTAACAGCGCCAGATATTAGCAATCAACGTGGACCTGCACACAGATACAAATAACTTTGCTCCCAACGAGTACAGAGAGGTTGTCAATCCCTCCGGCCTTGTAGTTCACAAAGGATTAAACGCAAATGATAGTAGTGATAGATAATGTTTGCAATAGTAAGTAAAAGCAAAAAGTAAATAGCGGATGTGATCAATGATGGTAATATGGACCGAAGTCTCATGATGTTCACTAGTGATGTCTCTCTCCCAAAAGACGATAAAACAACTATGTGAGGTAAACGAATTACAGCTGGGCAATTGATAGGACCACGAACGCAAACCAATGCTGACTACATTGCAAGAAAGGTTGAGGTTCAAAGCATGGGCGGTACGCCAAAGTAAGTAGACCGAAATCCATCAATATCTACTACTAATCATCCACCTTGAGATATCTATCCAGAACATCTCGCTGGTATTAAGTTGCGAGCCCCACCCATAGTGTAAACTCAAAGCAACAGACAACTGCATTAAAAGAACTTTGCGTAAAGTAAAATATCCTTGCACCCGCGGGCACAAGCACCGTTGTTTTCCCCCTTGTGGCAACAGCACATCTCCTAGACTCATGTTTCTGTCACTCAAGCTAGTCATCGAGGGGCATGAACCCACAATCAAGCATAACGTTCCCTCTTGGAGTCACTACCTATTACTTGGCCAAAGCAATAAATAACAACGGAGAACATGCAAGAATTACTTATGAACATAAATATAAAAGAGGTAGATCAAATATATTACTCAATCACAATCTGAACATAATCTCATAATCCATCGGATCGCAGCAAACTCAACATAGCAACAACATAAGGATTACATATGTGCCTCGATCATGTAGGGCAGCTCACGAGGACTAATTAGTGAAGCACAAGAACGGGAGGAGAACATCACATAGCTACTGGTCATGGACTCATGGTCCAAGGGAGACTACTCACAACTCATCCGGGAGGCGTCCATGGTGGTGGAGAGGCTCCCGATGATGATCCTCCCCTCCGGCAGGGTGCCGGGAAGAGTTCTCCTGGTGCTCCTGATCTTGGAAGCAGCGGCGGCGGCGGAACAGAGATGAGATCGCGAAAAAGAGTTCCCGTCCCGAGGGTTTCGAAGGAAGCTCTAAATATATGCCAAAGGGGGGCACCAGACGGGGCTCGGGGGGCCCAGGCGCCCCCCGGCGCGGCCCAGGGGGGGCGAGGCGCGCCGCCAGGGCGCCTGGGGCCCTGGTGGCCCCCCCGGTTGTCCTTCGGGCGCAAGGTAGGTTCTGGAACGCTGATTTTTTATATAATTTTTCTGGATTTTTCCTGGCAGTTCTCGTAATGTGAAAACCTGAAATACAAAAACAGCCGAAAACAGAAACTGGCACTGGGGTGCACTGGATTAGTAGGTTAGTCCAAATATGATCAAAAGTGTATGGAAGTGTATGAATATTATAGCAATATCACCCAAAAGTGGCATGGAGCAAGCAGAAATTATAGATACGTTTTGGACGTATCAGCAGCGAGTACATCTCAGTGTAGATCTGCAAAGGGAGAAGTTTGGCCAAATATCAGTCGGATCTGTCAATACAAATTGCAAGCCAACAGCAGAAACATCACTCGGGAGCAAAAGACTAATCTTGTCAGGTAGATGATCAACGTCGAATGGGATGACCCTCCCAGACCCCCTGGGGTTATCTTTGTTCCCCGTGATACACTTCAGGCACTGCGCCACGTACTTCACGTCGGCCGCCTCCGGGTGGACTCGCGACGAGTCGTCGGTGCCGGAGTACAACCACATCGGGTGGTCCCGAGCTTGGAGCGGCTGGATCCTCCGCATGAGGTATACCTCAAACAGATCCATCCCCGTTACCCCCTCGCGGACCAACTGGACGACCCGCTCCACCAACATGTTCACCTCGGCCCTCTCGGCCTTACCCACTATCATTGAAGGAGGCTGGCTGGCTCGACCCAGAGAGAAAGGAGGAAGACCAGTCGACTGACCCGGGGTCGGACTGTCCTTGTAATAAAACCAAGTCGACTGCCAGCCCTGAATTGAATCCGGAAAGATCATGGGGGGAAAGGCGCTCCTATTCCTAAGTTGGATTCCGAGCCCGCCGCACGCCTGGAGGACGTGCGTCTTATCGTCGCTCGGATTCGGCCTCTTGACAGTTTGCGAGCGGTAGGTAAAAATGTGTTTGAACAAGCCCAGTGCGGCCGGCAACCGAGGAAGTTCTCGCAGATGGAAACGAAGGCGGAAAGGAAAGCGATGGAGTTGGGCGTGAAGTAATGCAACTGGGCGCCGAAGAAAATCAAGAAAGCGCGAAAGAAGGGATGCAGAGGCATGGAAAAACCTCGGTCGACGTGGGTCGCGAGGAGGACGCACTCGCCCTCCCGTGGCCGGGGCTCGAGTTCTCCCTCTGGCACCCGCCAGGAACTGCGGGCGATCAGTCCTTCCTCCTCCAGCTCCTCCAGATCCTCCGCCACGACGGTGGATCGGATCCAATCCCCCTGGATCCAGCCGGCGGGGAGTCCATACCTCGACGACGATCCGCTCCGGCCAGACCGCCTCCCCTTCCCCGTCGCTGCGGTCTTGTCCTTGCCCATGGCTCGCGCGCCGGCGGTCGCTGTGGAGAGAGGCGAGAAGAAGCAGAGGCGCAGTAGAGAAGCAGAGGCGGAGGAAGAGAGATTGGGCGCACATTGCCCCTGCTTCGGGCTCGGCGCGCTATTATAGCGGCCCGGTCGAGTGGCTGACCGGTGCCCCCGAGCAATCTTATCAAATCCCGCAACAGGCACGGGCATGATACGTGGCGAAAAAGGTGGCGCAAGGATCAAGGCGTCTCAAGTGTACCCCTACGATTGCTGCGGCGCGTTCCGCCCCGCGCACTTCCCCAAATTTCGAAACCCCACAGAATCCGGCGACCAAAGGGCAACCAACCCCGCCGAAAACTACACGCGCTAACGGCGCCCGACGCCTAGCGCAAAGTTCAGTCGACGCAAGAAACGACTAACACACTCGACGACTCCAGAATCGATCAAGGCGACCAAGACGAGACTGAGGAAGACTGCCTAGTCTGCAAGCTCAGGAGCAATCTACCCCAGGGACGTCGAGCCAGAACCGGAGCTTCCCTCAGCACTCTCTCGCCCGAGCCTCAATCCATTCGGGGGCTACTGACGAGGTTACAGACCTAGGGTACGGTCACAGGCCTGATCGAGGTACCCCACCCAAGGTCACTACCCTAGAAGATCAAAAGACAAAGCTCATGACGATGGAGACAGTTGACTGAGACAGTCCAAGAGGACACTCCACTCGACTGAGCCTCATCCACAAGACGACTCAACCCCACTCGACCAATCCAAGGCACTCGACCCCCGAAGGTCAAGTGTCACTTGGGACAGCAACGGTCTGGTATTTACTCACCGTAGTAAATACCTTAATTACTCTTTACTGCGAGCATTATCAGTAATGCCTGCCTTAATGTACATTGAACCCTTGGTAACGTGGAGCATGGCTGGGGTCCTGGCGCACTATATAAGCCACCCCCTCCTTCAGAACAAGGGTTCGCACCTCTGTAACTCACACATACACATATCAGTCGACCAGCCTCCGGGCACCGAGACGTAGGGCTATTACTTCCTCCGAGAAGGGCCTGAACTCGCGAAACACCTTCTGTACAACTCCACCATAGCGAGGACCTTGCCTCTCCATCCGTACCCCCTATTCGTACTGTCAGACTTAGAACCACGACAGCAAGAGCCATAGAAGTTGTCTTTATTTTATTGTATGACCCGCGTGTCATTGAAAACGCCATGTAATTACCTTACTTTATTGCTAACCGTTAGCCATAGTAGTAGAAGTAATGTTTGGCGAGACAACTTCATGAAGACACGATGATGGAGATCATGATGATGGAGATCATGGTGTCATGTCGGTGACAATGATGATCATGGAGCCCCGAAGATGAAGATCAAAAGGAGCAAAATGATATTGGCCATATCATGTCACTATTTGATTGCATGTGATGTTTATCATGTTTTACATCTTATTTGCTTAGAAAAACGGTAGCATAAATTAGATGATCTCTCACTAAAATTTCAAGAATTGTGTTCCCGCTAACTGTGCACTGTTGCTAAGGTTCGTTGTTCCGAAGCACCACGTGATGATCGGGTGTGATAGGTCCTAACGTTCCCATACAACGGGTGTAAGCCAGATTTACACACGCAATACACTTAGGGTTGACTTGACGAGCCTAGCATGTACAGACATGGCCTCGGAACACGGAAGACCAAAAGGTCGAACATGAGCCGTATAGAAGATACGATCAACATAAAGATGTTCACCGTTGATGACTAGTCCGTCTCATGTGATGATCGGACACAGCCTAGTCGATTCGGATCATGTATCACTTGGATGACTAGAGAGATGTCTATCTGAGTGGGAGTTAATTAAATTTGTTTAAATGAACTTAATTGTCATGAACATAGTCAAAAATCTTTACAATATGTCTTGTAGATCCAATGGCCCACGCTAATGTTGCCCTCAACTTCAACGCGTTCCTAGATAAAACCAAGCTGAAAGACGATGGTAGCAACTATACGGATTGGGTCCGTAACATGAGGATCATCCTCATAGCTGCCAAGAAAGCATATCTCCTTGAAGCACCGCTAGGTGATGCACCCGTTTTCCCATCAACTCAAGACGTTATGAACGCCTGGCAGTCGCGTAGTGATGATTACACCCTGGTTCAGTGCGGCATGCTTTACAGCTTAGAATCGGGGCCCCAAAAGCGTTTTGAGCAGCACGGAGCATATGAGATGTTCCAAGAGCTGAAAATGATTTTCCAAGCTCATGCCCGAGTCGAGAGATATGAGCTCTCCGACAAGTTCTACAATTGTAAGATGGAGGAGAATAGTTCTATCAGCCAACATATACTCAAAATGTCTGGGATGCACAACCGCTTGTCTCAGCTGGGAATTAATCTCCTCGATGACGCGGTCATTGATAGAATCCTTCACTCGCTCCCACCTAGCTACAAGAGCTTTATGATGAACTTCAATATGCAAGGGATGGAAAAGTCCATTCCCGAGGTGTATTCAATGCTGAAATCAGCGGAGGTGGAGATCAAAAAGGAACATCAAGTGTTGATGGTGAATAAAACCACTAAGTTCAAGAAAGGCAAGGGTAAGAAGAACTTCAAGAAGGACGGCAAAGGAGTTGCCGCGCCCGGTAAGCCAGTTGCCGGGAAGAAGCCAAAGAATGGACCCAAGCCTGAGACTGAGTGCTTTTATTGCAAGGGAGCGGGTCACTAGACGCGGAACTGCCCTAAATACTTAGCAGATAAGAAGGCCGGCAACATAAAAGGTATATGAGATATACATGTTATTGATGTGTACCTTAACAGTGCTCGTAGTAGCTCCTGGGTATTTGATACCGGTGCAGTTTCTCACATTTGTAACTAAAAGCAGGAGCTGCGGAATAAGCAGAGACTGGCGAAGGGCGAGGTGACGATGCGCGTCGGGAATGGTTCCAAGGTCGATGTGATCGCCGTCGGCACGCTACCTCTGCATCTACCTTCGGGATTAGTTTTAACCTTAATAATTGTTATTTACCAACTTTGAGCATGAACATTGTATCTGGATCTCGTTTAATGCGAGATGGCTACTCATTTGAATCTGAGAATAATGGCTGTTCTATTTATATGAGAGAAATGTTTTATGGTCATGCCCCGCTGGTCAATGGTTTATTCTTTTTGAATCTCGAACGTGATGTTACACATATTCATAGTGTGAATGCCAAAAGATGTAAGGTTGATAATGATAGTCCCACATACTTGTGGCACTGCCGCCTTGGTCATATTGGTGTCAAACGTATGAAGAAGCTCCATGCAGATGGACTTTTGGAGTCTCTTTATTATGAATCATTTGACACGTGCGAACCATGCCTCTTGGGCAATATGACCAAGACTCCGTTCTGCGGAACAATGGAGCGAGCAACCAACTTGTTGGAAATCATACATACCGATGTGTGCGGTCCAATGAGTGTTGAAGCTCGTGGTGGCTATCGTTATGTTCTCATCCTCACTAATGACTTAAGTAGATATGGGTATGTCTACTTGATGAAACACAAGTCTGAGACCTTTGAAAAGTTCAAGGAATTTCAGAATGAGTTTGAGAATCAATGTGACAGAAAAATAAAGTTCTTACGATCAGATCGTGGAGGAGAGTATTTAAGTCACAAATTTGGCACACACCTAAGGAAATGTGGAATTGTTTCACAGTTGACGCCGCCTGGAACACCTCAGCGTAACGGTGTGTCCGAACGTCGTAATCGTACTCTGTTGGACATGGTGCAATCTATGATGTCTCTTGCCGACTTACCGCTATCATTTTGGGGTTATGCTTTAGAGACTGCCGCATTCACTTTAAATAGGGTATCGTCTAAATCCGTTGAGATGACACCGTATGAACTATGGTTTGGGAATAAACCTAAGTTGTGCTTTCTAAAAGTCTAGGGATGCGATGCTTATGTCAAGAAACTTCAACCTGAAAAGCTCGAACCCAAATCGGAAAAATGCGTCTTCATAGGATACCCTAAGGACACTATTGGGTATACCTTCTACCTCAGATCCGAAGGTAAGGTCTTTGTTGCCAATAATTGATCCTTTCTGGAGAAAGAGTTTCTCTCGAAAGAAGTAAGTGGGAGGAAAGTGGAACTTGATGAGGTGATTATCACCCCTCTCGAACCGGAAAGTAGCGCAACACAGGAAGATGTTTCTGTGGTGCCTGCACCGACTAGAGAGGAAGTTAATGATAATGATCATGAACCTTCGGATCAAGTTACTGCCGAACTTCTTAGGTCCACAAGGGCACGTTCTGCATCTGAGTGGTACAGCAACCTTGTCCTGGAAGTCATGTTGTTAGACAACTGTGAACCTTCGAACTATGATGAAGCGATGGCGGGCCCAGATTCCAACAAATGGCTTGAAGCCATGTAATCCGAGATAGGATCCATGTATGATAACAAAGTATGGACTTTGGTTGATTTTCCCGATGATCGGCAAGCCATAGAAAATAAATGGATCTTTAAGAAGAAGACTGACGCGGATGGAAATGTGACCATCTATAAGGCTCGGCTTGTCGCTAAATGTTATAGACAAGTTCAAGGAATTGATTAAAACGAGACTTTCTCTCCCGTAGCGATGCTGAAGTCCGTCCGAATCATGTTAGCAATTGCCGCATTCTACGATTATGAGATATGGCAAATGGACGTCAAAACGACATTCCTTAAGGAAGAACTGTATATGATGCAACCGGAAGGTTTTGTCGATCCTAAGCAATGTTGAGGATATCGCTTATCATTATCGTCTCGGTCGGCCGTGGATTAGAGATTAATCGGAAATCAGCCGATTAATTGATTTTATCGGTCGGCTATTAATCGGTCATTCTTTTACAAATCCCAGGTTCCCAACACTAAAATTTTCTATATTCAACACCAAAAATATATTGGACATAAGTGTTACCTTGATTCATAGCCTTTGAATCCTTGTAAAATGATGAGCAAAATAGGACAACAGTACATATTGCATAACAAGGTCCACAAAACGCAAATAAACATAGTTTTTGCAAACATAGTGTTATGAATAGGCCCGATTTATCAGTAGATTCCCGATATATCACTTGTCATAGTGATAAATCGTCCCAAAAGATAAATGGTGAAGATAAGGCATAATCTTATCGGTCACCACAAGAGTAGCGATAAATCGGACGATAAATCGTTGAATCAGAAGATTTCTTGAACAGTGATCCTAAGAATGCTAACAAGGTATGCAAGCTCCAGCGCTCCATCTATGGGCTGGTGCAAGCATCTCGGAGTTGGAACATTCACTTTGATGAGGTGATCAAAGCGTTTGGGTTTATACAGACTTGGGGAGAAGCCTGTATTTACAAGAAAGTGAGCGGGAGCTCTGTAGCATTTCTCATATTATATGTGGATGACATATTGCTGATGGGAAATGATGTAGAATTCTTGGAAAGCATAAAGGCCTACTTGAATAAATGTTTTTCAATGAAGGACCTTGGAGAAGCTACTTACATATTAGGCATCAAGATCTATAGAGATAGATCAAGAGGCCTCATTGGTCTTTCACAAAGCACATACCTTGACAAGATATTGAAGAAGTTCAATATGGATCAGTCCAAGAAAGGGTTCTTGCATGTATTGCAAGGTATGAGATTGAGCACGGCTCATTGCCCGACCTCGGCAGAAGATAGAGAAAAGATGAGTTTCACCCCCTATGCCTCAGCCATAGGTTCTATTATGTATGCCATGCTGTGTACCAGACCTAATGTGAACCTTCACATAAGTTTGGTGGGGAGGTACCAAAGTGATCCCGGAATGGAACACTGGACAGCAGTCAAGAACATCCTGAAGTACCTGAAAAGGACTAAGTATATGTTTCTCATTTATGGAGGTGACGAAGAGCTCATTGTAAAGGGTTACGTCGATGCTAGCTTTGACACAGATCTGGATGACTCCAAGTCACAAACCGGATACATGTATATTTTGAATGGTGGGGCAGTCAGCTGGTGTAGTTGCAAGCAAAGCGTCATGGCGGCATCTACGTGTGAAGCGGAGTACATAGCTGCTTCCGAAGCAGCGCAGGAAGGAGTCTGGATGAAGGAGTTCATCACCGACCTAGGAGTTATTCCAAGCGCATCGGGCCCGATGACTCTCTTCTGTGACAACACTGGAGCTATTGCCATTGCCAAGGAGCCCAGGTTTCACAAGAAGACCAAGCACATCAAACGCCGTTTCAACTCCTTCCGAAATTATATTCAATATGGAGACATGGATATTTGTAAAGTGCATAAGGATCTAAATGTCACAGATCCGTTCACTAAACCTCTTCCACGAGCAAAACATGATCAACACCAGAACTCTATGGGTGTTCGATTCATCACAATGTAACTAGATTATTGACTCTAGTGCAAGTGGGAGACTGTTGGAAATATGCCCTAGAGGCAATAATAAAATGGTTATTATTATATTACATTGTTCATGATAATTGTCTATTGTTCATGCTTTAAATGTATTATCCGGAAATCGTAATGCATGTGTGAATACATAGACCACAACATGTCCCTAGTGAGCCTCTAGTTGACTAACTCGTTGATCAATAGATGGTTACGGTTTCCTGACCATGGACATTGGATGTCATTGATAATGGGATCACATCATTAGGAGAATGATGTGATGGACAAGACCCAATCCTAAGCCTAGCACAAGATCGTGTAGTTCGTATGCTAAAGCTTTTCCAATGTCAAGTATCCTTTCCTTAGACCATGAGATTGTGAAACTCCCGGATAGCGTAGGAGTACTTTGGGTGTGCCAAACGTCACAATGTAACTGGGTGGCTATAAAGGTACACTACGGGTATCCCCGAAAGTATCTGTTGGGCTGGCACGAATCGAGACTGGGATTTGTCACTCTGTATGACGGAGAGGTATCTCTGGGCCCACTTGGTAAGACATCATCGTAATGAGCTCAATGTGACTAAGGGGTTGGTCATGGGATGATGTGTTACAGAACGAGTAAAGAGACTTGCCGTAACGAGATTGAACAAGGTATCAGTATACCGACGATCGAATCTCGGGCAAGTACTATACTGGTAGACAAAGGGAATTGTATACAGGATTGATTGAATCCCCGACATCGTGGTTCATCCGATGAGATCATCATGGAACATGTGGGAGCCAATATGGGTATCCAGATCTCGCTATTGGTTATTGGCCGGAGAGGTATCTCGGTCATGTCTGCATGGTTCCCGAACCCGTAGGGTCTACACAGTTAATGTTCGGTGACGCTAGAGTTGTTATGGGAATAGTGTGTGGTTACCGAAGGTTGTTCGGAGTCTCGGATGAGATCCCGGACGTGACGAGGAACTCCGGAATGGTCCTGAGGCGAAGATCGATATATTGGACGAAGGGTATTGGAGTCCGGAATTGTTCCGGGGGTACCGGGTGACGACCAGCGTGTGTGAAGTGGTTTCGGAGGCCCCGACAAGCGTTGGGGGGCCTTATGGGCCAAGGGGAGGGGGCACATCAGCCCACTAAGGGGATGAGCGCCCCTCCCACCCCATCTCACGTAACCTGGAGAGGTGGGGGTGCCTCCCCTAGGGCAGCCGCCCCTCTCAGCTTGGGGGGCAAGTTTCCTAGGGGTGGGGGCGCCCAAACCCATCAAGGGTTTCCCCTGTGGTCGCCGCCCCTCCCCTAGGGAAACCCTAGGGCGCCTCGTCCTCCCCTTCCCCCCTATATATAGTGAGGGAGAGAGAGGGCAGCCGAACCCCTTCCCTGGCGCAGCCCTCTTCCCCGCCCAACTCCTCCTCTTCCTCCGTACAGCTTGGCGAAGCCCTGCCGAAGAACTACAAGCTCCACCACCATGCCGTCGTGCTGCCGGAGCCCTTCCCTAACTTTTCCTCCCCCTTGCTAGATCAAGAAGGAGGAGAC
Organism: Secale cereale; assembly: GCA_902687465.1. Classification (NCBI taxonomy): domain Eukaryota; kingdom Viridiplantae; phylum Streptophyta; class Magnoliopsida; order Poales; family Poaceae; genus Secale; species Secale cereale. Next base: position 752,887,625 of record LR738710.1, read on the forward strand.
GTCCCCGGGCTGTACGTGTGTTGAACACGGAGGCGCCGTTGTTCGGCGCTTAGATCGGAATCGATCGCGATCTGAATCGCTGCGTGTACGAATCCACCAACCGTGTTCTTGTAACGCTTCCGCATCGCGATCTTCAAGGGTGTGACGATGCACTCCCTCCCTCTCGTTGCTAGTAAACTCCATAGATGGATCTTGGTGATGCGTAGGAAAAAAATGTTTTTCTGCAACGATCCCCAACAGATCGATCATCTTCATCGCCGTCTAGTTGTGCGACAGTTCACTATTCTTGATTATGATGAAGCTCAATGAGGTGTTAGCAGATCATCAACACCCAAAGCTGATGAATTGCTAGAACTTTGTGCAAAGCTACATCATGTCGGCAATGAAAGGAACCGAAGAAATACTCGATGGGAGCATAGTAAGACCCTCAAACCTTCACGTCCACATGTTATCTAGATTAAAACATGCATCTACTTATAGAACTGCCCGTGATGCCACTGTTGGGAAACATAGTAGAAAACAAAAAAAACGCCCTACGATCACCTAAGAACAATGTGAAGATGCATTTAAGGTTTGGATCAACGATCGTTACTGACTCCAGAGTGCAGCGGAAGTAGATGAGTCGGTGTAGATCGTACTTGGAGTCCCTCAAAATATAGATGAACGAGCCCACGAACCACCCTCCAACGATCCATCGAACAGAAGTCCGAAAGCACAACCTCTCTACTTTGTTGCAAACGTACGGTCTTCACGATCCTGCAGTGCTTCTCCCTCCAGAGCTAATCATCGTCGGCGAATTAGAGGGAGGACATTAGAACAACATCGGGCTTCTAATTATGAGGATTAGAGGATCTATGTCAAGCTCTAATTGTTCAACTAGGATCAACTAGAACTAGAACTAGAGGAAACTAGGCGACATCGATGGTGCGGTAAGCAATGGGGAAGTCATTCCTACACCTTGCATAATGGCCTAACAAACGACCTAACATAGGAGGGACGAGGGTGTTGTATGCTGCTTACCGACTTTAGAGACAAGGACGAGGACGGGGGGGGGGGGCGTGGCTGAGTCAACGAGGACCACACATGAAGGAAATATGACCGAGAGGCAATAATAAAGTTGTTATTTATATTTCCTTATATCATGATAAATTTTTATTATTCATGCTAGAATTGTATTGACCGGAAACTTAGTACATGTGTGAATACATAGACAAAACAGAGTGTCCCTAGTATGCCACTACTAGACTAGCTCATCTATCAAAGATGGTTATGTTTCCTAGCCATAGACATGAGTTGTCATTTGATCAACGGGATCACATCATTAGGAGAATGATGTGATGGACAAGACCCATCCGTTAGCTTAGCAACTTGATCATTTAGTTTTGCTGCTATTGCTTTCTTCATAACTTATACATGTTCCTATGATTATGAGATTGTGCAACTCCCGAATACCGGAGGAACACCTTGTGTGCTATCAAACGTCACAATGTAACTGGGTGATTATAAAGATGCTCTACAGGTGTCTCCGAAGGTGTTCGTGGTGTTGGCATAGATCAAGAATAGGATTTGTCACTCCGAGTGTCGGAGAGGTATCTCTGGCCCCTCTCGGTAATACACATCATAATAAGCCTTGCAAGCAAATGACTAATGAGTTAGTCATGAGATGATGTATTACGGAACGAGTAAAGAGACTTGCCGGTAACGAGATTAACTAGGTATAGTGATACCGACGATCGAATCTCGGGCAAGTAACATACCGATGACAAAGGGAACAACGTATGTTGTTATGCGGTTTGACCGATAAAGATATTTGTAGAATATGTAGGAACCAATATGAGCATCCAGGTTCCGCTATTGGTTATTGACCGGAGATGAGTCTCGGTCATGTATACATAGTTCTCGAACCCGTAGGGTCCACACGCTTAACGTTCAATGACGATCGATATTATGAGTTTATGAGTTTTGATGTACCGAAGGTAGTTCAGCGTCCCAAATGAGATCACGGACATGACGAGGAGTCTCAGAATGTCCGAGACATAAAGATTGATATATTGGGCGACTATATTCAGACACTGGAAGTGTTTCGGATGTCATCGGATAAAACCAGAGTGCCGAAGGGGTTATCGGAACCCCCCGAGGGAGTATGGGCCATAGTGGGCCATGAGGGAAAAGAGAGAGGCAGCCCACTAGGGCTGGCCGCACCCCCCTAGGGAATCCTAGTTGGACTAGGAGTATGGGGGAGGCGCCCCTCTCCTTCCTTCTCCTCTTCTTCTTCCTTTCCTACTCCTAGTAGGAATAGGAAAGGGGGATTCCTACTCCTACTAGGAGTAGGAAAGCTCCTCCTTGGCGCGCCCATAGGGGCCGGCCGGCCCTTCCCCTTGCTCCTATATATACGGTGGCAGGGGGCACCCAAGGACACACAAGCAATATTGTTTTAGCCGTGTGCGATACCCCCTCCACAGAAACACACCTCGGTCATATCGTTGCAGTGCTTAGGCGAAGCCCTGCGCCGGTAGCTTCATCATCTCCATCACCACACCGTCGTGCTGACGAAACTCTCCCGTGAAGCTCAACTGGATCAAGAGCTCATGGGACGTCATCGAGCTGAACGTGTGCTCAACGCGGAGGTGCCCTATGTTCAGTGCTTGGATCGGTTAGATCGCGAAGACGTTCGACTACATCAACCGCGTCACTAGATGCTTCCGCTTTTGGTCTACAAGGGTATGTAGACACACTCTCCCCGCTCGTTTCTATGCTTCTAGTAGATAGATCTTGCGTGATCGTAGGATTTTTTTTTTTGAAATACTACATTCCCCAACAGTGGCATCATGAGCCAGGTCTATGCGTAGATGATATGCACGAGTAGAACACAATGAGTTGTGGGAGATAATAGTCATACTCCTTACCAGAAGGTCATACTTTGATTTGGCGGTATTGTGAGATGAAGCGGCCCGGACCGACATTACCCGTACGCTTACGCGAGACTGGTTTCACCGTTACGAGCACTCATTGCTTAAAGGTGACTGGCGGGTGTCTGTCTCTCTCACTTTAGTTGAATCGAGTGTGGCTACGCCCGGTCCTTGTGAAGGTTAAAACAACACATACTTGACGGAAAGCCGTTGTGGTTTTTGTATCCGTAGGTAAGAACGGTTCTTGTCAAAGCCCGTAGCAGCCACGCAAAACTTGCAACAACAAAGTAGAGGACGTCTAACTTGTTTTTGTAGGGCATGTTGTGATGTGATATGGTCAAGACGTGATGAGTTATACATTATTGTATGAGATGATCATGTTTTGTAAAGTTAGCGGCAACCGGCAGGAGCCTTATGCTTGTCTCTTTATTGTATGAATTGCGAAGGCCATGTAATTGCTTAACTTTATCACTATGAGTTAGCGATAGTAGTAGTAGCAATAGTTGGTGAGACGACCACAACGCTACGATGAAGATCATGGTGTCTAGCCGGTGACGATGGAGATCATGACGATGCTTTGGAGATGGAGATCAAAAGCACAAGATGATGATGGCCATATCATGTCACATATTTTGATTGCATGTGATGTTTATCTAATTATGCTTCTTATTTTGCTTAGTACGGCGGTAGCATTATAAGATGATCCCTTACAAAAATTTCAAGGTACAAGTGTTCTCCCTGAGTATGCACCGTTGCGAAAGTTCATCGTGCCGAGACACCACGTGATGATCGGGTGTGATAAGCTCTACGTTCAAATAGAACGGGTGTAAGAATACTCAGGTTAAACTTGACGAGCCTAGCATGTACAGACATGGCCTCGAAACACTGGAGACCGAAAGGTCGAGCGTGAATCATATTGTAGATATGATCAACATAAGATGTTCACCATTGAAAACTACTCCATCTCACGTGATGATCGGACATGGTTTAGTTGATTTGGATCACGTGATCATTTAGATGACCAGAGGGATGTCTATCTAAGTGGGAGTTCGTTAGTAATATGATCAATTGAACTTTAATTTATCATGAACTTAGTCCTGATAGTTTTTGCATATCTATGTTGTTGTAGATCAATGGCCCGTGCTACCATTCCCTTGAATTTTAATGCGTTCCTAGAGAAAGCTAAGTTGAAAGATGATGGTAGCAATTACACGGACTGGGTCCGTAACTTGAGGATGATCCTCATTGATGCACAGAAGAAATATGTCCTTGAAGCACCGCTAGGTGACAAGCCCCCTCCCGCCAATGTAGACGCTTTGAACATCTGGCAGACGCGGTCTGATGACTACAACGATAGTTCAGTGTGCCATGCTTTACGGCTTAGAACTGGGACTTCAACGATGTTTTGAACGTCATGGAGCATATAAGATGTTCCAAGAGTTGAAGTTAACATTTCAAGCAAATGCCTGGATTAAGAAATATGAAATTTCCAATAAGTTCTATAGCTACAAGATGGAGGAGAACAGTTCTATCAGTGAACACTTACTCAGAATGTCTGGGTACCATAATCATATGACTCAACTTGGATGCAAAGTTGACGACGATAGTGTTATTGATAGAGTTCTTCAATCACTGCCACCAAGCTATAAAGGCTTCGTGATGAACTATAACATGCAAGGGATGTAGAAGACAATTCCCGAGCTCTTCGCTATGCTCAAAGCTACAGAGGTAGAAATCAAAAAGGAGCATCAAGTGTTGATGGTTAACAAGACCACTAGTTTCAATAAAAGCGGCAAGGGTAAGAAGGGAAACTTCAAGAAGAATAGCAAGACAGTTGCTACTCCCATGAAGAAACGGCAAGGGAAACTGCAAAGGGACTGGACACTAGAAGCGGAACTGCCCCAAGTATTTGGCGGATAAGAAGGATGGCAAAGTGAACAAAGGTATATGTGATATACATGTTATTGATGTGTACCTTACTAATGCTCGTAGTAGCACCTGGGTATTGATACTGGTTCGGTTGCTAATATTTGTAACTCGAAACAAGGGCTACGGATTAAACGAAGATTAGCTAAGGACGAGGTGACGATGCGCGTGGGAAATGGTTCCAAAGTAGATGTGATCGCCGTCGGCACACTACCTCTACATCTACCTTCGGGATTAGCTTTAGACCTGAATAATTGTTATTTGGTGCCAGCGTTAAGCATGAACATTATATTTGGATCTTGTTTATTGCGAGACGGTTATTCATTTAAATCTGAGAATAATGGTTGTTTTTTCTATATGAGTAATATCTTTTATGGTCACGCACCCTTGAAGAGTGGTTTATTCTTGTTAGATCTCGATCGTAGTGATACACATATTCATAATATTGAAGCCAAAAGATGCAAGATTAATAATGATAGTGCTACTTATTTATGGCACTGCCGTTTATGTCATATTGGTGTAAAGCGCATGAAGAAACTCCATAGTGATGGACTTTTGGAATCACTTGATTATGAATCACTTGGTGCTTGCGAACCATGCCTCATGGGCAAGATGACCAAAACTTCGTTCTCCGGAACAATGGAGCGAGCAACTGATTTGTTGGAAATCATACATACTGATGTATGTGGACCGATGAGTGTTGAGGCTCGCGGTGGTGATAACCCACAAGTGTAGGGGATCGCAATAGTTTTCGAGGGTAAAGTATTCAACCCAAATTTATTGATTAGACACAAGGGGAGCCAAAGAATACTCTTAAGTGTTAGCAGCTGAGTTGTCAATTCAACCACACCTGGAAACTTAGTATCTGCAGCAAGATAGTTTAGTAGCAAAGTAATATGATAGTGGCGGTAGCAGCAATAAAGTAGCGATAGTGTTTTTGTAGTTTTTATGATAGTAGCAACGGAAAAGTAAATAAGCAACAAGCAATATAGGAAAAGCTCGTAGGCATTGGACCGGTGATGGGAAATTACATCGGATGCAATTCATCATGTAGAAGTTATAACCTAGGGTGACACAGAACTAGCTCTAGTTCATCAATGCAATGTAGGCATGTATTCCGAATATAGTCATATGTGCTTATGGAAAAGAACTTGCATGACATCTTTTGTCCTACCCTCCCGTGGCAGCAGGGTCCTATTGGAAACTAAGGGATATTAAGGCCTCCTTTTAATAGAGTACCAGACCAAAGAATTAACACATAGTGAATACATGAACTCCTCAAACTATGGTCATCACCGGGAGTGGTCCCGATTATTGTCACTTCGGGGTTGCCGGATCATATCACATAGTAGGTGACTATAGACTTGCAAGATAGGATCAAGAACACACATATATTCATGAAAACATAATAGGTTCAGATCTGAAATCATGGCACTCGGGCCCTAGTGACAAGCATTATGCATAGCAAAGTCATAGCAACATCAATCTCAGAACATAGTGGATACTAGGGATCAAACCCTAACAAAACTAACTCTATTACATGATAAATCCCATCCAACCCATCATCGTCCAGCAAGCCTACGATGGAATTACTCACGCACGGCGGTGAGCATCATGGAATTGGTGATGGAGGAAGGTTGATGATGACGATGGCGGCGATCTCCACTCTCCGGAGCCTCGAACGGACTCCAGATCAGCCCTCCCCAGAGAGATTAGGGCTTGGCGGTGGCTCCGTCTCGTAAAACGCAATAATTCTTTCTCCTTGATTTTTCTCTCCCCGAAAGTGAAGATATAGGATCTGGGGATATGTCGGTGGAGCACCAGGGGCCCCACGAGGCAGGGGGGCGCACCCCCACCCTCGTGGACAGGGTGTGGGCCCCTGGTCTGGATCTTCTTGTAGGTATTTTTTATATTTTCCAAAATAATTCTTCGTGGATTTTCAAGCGATTCCGAGAACTTTTATTTTTGCACAAAAACAACACCATGGCAGTTCTGCTGAAAACATCGTCAGTCCGGGTTAGTTCCATTCAAATCATGCAAGTTAGAGTCCATAACAAGGGCAAAAGTTTTTGGAAAAGTAGATACATTGGAGACGTATCAACTCCCCCAAGCTTAAACCTTTGTTTGTCCTCAAGAAATTCAGTTGATAAACTGAAAGTGATAAAGAAAAACTTTGACAAACTCTGTTTGCTCTTGTTGTTGTAAATATGTAAGCCAACATTTAGGTTTTCAACAAGATCATGAACTAACAACATTCACAATTACTTTCAGTTCTCAAGACTACTCACATCAATGGCATAATCAACTAGCGAGCAATAATAATAAACCTCGGATGACAACACTTTCTCAAAACAATCATGATATGATATAACAAGATGGTATCTCGCTAGCCCTTTCTGAGATCGCAAAACATAAATGCAGTGCACCTTTAAAGATCAAGGACTGACTAGACATTGTAATTCATGATAAAAGAGATCTAGTCATGATCATACTCAATGCAAATTAATAGTAATACATGCAACGATAGAGGTGCTCTCCTACTGGTGCTCTTTGATAAGAGGATGATGACTCTGCATAAAAGTAAATAGATAGGCCCTTCGCAGAGGGAAGCAGGGATTTGTAGAGGTGCCAGAGCTCGATTTTTAAATAGAGATGAATAACATTTTGAGCGGTATACTTTCATTGTCAACATAACAACCAAGAATCTCGATATCTCCCATGCTACACACATTATAGGCGGTTCCCAAATAGAATGGTAAAGTTTATACTCTCCCAAGCACCAACAAGCAGACTCCACAGCTAGCCCAAAACAACGGGTACCGTCCAAACCAGCAACAGCCCTGGGGGAGTTTTGTTTAATTATTACGATTTTGAGCGTGGGACTGGGCATCCCGATTACCAGCCATTTTCTCGTGAATGATGAGCGGAGTCCACTCATCGTGAGAATAACCCACCGAGCATGTGATACGTCTCAAACGTATCTACTTTTCCAAACACTTTTGATATTGTTTTGGCCTCATTCTTGCATGATTTGGACTAAACTAACCCGGACTGACGCTGTTTTCAGCAGAGCTGCCTGTATGGTTTATTTGTGTGCAGGAAAACGGATTTTTAAGTATCTCAGAAAAATCCACGAAAAATCACAGAAAATCCACGCACCCGAAGAAACCAGGAGCCAAAAGTGGGGCCAGAGGGGGGCCAGGGGGTGCCCAGGCGCCCTGTGGGCGCGCCCCCTAGGCCGCGCCGGAGGGCCGCCTGGGTGGGGCCCACACCCCTTGGTGCCCTACTTTACCTCGTATTTTTACTCCCGACGCAGAAACCCCAGATCAGAAGTTCTTTCGCAGTTTTCTGTCGCGGAGCCGCCGCCACCCTCTGTTCTTCCTCGGGAGGGCTAATCTGGAGGCTGAATTGGCCTCCGGAGAGGGGAGATCGTCGCCATCGTCATCATCATCACCACTCCATCATCCCTCCATGACTTCCCCTTTCATGTGTGAGTAATTCCCCTGCTGTAGGCGAAGGGGATGGTAGGGATTGGATGAGTTAGATCATGTAATAGTTTATCAGATCGTTGGGGGCATGTTGCCTATCATCTACCATGGTGTTTATCATCTTTGCTTCAACTTGTTATTCTTAATGCTTGACACTTAGGGCCCGAGTGCCATGATTTCAGATCTGAACCCTATGTGTTTGTATGAATATATTTGTGTTCGTGATCATATCTATGAGTTGTTTGCACCTGTTACGGTTTGGAACCGGCGATCCCAAAAGTGATAGCTTGGGACACCAAAGGGGATGGTCCGTAGTTTGAGGATTACATGTATCCATTGAGTTCATTGCTTTGTTCCGGTGCTCTTTGACAGGAGCACCTTAATATCCATAAGTTCCTTTTGGCCCCATTCATAGAGGGATGGTAGGACAAAAGATGTTGTGCAAGTTCTTATTGCAAGCACGTACAACTACCTACGGGATACATGCCTAATGTTTGATATTTGCCTAGATGATCATTACTTTTCTGTGTGCCGTGCCCCAAGTTAGAATCTATCTCATCCATGCAGCGCCCAACCATCCATCTCTCTAGCCTACAGTGTTTTAAACCTTGCTTGTTACTAGTCGCTACTTTTGCTATTTACTTTGCTATCTACTGTTGCTATTTACTTTTTGCTGTTACTTTTACTATCACTACCATCACTATCATATCACTGTTACCACTTATCTTTTGTTGCAAGTAAGTATACTTCAGGTGCGGTTGAATTGACAACTCAACTGTCAAAGCTTATAAATACTCTTTGGCTCCCCGTGTGTCGAATCAATAAATTGGGTTATTCTTACCCGCGAAGACTATCTCGATCCCTTACGGTTGAGGGTTATCAAGTACCGTTTTCTGGCCCCGTTGCGGGGGAGCATAGCAATATTTACAAGTCTACTTGAGGTATTCTACCCGCTGCACTTTATCCACTATGGGTAAGAAAGGAGACCCCAAGGTTCCGATCTTACTATCCACTACAAGAAGAGGTACTGCTCTGAGCACTAGTGCTACACTTGATTCACTTTCTGTTATGAGTAAGTTTGCCTCACCACCACATGATGCTCCTACTGAATATGTTACTATGTCTGATACTCTTGATGATGCTTCTACTACTTTTGATGACATTAGTTCGCTTGGTTATGCTCTTGAGAAACAAATTGTTGTTGCTGCTAAAAAATCTGGAATTGAACTTCCTGTTACTCGCTACCCTATTGGTGAAACTTATGATTATCCTGATTTGAGTAAACTCAAGGAGAGTCTCCTTGATGATGATTACTATATACTTGATGAAGAGTTATGCAGGGAACTGACAGAGTTTTCCGGCTCTGACCCTGAAGCTATCAAGAAACTGTATGAAAAACACTCTTTGAAGAACAAAACCGTTCCAAACCCTGAATTTGCTACATCTCCTGTATACATTGATGATCCTGATTTTGATTTCTCTGTTGATCTTTCACTTATACCTATGGTTGAAGCTAACCCCTTTTATGGCAGAGAAAATGATGATGCTATTGCACACCTGACTAAACTCGGTGAGTTGGGTAGCCTGTTTACCACAAATGAGAAGATAGGATACTTTTATGTGACCAAGCTTCTTCCTTTCTCCTTGAAGGAGGGTGCTAAAGCATGGTATGATTCACTCCCATGCGGTTCCATTAAGAGTCCTCAGGACTTAGCTCACTCTTTTGTTGATAAGTACTTTCCTGCTCACATGCAACAGGCTGCTTTACAAAGAATTTATAACTTTAAACAGTTGCAGGATGAGTCCCTCCCTAAAGCTTGGGGGAGGTACTGCGGTCTGATTCGGGCTAGACCTGGACATGAAATCCCTAAGAATGAATTAATCGATATATTCTATGCTGGTCTAACTGATGAATCCAGGTCCTATTTGGACAGTTGTGCTGGTTGTGTTTTCAGGAAAAGAACATCAGACGATGCAGAAGATTTAATGGGCAGGATTGCCAAAAACCATGAAGATTGGTCCGTCCCTGAACCACCTCCACCAACAAAGAAGAGGGGCATGTTTGTTCTAAGCCCCGAGGATATGCGAGAAGCAAAGAAGTCTATTAAAGAGAAAGGTATTAAAGCTGAAGACGTGAAGAATCTACCCCCTATTGAGAAGCTGTGTGATCCTACCACTCACCCTCCTATGGTAGAGGTACACTCTCTTTTAGATTTCAACGCAAGTGACATCCCTCATGGTAAGCCTCCTGATCAATGTTTAGATGAGTTTGATAATTTTATTATGAAACAGAATCATTTTAATGAGAGGATAGAAAGTCAATTGCATGATAATTCCCTTGCTATCAAAAGACTGCTTGATGTTTTAGATAGAACAGTTAATGATGTTCAATGTCTTGTGAAGCATTTTCATATGGTTCAGACTCAGCTTGATCAAATTTCTGATGTGCAAAGAGATTTGCTTGCTAACAATGCCAAACAAGATAATTTGCAGGCTTTCGGGATTAAGACCCGAGGAGGAACTAGCACTCAAGATCCTCTTTATCCAGAGGGACATCCGAAGAGAATCGAGCAGGATTCTCAAATGCAGGAAGAAGAAATTGTTGTCTCTCCAAAGAAGAAGAAGAAACATAAGGAGACTGACAATTCTAATGATCCTATTGCAGATGAAGAACCAGCTATTGATCCCAACAGTGTATCTATCTCCGATGCTGAGACTGAAGACGGTGCTGAACCTGAAGGTAATAATAATGAGAAGAATCATCCGCCTGAAGTACGAGAAGAAGAAGCACCTGACAAACGTAAGAGGTACACTAAAGAAGACTTCATCGCAAAAAAACATGGGAAGGAAAGAGAACCATGGGTACAGAAACCCATGCCCTTTCCAGGTAAGTCCATCAAATCTAAAGAAGAAGAGCATTACAATAAGTTTTGTGAATGGATTAAACCTCTTTTTCTTGAAATTCCTTTGACTGATGCTATTAAGTTACTTCCTTATTCAAAATATATGAAAGATATTGTCACTTATAAAAGAAAAGTTCCTAATGATGCAATATCTACTATGCTTGCTAACTACTCTTTCAGTGGAAAGATTCCTGAGAAGCTCGGTGATCCAGGTATACCCACCATTCCTTGCTCCATAAAGAATAATTATGTCAAAACTGCTTTATGTGATCTTGGAGCAGGAGTGAGTGTTATGCCTCTCTCTCTTTACGAGAGGCTTTGTTTAGAGAAACTAATTCCTACAGATATCTCCCTTCAGATGGCTGACAAGTCAACCGCTGTTCCGATAGGTATTTGTGAGGATGTTCCCGTAGAAGTTGCTAATTGTTTAATTCTTACTGATTTTGTTGTGCTTGACATGACCGAGGATGGGAGCATGTCCATTATTCTTGGTAGACCTTTTCTTAACACCGCAGGTGCTATTATTGATTGCAATAAAGGGAAGGTTACCTTCCATGTGAATGATAAAGAACACACGGTATATTTTCCGAAGAAGATCGACAGGAGGCATGCCCTCAACTCTATAGAGAATATCGAGACCGTGAAAATTGGAGAATGGGACTGTCCACTACATGTGCCTCACAAATACAAAACTATCATGGTGGGGACAATGTCCATCAAAGTAAAGGTTCAGTGATTACTTCGTAAGAGGTGAGACTTTTTGCTCTATATATCGCTTGTTTGTTGGTAAGACTTGATCAACCTTACTAGTGAACATGTTTTATATGGATGAAAAGTTGAGCTTGTTATGTTTTCATTTGTTTTTAGTTTTGTCCTACTAACTGTACCAAGTATTTATGTTTTTGAAGCTTCACAATACTACTAACTGCTTCAAGTTTTCAGAGAGTTTCGCAGCTTTTTGAACTTCGAAAAAATTTCAACAGTGAAGTTTTCAGAAAAATTCCAGAAAAATTATAATAAAAATTTCCACGTCGGGAGAGACCCAGAAAGTCCTGGGGCCAGCCAGGAGGGGCCACCAGTGGCCCAGACGGCCAGCTGGCGTGGCCCAGCCCCTGGCCGCGCCCATAGGGCGCCTGGGGCCCACATGGCCCCCCTCCAGGTATGTCTTCTTCCTCCCTCTCTCTCTCTTTCTCCAAAAACACGGGTTCTGGTCTTGTTCTTGTGTTCTTGCTGTTCTTGGAGGCGATTCTTCGATCTCTCTCTACAGCCCCTCATTTGAGCTGAAATTTTGAGCAAATACTCCCTGGTATGTGACTCCTCCACCCCTCCAATTAGATTTTTGATTGGTGGCCTCATTTGTGAGTATTTAGTAGTTCTTGGTGCTGTAGAGATGAGCTTGCATGCATGTGTAGAAAGTTATTTTCCAAGTTTTGATGCAAGTTTATGCCTTGGGCAAGTGAGTTGAGTAGTTTGCCTTAGCTCACTTTGTTTTAATTCTCGTTTTTGTAAATTGTAAAAAATTTCAGAAATGAGTTTGTTAGGAAGGGCAAAAGGGTGGCTTGAGAAGAGGAGGCCCGCACACTCCGATCGAGTTACTAGAGCGGCAGCTTCACCATCGACTGCTAGGGTGAGCTATAATGAAGATCATGTGCCCCTGGAGTTGTTGGAAGATACAAGTCCAGCACGTGCGATGACATTTCCATGTGATGAATTCATGGAAGCTGCGGGAATCAAGGATGAGTTTTATAATCTTTGTGCTAATGCAGGTTTGACACGACTCGTCACGAGCCGTGTTACCCAGTATCAAAAACTCACCTCTAGTTTCATTAACAGTTTTAGATATAATCCTGATTCAGGTGCTATTGAGTTTAAAATTTATAATGATCTTATCACCATGACATTGGGAAATTTTTGTGAAATAATAGGTGTGCCGAACGTTGGGAGGACGGCTAGGATGGCCACTCAGCCCTCCGAACTGAAAACCGTCATCAACTCTCTCTGCAGCATGGGTACGAGGGATATTCATCGGTCGAAGATCTCCAGCATCTTATTTCCTCACCTCAGGTATTTTGCATATTATATTGCTAGAGGGGTGTTAGCTCGTGACAACACGAGCAACCTTTCTGCTCCGGATATTGCTATCCTGGCAGCAGCCCTCTCAGGGAGGTCTGATTATAATCTGGGTACCTTAATTGCTCGACGCCTTGCTATGAACGGTAACAAGGGGGACTTATATGGTGGCGTTTATGCCACACTTATCTTAGAGCATCTTGGAGGCACCCCACACCCTGATGATACTCCTTTTACTTATTTAAGCTTTGATCTTGCTGCTATGAAAAGGCATAAGTTTGTTACCATGGGTTCTGAGCTTGATAATCTTATTTATATCTTGTGTTTCGGAACTGCCGCGGAACGCGAGATCCGTCTACCTGCACCTCTTTTGTTTGATTTTTCTCGCAGGAACGGATGGTCCTTTGATGTTGTTCAGTTCGATGAGTTCATGGTCCAGCATCAGTTTCATAACCCCATGGAGGGGGTTGTGCCCGACGAGGAGGGGCACGGTGAGATACCACATTTTCAGGAAGAGACCGCCACCGAGTTTGGTGAGGGGTCTTCCTCTGTTTGGCGTTTGGAACCTTCCTCGTGGGAGACTCCGAGGAGTTCGGTGTACGCGCCAGCATCCTTCTACGACCCTTGGACTCACCACCATACCCCTGGAGCAGGAGGCTCCTGGGGGCAGTAGCTGCTACCAACTTAGGCCAAGAGCCTAAGCTTGGGGAAGTACGTGCCCTTCTCACTTTTCCATTGTATTATCCGTTTTATTCACTTTGATCTTTTCGAAGTTTTTGCCCGTTCTTCTTTATTTCTCTCTTTGCAAAAAGAACAAAAAGATTTTCTCTTTCCTTTGCTTTTATTCAACCTTTGAAAAAAAAACCAAAAAGATTTCCTTTTCTCTTTAGTTTGCTTTGTTTTCAGAGATCAGCTCGAGTCCGTGATGGTATTTGATTATATTTCCTACGTTCGATCATGCAAGTGACAAGCAGTAATGACGAAGGTCGACTGAAGGGAAGCAACAAGGAAGACCGGTATGAACTCTTTTTGTTTCTACTTTTGTACATATGCATGTACTTATGATCTAGAGACCAGCTTGTAGCGACATAGTGCTATGTTTACAATGCTCTTCCAGTGGTTCATGCTTTCCTTGTGGCCAGTCTCGAATAACTAGAGTATATAATGTGTTATTGAAATGATCTACATGCATTGCACTGTTCATAGTCTGGTATACTAAGGTGGTATTTCCCTTTAGATAATTTTTGGATTGACTTGGCACATGCTTACACATGTTTAAGACTAAAAAGTCTACTCTGCCTTGATGATCTTTGAGTTTTAGAATAGTTATATCACTTTCATGCCCGATTCAATGTTGCTTTGTCGCTCTGCATGATTATGACCGTTATTGCTCTCTAGTTAGTCGCTTCCCAGTCTTTTGCTAAACCTCCACCTGTACTAAGCAGACTGACTGCTTGTGCATCCAAACCCTTTAAACCTGTTATGCCATATGAGTCCACTATACCTTCCTATACATGGTATTTACCTGCCATTCCTAACGAAGACTTTCATGTACCATCTCGAAATTAATCAAAAGCATTCCTCTTTTTGTGCCTATGTTTTAGCTCATGAGGAAGTAGTAGTTAATTCATGATCTTTTTAAGTTGGACGAGTTTCACCCCTGGATTGCATGTATAATGTGCAAACCCCTAATACGAAAAGGAACTGGCATTGAGTGCGCCCGGCTCGAAAAGATAATATAACAAACAAACCCTCCTTCACGCTTTGTTCATGAGAAATCAGAAAACTTTGGCAGTGATAAACAAAGGAGATTAAGAGGATGTGATCGTCCTCATGCGGGAGCCGTTCCTCGAGACTTGTCCACTCAAAAAGTGATTGAGTTATCTGCTAGCATTCGTTGACAAAATATGCACTTCTCAAAACATGTTTACTTCTGTTTTTTTAAAACCAAAGAGCTCTGGTACATGTTTAGTTTTTGTTTCCAATCACGGGTTTTCAACCTTGCCAATAAAAGCCACGGTTCGAGAGTCTCACCTTCTTTCTTCAAAGCACCGACTAGGAGAGCATAATTGTCATTCTGAGTGTAATGTGCATTGTCCCAAAGTATTACATTGTCTTCTGCATACTTGTGATATGATTTATTCTGAAATTCTTAGTTCTAGTCTCCTTTAAAACTCTGGAGGAGTCTCTGCATTTATGTTTTGCTTCACTCATGGAGGCTAGCGAGATACCACCCTAATATGCTCAAGCTATGTGCAATGTAATCTTGTCTTGATTTTCAGTAATATATTATTTACTTTTAAGTATTTGTGACTGGTCACTTGAAAGAAGGATTGCTCCTTGCATTGTCCTCATAAGTACTATTTCAATACTTGCTAAACTCTTTTCGTAGTACATGCTTATATACATCTAATGAAGCAAAAGAGTTTGTCAAAGTTTTCTTTGTCGCGTCCAGTTCATTGAACTGAATTGCTTGAGGACAAGCAATATGCTAAGCTTGGGGGAGTTGATACGTCTCAAACGTATCTACTTTTCCAAACACTTTTGATATTGTTTTGGCCTCATTCTTGCATGATTTGGACTAAACTAACCCGGACTGACGCTGTTTTCAGCAGAGCTGCCTGTATGGTTTATTTGTGTGCAGGAAAATGGATTTTTAAGTATCTCAGAAAAATCCACGAAAAATCACAGAAAATCCACGCACCCGAAGGAACCAGGAGCCAGAAGTGGGGCCAGAGGGGGGCCAGGGGGTGCCCAGGCGCCCTGTGGGCGCGCCCCGCCGGGCTGCGCTGGGGGGCCGCCTGGGTGGGGCCCACACCCCCTGGTGCCCTACTTTACCTCGTATTTTTACTCCCGACGCAGAAACCCCAGATCAGAAGTTCTTTCGCAGTTTTCCGTCGCGGAGCCGCCGCCACCCTCTGTTCTTCCTCGGGAGGGCTAATCTGGAGGCTGAATTGGCCTCCGGAGAGGGGAGATCGTCGCCATCGTCATCATCATCACCACTCCATCATCCCTCCATGACTTCCCCTTTCATGTGTGAGTAACTCCCCTGCTGTAGGCGAAGGGGATGGTAGGGATTGGATGAGTTAGATCATGTAATAGTTTATCAGATCGTTGGGGGCATGTTCCCTATCATCTACTATGGTGTTTATCATCTTTGCTTCAACTTGTTATTCTTAATGCTTGACACTTAGGGCCCGAGTGCCATGATTTCAGATCTGAACCCTATGTGTTTGTATGAATATATTTGTGTTCGTGATCCTATCTATGAGTTGTTTGCACCTGTTACGGTTCGGAACCGGCGATCCCAAAAGTGACAGCTTGGGACACCAAAGGGGATGGTCCGTAGTTTGAGGATTACATGTATCCATTGAGTTCATTGCTTTGTTCCGGTGCTCTTTGACAGGAGCACCTTAATATCCATAAGTTCCTTTTGGCCCCGTTCCTAGCGGGATGGTAGGGCAAAAGATGTTGTGCAAGTTCTTATTGCAAGCACGTACAACTACCTACGGGATACATGCCTAATGTTTGATATTTGCCTAGATGATCATTACTTTTCTGTGTGCCGTGCCCCAAGTTAGAATCTATCTCATCCATGCAGCGCCCAACCATCCATCTCCCTAGCCTACAGTGTTTTAAACCTTGCTTGTTACTAGTCGCTACTTTTGCTATTTACTTTGCTATCTACTGTTGCTATTTACTTTTTGCTGTTACTTTTACTATCACTACCATCACTATCATATCACTGTTACCACTTATCTTTTGTTGCAAGTAAGTATATTTCAGGTGTGGTTGAATTGACAACTCAACTGTCAAAGCTTATAAATACTCTTTGGCTCCCCGTGTGTCGAATCAATAAATTGGGTTATTCTTACCCGCGAAGACTATCTCGATCCCTTACGGTTGAGGGTTATCAGCATGGAAGATATAGACAACCCTAGTTGATACATGAGCTGTTCGAGCATACAAAACATAATTTTATTTGAAGGTTTAGAGTTTGGCACATACAAATTTACTTGGAACGTCAGGTAAATACCGCATATAAGAAGGTATGGTGGACTCATATAGAATAACTTTGAGGTTTATCGAAGTGGATGCACAAGAAGTATTCCCGCTTAGTACAGGTGAAGGGTAGAAAAAGACTGGGAAGCGACCAGCTAGAGAGCAACAACGGTCATGAACATGCATTAAAATTAATCAACAATGAATGCAAGCATGAGTAGGATATAAATCACCATGAACATAAATATCGTGAAGGCTATGTTGATTTGTTTCAACTACATGCGTGAACATGTGCCAAGTCAGATCACTTAAATCGTTCAAAGGAGGATACCACCCCATCATACCACATCACAACCATTTTAATATCATGTTGGCACACAAGATAGACCATTATAAACTCTCAGCTAATTAAGCATGGCATAAGCAGCTATGATCTCTAATTGTCATTGCAAGCATGTTTCATTCATAATAAGCTGAATCAGGAATGATTAGCCATCATATTTACAAAAACAAGAAAGTTCGAGTTCATACCAAATTTTCTCATCTCAATTAGTTCATCATATATCATCCTTATTGCCTTTCACTCGCACGACCGAACGGTGTGGATAATAATAATAATAGTGCGCGTGCATTGGAATAAGGTGGAATCTGCAGACATTTAATGCAAGAGAGAAGACAAGGAAATGTGGCTCAAGGTTAAATCAACAACAAAGCATATGAGAGCCACTAAGAAATTTCAATCATAGTCTTCTACTCTTAACCCGCAAAGAAAAGAAACGAAACTATTTACACAGGAATGCTCCCAACAAGCAAAAGAAGAACGGGAAATCTTTTTTGGGTTTTCATTTTAACTACTACTACAAGCAAAGAAAGTAAACTAGCTAGAAGCTACAACTAATATTTTTTTGTTTTTATGGGTTTTTTCTAGCACACAAGAAAAAGACTAAGAAAAAGAAATTGAAACTAAGCATGGATAGTACAGTGAAAGAGTGTGAGCACCGACAACTAGAATAAGTGTGTGAACATGAATGTAAAGTCGGTGAGAAACACATACTCCCCCAAGCTTAGGCTTTTGGCCTAAGTTGGTCTATGGCCAGTATTGGCCTGACGGATATCCAAAGTTGTAGTTGGGGTTGTACTGAGATGCAGCAGCCACTGCATGTTGAGCTGTAGCTCGAAGGCGGACTGCCTCTGTCATGTTATAATAAGCATTTGCTTCCTCCATAGTTATGGTGTATCTCCCTTTTGCCTGAAAGTTAAACAAAGTGGGGGCAAGGAAGAAAAATAGGGATGGCATGCCGCCTGTTAAAGATTAGTCGATATTTGAGGGTTTGATCATCCCACTCTATAAACTGGTGACTAGTCATAGCATGGCAATCTAAATAAGCAGGAGGTAAAGATTCATCATTCTCGTGCACAAGCACACCAAGACGGCGGGCTATGCGAGTGGCATAAATCCCACCAAATAAATCTCCATGCAAACCATTATGGTGTAGCCTACATGCAACAATGGCTCCCAAGTTATATTGTCTATCACCTAGTACAACACTCCAGAGAACACTAAGATCAGGGACACACATGTGACAAGCCTCATCCTTACCGTTTATGCATCTACCGATAAAGAGAGCAAAGTAATGAATAGCAGGAAAATGAATGCTCCCTATGGTAGCCTGTGTGATTTCTCTAGATTCCCCCACAGTGATACTAGTAAGGAAATCTCTAAATTCAGATTTGCAAGGATCACCCATACTGCCCCACTGAGGGAGCTTACAAGCATCATTAAAATCTTCTAAGTCCATGGTATATGATTTATCATAAAGGTCAAACAAGACAGTGTGAGAATTACGTGAAGATGAAAATTTAAACCTTCTCACAAAGCTATCAGTTAAGCCACGGTATTGAGGGCACTTATCTTGTATGATGCCCTCGAGGTCAGCATTGCGCACGTATGCGTAAAATTCATCCTTGATGCCAGCCTAATCCATAAAGTCATCTGACGGCCATTCACAAGGCCGTACGTCAGCATTCCTCGGTAGTTCATCGTCCGGCTCACGGAACGCGAGCCTCAGTTCTTGCTTCCTTGAAGAACCACCTTGGAAGTTTTTCCTATGCATTTTTCTGAATTTTTCTGAATTTTTTAGTAACTCACAATAAAAGTTAACCAAACTCAACAAGTTTGATAGCAACAACTCCTACTAGTGCCTAGAGACTATATCATGCATTAGAACGACTTGGGACCAAGGAAATTTGACATGCAAGCTCAAGAACAAGGTCACTACAGCAGCATAAATTTGCAATAAATAAAGCACTGGAACAAAAACTAATTGGACCAATGGAGGATTCACATACCAAGGAACAACCTCCCCAAACAGTTTGGTGAATGGTGCTTTGAGCAAGGAGATCAAAAATGGCAACAAGATGAGCTAGAACTCAGGTTTGAGCTGGTTGGTGATTTTTTTGGGAGATAGAAGAAGAGCATAGGTGCAGGAATAAGTGGAGGGGGGCCACGTGCGGCCCACGAGGCAGGGGGCGCGCCCTGGGCAGGGGGCGCGCCCTAGACCCTCGTGGCCAGGTGCTGGCTCCCCTCGCTGTGTGTTCTGTGCCATATTTCCTCAAACAATCTAGAAACAATCATATTTCATTTTCATGGCATTTGGAGAACATTTATTTCCAGGGTATTTTTTATTGCACGGATAAGTTTGGAAACAAAGAGAAAATACTATTATTGTTTTATTTATCCTAATTACAAAAGGTTGTGCTATCTAGATTCACCTATCCAATGTGAATAGGATCGATATGGTTGACTAGATGGGGGAGGGTGAATAGGCAACTAACAATTTTTAGCTTTACTTAACCAATTTAAACTTACTAACAAAGTAAGTTGTCTAGATATGCAACTAGCAGGACAACTTATAGGAAGCAACAATAACAACCACACAAGCAAGCAAGCTAAGGTATACAATGAAAGCTTGCACAAGTAAGGGGAAGAAATAACCACAAGTGGAGCCGGTGAAGACGAGGATGTGTTACCGAAGTTCCTTCCCTTTGAGAGGAAGTACGTCTCCGTTGGAGCGGTGTGGAGGCACAATGCTCCCCAAGAATCCACTAGGGCCACCATATTCTCATCACGCCCTCACACAAAGCGAGGTGCCGTGATTCCACTAGTGGTGCCCTTGAAGGCCGCGACTGAACCTTTACAAACAAGGTTGGGGCCCTCTCCACAACTGAATTGCAGGCTCCCAACGAAACCACGGAGCTTCACCACAATGGATATGGCTCCGAGGTGACCTCAACTATCTAGGGTACTCAAACACCCAAGAGTAACAAGATCCGCAATGGATTAGTGGGGGAATCAAATTTCTCTTGGTGGAAGTGTAGATCTTGGCCTTCTCAACCAATCCCTAGAAAATCAACAAGTTTGATTGGCTAGGGAGAGAGATCGGGAGAAAAAGAGCTTTTGGAGCAACAATGGAGCTTGGGGGAGAAGAGGTGAGTGTTCTAGAGGAGGAAGAACACTTTATATAGTGGAGGGGAAGAGTGAACCGTTACACTCTTCTCAGCCCGCACAGAGCGGTACTACCGCTGGGCCGAGCGGTACTACCGCTGGAGCCAGCGGTACTACCGTGTCCCCCAGCGGTACTACCGCCCTGTGATAGGGACGGGATCTGGAGGAAGGAAGCGATGGTAGCCGCGGTGGTGGCAGCGGTACTACCGTAGTTACCACCGTTGAACCCGACACGAAAAAATTTCGTCCTGAATCGACACGGAGGTGGGCAGTAGTCGCGGCGGTACTGCCGCATATGAGCACGAGCGGTACTACCGTGCGTCTGCAGTGGTACTACCTCTTAGCGCGCATATGCGGTACTACCGCGCAGGCTACAGTACTACCGCGCCCATAGAAGAAGCTAGGACAGAAAGATGATGAGGGTGCAAAATGAGTGTGCGTGATGATTCCACCCTGGCCTTTCTAATGCAGACCCCCCCTTGATAGTATGGTGTCTCCTATGACTCAAGTCCACCAAAACAAAAGCCTAGCACGACAACCAGTCTTGAGCTGAAAAACTTGGAGGGTAGATAACCGTTTCATGCCTCTGGATATATATCTGAAACACTTGGCATACACGATTAGTCCGCAAACGCATTGTCATCAATTAGCAAAACCACAACGGAAGGGACATGCCCTTACAATCTCCCCCTTTTTGGTGGATTGATGACAACATGGGATTTGCACAAAAAGTAAGAATAAGTGAGGAGTAAGCAAACCCCACAAACTACAAAAGATAGACAAGCTCCCCCTAGATGTGTGCTTAAAAGGAGTTGCTTGTGGAAGGCAAAGCACACACTCTATGATCAAGGCCCCCCTATCTTTTATAATCCGATAACATCTAAACAATGAGGAGACAAGAGTAAGTAACACTGTAGGTGCAGCAGGATATAATCATGAGTTAAGTAGCACATACTAGAGTACTTGAAATAAAGGATAGCATAAGTCTCACACAAATAACGGTAGCTGAGTCTCACAAACACACCAAACCAGAACAAAAGGCGAAAAGCATAGCATCGAAACACACGACAACGCAAATCACGCAAATCACTTCTCCCCCTTTGGCATCGAGACACCGAAAAAGGGGAGTGGAAGACACAATGTCATCACATCGCTGCAGGGTCATCTGCACCTCCGTCATCGGCTGGGGGCTACTCGGGGTCAGAATCGGTCCAATGATAGTGCTGACGAACCCAGTCGTCCTCATCAGTGATCCTGCCCTCAGAGCCGCTGTTAACAGTGGCAGCGAGCTGACGCATAAGCTCCTTGTGGCGAGACCTGGACTTCTTCTCAGCGACATGGGCCATGTACTGACCGTGGGACTCCATGCAGAACAACTTCTTCATCTTCTTCTTCAGCTTCTTGGCCCAAGATGGCTCAGCTCCAAGTGGCATATAGTCATCATCGTCATCATCTTGGTTAGCCTCTGCCTCAGGATTATCAGCATCAGCCAGAATGTTAGGCTGAGTAACCGGAGTGTTCCAGAGATCCTTCCTCCTGAGCCTCTTGACCTCGTGAGAGACCAACTCGTCAGTCTGTAGAGCGTATCCTGCGTAGGTGTGCTCCCACGCTTTCTCAATGAGGAGCATGATGTATGGAGCATAGATGAGACACTTACGCTCTGAGATGGCAGACAAAAGTTCAGACCACATGACATGAGATATATCCAAAGTTTCTCCAGTGTTCGGTTCCTTCTGGCGCTGGTAGAAAAGAAGCATATCCACAAGGTAAGAGTGGACCATATCGTGGTTCCCAATGCGAGGGAAAAGAGTCTCCCTGAAGATGCGGTGAAGGATGTCCAGATACACAGGCAACACATAAATCTCCTTCAGGGTCTCTGGGTTGACCTTCTTAGTGCAGTATGGCCACAGATTCTTCTTGTGCGTGGAAGTAGCATTCCGATGAGGTCGAAAACCGACTGAGCTCTCCAGGCCAAGATCTTCAACACCAAGAAGTTCCATGAACGCTTTCCACTTAACTACCAGATGCCTTCCATTGGTCATCCACGTCAAGGTCCTTTCTGCATCAGTGTCTAGGTGAACGGTGACATAGAACTGAGCCACCAGATCAGCATCAAAGTCCTTGTTGAAAGATATGATGTTAACAATGTTCAGCTGGTTGCACATTTCCAAAGCTTCACCGAAATACTCTATGTCCTTCTCCAAATAAGCAACATCGATTGAGCGCACATCAACATAGAGATTCTACTTGGCCTTGATCACATCGAAGTAAGTAGCATATTGAAACCTGTTCCAGAAAGGCCGGTTGACAAGGGTGGGCTCTTGTGCAAACTCATAGGGATTGCACCGACGCCTCTCCCAAAACTCCTTGTTTGACATCTCCGTGACAGTCTTGGCCTTCTTAGCTGGCTTCTTGGCAGTGCTCTTGGCCGGCTGTTGTGACTGAGAGGGAGGAGCACTGGACGACGGAGCCCCTACAGAGCCACTGGCAGACCCGTCTGCTTCCTCAGAGGTGCGATAGCGCTTTGAACTGGCACGCCCGGGGTTGATGCGACGAGCAAGGTGTTCCGATGGATCATCTCCTGAAGACAAACACACACACACACACACAAGAGACACAAAGAACGGACAAGCATAAGACACAAGACAAAGAGCAAAAACAGAATCAAACTTTGGTAGGGATATGTTGGAGGATGGCCTCTCCGCGGTACTACCGCATAAGGGAAGCAGTAGTACCATGGGAAGCGGTAGTACCGCATATGGGAAGCGGTAGTACCACTCTCAGCGGTAGTACCGCATATGAGAGGCGGTAGTACCGCTCCGAGCGTAGGAACAGCAGTTCCCCCGCACGATGGCAGATCCGGTACTACCGGAGAGGCAAAGAACAAAAATAGCCCTATCAAAGTTCAATCCTAGCAGTAAAACGGAGTTCACCATCCTACTCAAGCCTTGATTTGGCCAAAAATCGAGGAATGCATGCCCATGGTCCCTAAGAACCTGGATCTGAAAAATAGAGGCAACAAGAGAGAAACGAGGGGCAATATCGACATCTATGGCTTGAGGAAGGGGTGGGGATTGATCCCACCGAAGGAAAAGGTGAGGCACCGCCCAGAGAAATCACCCCACCGGCGACCTTGTCGCTGGTGCTTCGTTGGAGAGGAAGATAAGAGACGGGGGAGAATGAGTGTGGGAAGAAGAAAAACTTCCCGACCCCCCACTTAACCCCCAGACTCGCGCTTCCGCGGTAGTACCGCTTCAATCGGGCGGTAGTACCGCTTATGTGAGTAAGCGGTAGTACCGGGCTATCGAGCGGTAGTACCACCCAACTTGGGAAGATATCTCCGAACCTGAAAATTTGCTCCCAAGAGTCTCCCAGCGAGGAAAAACACCACAAAGAGAAGAGAACCACAGGAGAACGAAAGAAACAACAACTCTCAAAATGACCAACAACCAATATAAGAGACACACATCTCTTGAGAGATAGAGATGGCGGTGGTCGAGGCCAGCTATTTTTGAGTGACATGGTATGGCACCGCGAAGATTTTAACCTTGAGCCCATGACCACTACTCATCTTTGAAGCACATTAGTACCAACAAAAGTTGAATGTGAAAGATATGATCAATTTGTGCATAATGGGGGGAGAGAGAGTTCATTGAGAGAACAATGCTCCCCTATGTCCATGCCTACATCTAGGCAAGATCATCATGTTGAGTGGGAGGAGTGTGTGCAAGGTTTTAAGCCACATTGCTCAAATCTATGATATTTTGCTCATGCCTTAACTCGCGAAATCTTGCTTCATCCAATGGCTTCGTGAAGATATTTGCAAGGTTATCATGAGTGTTTACATAGTGAAGCTCTATTTCTCCTCGCCGAATATGATACCGGATGAAGTGATACTGAATCTCAATATGCTTCGTCTTGAAGTGTTGCACCGGGTTGAGAGAAATCTTGATGGCACTTTCATTGTCACACCAAAGAGGTACTTTGTCACAAGTGACACCGTAATCCTTTAAAGTTTGCCTCATCCATAGAAGTTGAGCACAACAACTGCCAGCTGCCACATACTCCGCTTCGGTGGACGAGAGATACACACAACTTTGCTTCTTGGAAGACCAACTTACAAGGGAGCAACCAAGGAATTGGCACCCTCCGGAAGTGGACTTCCTATCCACTTTGTCTCCCTCCCAATCTGAATCAGAGAAACCTACAAGGTTGAAGTTTTCTCCTCTTGGGTACCATAAGCCAAAGTTTGGGGTATGAGCCAAATATCGAAAGATTCGCTTGACTGCCACAAAGTGACTTTCCTTAGGTGAGGCTTGAAACCATGCAAAGATTCCCACACTCAACATAATATCCGGTCTAGATGCACAAAGGTAAAGCAAGGAACCAATCATAGAACGATATACCTTTTGATCCACCACTTTACCATTGGGATCAATGTCAAGTTGGCACTTGGTTGGCATTGGGGTAGTAGCTGGCTTGACATCACTTAGATTAAACCTCTTGAGCATGTCTTGAGTGTACTTGGCTTGTTTGATGAAGATTCCTTCTCTTCTTTGCTTAATCTCAAACCCAAGGAAGTACTTCAACTCTCCCATCATGGACATCTCAAAATGCGTGGTCATGAGTGCGGCAAACTCACCATTGAAAGCTTTGTTAGGAGAACCAAAGATAATATCATCAACATATAGTTGGCAGACAAACAACTCCCCTTCGACCTTTTTAGTAAAAAGAGTGGGGTCGATTTTCCCAATTTCAAACCCACGATCTTGCAACAACTCGGTAAGATGCTCATACCACGCACGTGTGGATTGTTTAAGGCCATAGAGTGCCTTATCGAGTTGATACACGTGATTGGGGAACTTAGGATCCTCAAACCCCGGGGGTTGTTTGACATATACCACCTCATTAATAAGACCATTAAGAAAAGCACTTTTCACATCCATTTGTTGCAAATTAAAGTTATGATGAGAAGCATAGGCAAGCAACAAACGGATAGATTCAAGGCGAGCAACGGGGGCAAAGGTTTCATCGTAGTCGATGCCCTCGACTTGGGAGTAGCCTTGAGCCACCAAACGTGCCTTGTTGCGAATGACAATGCCGTGAGCATCCTGCTTGTTCTTAAAAAACCACTTGGTTCGAATGACATTATGGTTCTCCTTTGGCCTCGGCACGAGACGCCACACTTTGTTGCGCTCGAAGTTATGGAGTTCTTCGTGCATGGCATTGAGCCAATCAGGGTCTTCGAGCGCCTCATAGACCTTTTGAGGTTCAACACAAGAGACAAAAGCTTGATGAGCACAATAGTTTGTTAATTGTCTATGAGTGCTTACCCCCTTTGTGATGCTTCCAAGAATATTCTCCATGTGATGTTCTCTAGAAGCAAGCCTGGAGGCAATTTTTGCAGCACGACGCTCCAATTGCTCTTCAAGTGATAATTGAGGAGCACTGAGTTGATCATCTTGAGCGACGTCAAGAGCTTGATCTTGATGTTGAGCTTCCTCTTGATCTTGATCTTGCTCAGAGGAGAGAACTTGGCCTTGTGCATCATTTGGTGGCTCACCACCATCTTGTGATTGATCTTGCACTTGGCCTTGTTCGTCCGTTTGAGGGCCTTCACTTTGTTCTTCGGAAGCGTGTGGGTCTTGTGTTGATGATGGTTCCACTTGTGTGGAACATTGTCCTTCTCCTTCAGCCTCGAGGGGTTCCTCAATGGGTAGGATATAGCCAGCACCCATTCTTCTTATGGCTTGAGGAGGAATTTTATCACCTACATCACAAGTACCACTTTGCTCCACTTGGGAGCCGTTATTCTCATCAAACTCTACGTTACACGTCTCCTCAATGAGTCCATTGGACTTGTTGAGGACAGGGTAAGCATGAGAGTTTGTAGCATAACCAACAAATATGCCCTCATGAGCTCTAGACTCAAATTAGACAAACGAGCACCTTTCTTGAGGATGAAACACTTACACCCGGAAGTACTTGAGATTGGGCTTGTTACCGGTAAGAATCTCATACGGAGTCTTGTTCAAGCCTTTGCGGAGATAGAGCCGATTGGATGCATGACACGCGGTGTTGATGGCTTCGGCCCAAAAGTTGTATGCAGACTTGAATTCTGCCATCATGGTTGTTGCCGTGTCCATCAATGTCCGGTTCTTTATCTCCGCTACACCATTTTGTTGAGGGGTATAAGGTGCGGCATATTGATGTTTGATCCCCTCATCACTAAGAAACTCATCCAAGGTGTAGTTCTTGAACTCGGTGCCATTGTCACTTCGGATCATCAAGATCTTTGCCTCATGTTGACGTTGAGCTTCATTTGCAAAGTTGATGACGGTTTGTTGGGTCTCACTCTTCTTCTTGAAGAAATATACCCATGTGTATCTTGAATAATCATCTACAATTACCAAGCAATACTTTCTGCCCCCAAGACTATCAAAGGATGGAGGCCCAAAGAGATCCATGTGAAGGAGCTCTAACGGTCTTTTTGAGTAGATGATAGTCGTGGGAGGGTGAGCCGTCTCATGTAACTTTCCTTCAATACAAGCACTGCAAGCACGATCTTTGGCAAAGATAACATTTGTTAGTCCACGGAAATGGTCCCCCTTGAGAAGTCTTTGCAAAGATCTCATATTGACATGGGCTAATCGGCGATGTCAAAACCATCCCACATCAACTTTAGCCATTAGGCATGTCGCGGTCTTAGTGGGTTGCTCCGAGAAGTTAACCACATAGAGACCGTTCTCGACATGTCCAACATAGGCTACTTTAAGAGTCTTGCTCCATAAGAGGGCCACGGTATCAATATCAAAGAATGTGGCAAAGCCCATGAGTGCAAGTTGACGAACCGAAAGTAAGTTGTATGCAAGGGACTCAACAAGCATGACTTTCTCGATCGTGAGATCATGAGAAACAACAACCTTGCCAAGCCCCAATACCTTAGAAGATGAAGCATCACCCCATTCGATGTTGGTGGCCATTGATGAACCTTGATGCACGTCCACCACCAAGTCTTTGCTTCCGGTCATATGATTTGTGGCTCCACTATCGAGCAACCATGATCCCCCACCGGAAGCAAACTCCTACATGAGATCAATGCTTGGATTTAGGTACCCATTTGGTAATGGGTCCTTTGAGGTTAGTAACGAGGGTCTTGGGAACCCAAATAGACCATTCAATGTACTCATAAGAAGAACAAACAAATTTAGCAAAAACATGACCATCACTAGCATGACATAAAACATATGAAGGATTAAAGTCGCCAGCTATGTTTGATGGCATGGCGGAGTTTTTCTTGACTCCACCACTTTTCACATTGTTCTTCTTCTTAGAAGCACCCTCTCCCTCTTTCACAAAAGTTTGTTTGAGAGGAGCAGGTTGCTTGGTCTTGTTGTTCTTCTTATTCTTGGGCTTGGGAGCAAACCCAATTCCTTCCTTTGCCACAACTTCCTTTTGATTGCTCAAAAGATCGTTGAGGTTCTTCTCACCTTGTATACATGATATAAGGCCTTTCTCAAGCTGCTTCTTCAGCTTGGCATTCTCTTCAACAAGATCCACATGCTCGCAACATGGGTTAGTAGCATTTGCATTATCAATCAACACCATGTGAGGAAAGATAGCTTTCTCCTTGGTTAGCGAAACTTGAAGTTGATCATGAGACTCCTTGAGAGAAGCATGTACACCTTTCAAGGCCTTAAGAGCCTTGTCAAGCGTAACAAACTCCTCCTTGAGTCTAGCATGGTCAACCACAAGCTTTGCCTTCTCGTAATTAATCACACGAGAGACAACTAAAGCATGATCAAGATCTTTCCTTAATTTAGTGTGATCATCGTTGTGTGACTCCTCAAGAGCCAAACGAAGACCATGTTATTCCTCCAGAGCATTAGAGAGATCCGATATCTCATCGGCATAGTCTCGACTATGACCTTCCATTTTTGAAATGGTCTCCTCGTGAGCCTCGATCATGTCATTGGCCTCACCGAGTTGTTCCAAGAGAGCAATGAAGTGCTTCTTGGGTTTGCCCTTAAGTTTTCTCATAAACAACTCAAATTCATTCTCTTCCTCCTCCGCCCCTTGACTCTCATCAATACAATCTGTCAATGAGGGATTAGAGGTGATGGTAGTGTTGATGTTGGGAGTTACCTTGTTGGTGGCCTTAGCTATGAGACACTTGGCGGTGATGTTCTCATTTGGTGAGTCAAAGAGAGATGAGCATGGAGTAGTAGCAATAGAAATGGTGGCCATGGTGACCACCTCATCATCTTCATCATCATCATCATCATCCTCAACATATTCTTCTTGGGCCACCAACCCTTTGGGAGGGGTCTTCTTGTTGAGGTTGTTCTTGTTGGGATAAGACTTGGCCTAGTCCTTCCGGATAAGCTTGCCTCCATAGTCTTCTCTTTTCTCATATGGGCAATCTACAACAAAGTGGCTCACATTCCCACAGTTGAAGCATGTCCTCACTCGTTGCTTGCCCTTTTTACCACTTGAGTTGTTCTTGTTGAAGTTGGGCCTTGAGTTCTTATTGTTGCCCCAAAATTGCCATGATGCAAGAGCCATGTGCTCATGATAGGCATATTTGGTGTCCTCGGGGCAACTCTCATCGTCATCCTCTTCCTCCTCTTCTTCCACACAAGCCTTGGCCTTCAAGGCAAGGTTAGGCTTCCTTGATCGTTGAGCTCTTAAAACCGCATTATCGGCGGTCTTGTCCAAGATCCTCAAGGCAACGAACTCATCCAACACTTCACTTGATGACAAAGTGTGGAAGTCCGGTCTTTGGCGAATAACGGAGGACATGGCCTTGTGGTAAGGCATCATGGCCTTGAGAAACTTGCGCTTGATCCAATTGTCATCCGTGTCCTTGCTCCCATGATCTCGAAGTGAAACCGCAAGAGTGGTTAATCTCCGATAAAGTTCACGGGGATCTTCATCTTCGATCATAGCAAACTCATCGGCTTCATCTTGCACAACTTCATAGTTTGAGCGTTGAATGCTTGCGCTTCCCTTGTACATGGAACCAACATGCTCCCATGCTTCCTTGGCCACGGTGAAGGGTCGAAGATGTGCAATGTCTTCCAGAGGGATAGCATCTTGAAGTATGCAAAGAACGGACTCGTTGAATTGATGATCCGCAGCTTCCCTCGGAGTTAAGTTGTCGGGATCATGTGGGTAGAAACCTTGCTCAATGATTCTCCAAATATTAGTAGAACAATGATTTAAATGACGTCTAAAGCAAAACATCCAAGTAGGAAAATCAGATTTTTTTCACAAACTTAGGAGGAGGACCAACGGAATTTAAATGTGGAGTAGGAATGGGTCCTCCATAGTGGGTAGGAGGAGCGGAATGGGCAAAAATCCCGCTCCCATTTTAAGAAATCGGGACTTGCTCACTACTAGCTTCTCCCTTGTCGGGAGTAGCCTCCGACACATTGGTAGCGGGACGAACCACTTCCAACGGTGTGGTGGATAATTTAAGTCCCTCAAGCAATTCCTTAAACATGCCTTTGACCTCGGTCGCTAGTGATTCTTTCCATGTGACCATCGCCACATTGAACTCCTCACGATAGACCGAGGCACCCCATCGGACGTAGGCAAGGACGGAGCTCCACCGGAGTGTCCCTCCATCTCGACTACGTTGTCACCCATACTCTTTGGACGGTAAAGTCCTTATAAAGAGACGAGGCTCTGATACCAATTGAATAGGATCGATATGGTTGAGTAGAGGGGGGGGGTGAATAGGCAACTAACAATTTTTAGCTTTACTTAACCAATTTAAACATAGCAACAAAGTAAGTTGTCTAGATATGCAACAAGGAGGACAACTTATAGGAAGCAACAATAACAACCACACAAGCAAGCAAGCTAAGGTATACAACGAAAGCTTGCACAAGTAAAGGGAAGAAATAACCACAAGTGGAGCCGGTGAAGACGAGGATGTGTTACCGAAGTTCCTTCCCTTTGAGAGGAAGTACGTCTTTGTTGGAGCGGTGTGGAGGTACAATGCTCCCCAAGAAGCCACTAGGGCCACCATATTCTCCTCACGCCCTCACACAATGTGAGGTGTCTGTCACACCCTGCATTTTGTAGCATGTCATTTGCATCAATAAATTATGAAAATTTGGACCAGCAAATTTTTCTGGCATTATTTGGCTTTTATTTGGAATTAAGTTTTTCTCCCTGTGTTTTTCTAGTGCTCTTTAAAGTCAACTGCACCCTCTTGTAGATTCCATCTCCATACCCAAAACTTCTGCCCAATGATCATACCAAGTGTTTATAGCAGTATAGTATTTTCTTATAAAAATTAATTTGGCCAAAATGTATTTTCAAAAATTAGATTTCCAAAAACCCCCTGAATTGAGGTTTGCACTGCAAGTGCCTGATTTAGGGTGAGAAAATTATTTCAAAAAGTATATTTGAAACCTAGTAGATATAGGACTCCCATACACCACAAAAGTATAATTTTAACAGTTATTTTCCTATTTTATTTAAAAGCTTTTTCTTAAGGCCAGAAATGGTCTTTAATAGGGAAAAATTATTTAATTATTTCAAAAATATTTGCCAAAATTCAGGGAGACTCATAGGACATATATTGTCCATATATAAGAGTTTCAACACTTGGTCATGTTCAAAATATTGGACAAATCCCTTAGAAATCCTTTCTGGATATTTCAAGCTTTTGAAATATTTACAAATGAAATATTCTCTAAAAATTCCAGGGAAATTCTATCATGTCATATATGACATATTTGATGATCTTGCCAAGCCCCATGCCTCGGGAAGCAAGAAAACATCATCAAAACCCCTCAAAACCATTCTGTCCATATCTGAAGTTTGAGCAACTTTACATTGCCAAACTTGTCCAAATGCTCTCAAACTTGGTACATGTGCTAGAATGGTCTAATAAGGCATCTAGACCAAATGGCACAAGCTTTGGAGAAGGGTAACTTGATCGGAGTACCCCAAAACCATTTCTGTTCAAATTCAAATTTGAACAACTTTACATTACCAACTTTTTACTTGGGGCTTCAAACTTTGTGGGCATGATCACAACCCCAAATGATGACACTACACCAAGTTGTGCATCAAGGGGAGATGATTAGCTTGACTCCAACATGGTGCAACCATTTCTGTTGATTTCTAGGGTTCACCAAAGTGACATTGGCAAGTTTCTTCAAATAAGCCCAAACTTGGTGAAACACCCTATTTCCATATGCCATTTAATCATGTTAAGTGTCATGGCTAGTGGAGATCATTTGACTGCTCTAAACCACATCAAGCACCTTCTGGTGATTTCCCAAAGTTACCATTTTCACCTCTTCTCCTGTTCTCATTGAGCCCAACTTTCTACCACAGCTTCCCCAGATCCCCTTGCACCTCCAGTAACTTCCCCATGGCCAGAGATCAATAATTGAGGGGTGAAAACCCCATTTTACCTTGCTGGACAGCCTAGTTTTCACCTTCCCTCAGCCTCCCTCCTCTTCCATTGCATAACCAGGGCATCCAAGACCGCATCGCACTTGTTTACTCCACCCCTGACCCCCCAGACATGGTGGCCGCGTTCAGCAAGCCAACGGCATGCCCTGGCATGCAATAGGCGTGCTCCAGAGCGCGCTACAGTGCACACCCGCACTGTAGCTTCCTCCAATCAGCCGGCCCCGACCACCTCGTGCTTCCCCCGCGCGCCATTCGATGCTCCTCGACGTCCGCAACGCGCCCCGGCGCTATCCCCCTCCTCCTTCTCCCTCCTGTGGCTGCCCTCGCACGCGCGTCGGCCGCCCGCGAGCTCCAATCCTCTGCCTCACACGCGCGCTGCTCTGGAAGCTTCCCTCGCTCTCTCTCTTCCTCTCCCCGGCCCTGGACTGCATCCAGCAACTCCGCAGACACCACCCCGACTCCTCCCGAGCCCTGCGGCAACGAGCAGAAGCTCGCCGGCGCACAGGTCCACGGCACCTCGCCGCTCGCCTGTAAAAGGACCCCCCGCACTCCTCCTCTCCTCACCAACTGCTCCCTCACCCACTCAATCTTCCCCCTGCGCCACTCACTCCACTCCAGACAGGCCCGAGCTCGAGATCGAGCTCGAGCTCCGCCGCGGCGGCTCACCATCGTCCGCTCGGTATAGGCCATCCCAGCCACTCCTCTCGCTCGATCTAGCACCGCAAGCCTCCACTGATCACTTTCCCCTCGTTTCCCCTCTCTGCAGCTACTAGAAACGACCGGAACCACCACAACCCGAAGCTCCTCCGCCGCGTGACCTCGCCGCCGGTGAACCAGGCCACTCCGGCGACCCACACCACCTCCACCAGATCGGCGACACCTCGCTGACTCCATCCCTGCCCTTAGCTCGCCCTGCCGTGCCCCGAATCGTCGCCCGTGAGCTCATCGGCCCTCTGTCGGAGGGTTAGGGATGACAGGCGGGCCCCGCCTGTCAGCCTCCCCTCGCCCTCGCCCCTCTCTCCTCTCACTGACGCCGGGCCCCGCCCGTCAGGTTTGAAAACCAGGCACGCACGCTGGCGCCCGTGCGGTGGGCTGATTCGCCCTGGGCCTACTGCACTATGGCCGTTCTGGCCTAGTTGCACAGGGCCCTTTTTCTTTTTCTTTTCTGTGGGATTTTCAAATAATTCCACATGATTAAATATTTATCCAAATGAAATAATTCCAGTTCCTAAAAACTTGTAAAAATCCAACCTATTTAATGATGTCACTTTCACCCATATCCATGGACCTTTTCTGTTCTGTTCAAATTTAAATCCACGTTTGAACACTAAAACCTCTATTCAAAAATTCATGTACCCCATTCTGTCACTCCAAAACTCAAACTAAGAATTTTGGCCATCTTAGTTTTCCCTCTAGTATTTGATAAAAATAAGTTGATATTTTTCTGAGCACTTTGGTTTTTCTTTTTTTATTGTGGTCTTATTTTCCCGTTGTTTATTGCAACGATTAGATAC
Source organism: Secale cereale (assembly GCA_902687465.1). Taxonomy (NCBI): domain Eukaryota; kingdom Viridiplantae; phylum Streptophyta; class Magnoliopsida; order Poales; family Poaceae; genus Secale; species Secale cereale. The sequence goes on from LR738710.1 coordinate 752,921,381, forward strand.
CGTGTTTGACGAGGTTGCTAAAGAAGAAGGAGGGGAAGGATTTGAAGACCTTGAAGACCAAGCCAATCCAGGCAAGTAGCCCCTTGATCATGATACCCTTGTGTTCCTCGGAACCCATTTATTTCCGAAATGCATGATGATAAGAGTGACGGTGGTGACCTAGTTGAGAGCCACCACATGATGCATGCCTTACTCATGATCTTGCTATATGCTTAGATGCAATGCAAATAATTAGTAGTGATGCTTAGTGATGCATGTGAGCCATGAATCCTTCGTGGTTGCAATCTTTTCGAAAACCCCATCGGGTGCCCCTAATGCCCGAGGGTGATGTTGAGTTAGGTCATCACTTGAGGAAGAAGTGGTGTGCCAAGAAAGATCTTGTGTGTGGGTGAAATGATGGATTAGATTTATGTGTGACTACCGTCCCAACCAAACTATGCAACCACTCTACCCCTTATGGGACGGGACATTATTGATTACTTAGGCTGATACTAGCATGGTGCCCACATTACTAGTGACGGGAAAGACTTGAGGTCACTCCCGGGACGGGGTCGTGCTTGGATAGACGACCATGACTGTTTTTACAGGGCACCGGACACACCGTTGGTCCCTTCGTGTACGCGCGACATTGAAAATAGGGCAAGTCCCATGATCTATTGTTTGTACTCGAGGGTCGTGCACCAACGAGTGGACCCTATGCTAGTGTCGTCTAGGGAAAGATAATGACTGGGTGCTTCCCCCGAGTACTTGAGGTACTGCGGGATCGTGGGTGACATGAAAGCTTCTCGGATCTTGTGGGTAAAGTGCGCAACCTCTGCAGAGTGTAAAACTATTCGAATAGCCGTGTCCACGGTCATGGACAGTTGGGTGGTGCTACTTAAACTATGTCTAGAATTTTACAATCTCGGTGAAAGTATGTGTGTGTGTGTTGAGTCAAGGTGGTGACTTGACTCGTTGACAGAGAATTAAACTCTATTCATGTTGATATCTGTAACCTGTCTTCGAGGTTACCCAAATTTATTGATGCATGTTACATGATGGTAGAATATTTAATCTAGCTTGTAGCTAGGTTACTCATTGTTGTACAATTGCATTGTTACCTTGAACCAAATCATGGGTTGCTTGCGAGTACATTCAAAGTACTCATTGGCTTGCCACTGGTTATTTAATTGGCCAGGCATGGAGGAGCAGGAATATGAGGAAGAATTCTATGGAGACGAACATGCGAACTAGGACGCTTTCCTAGTTAGAATGCGTGTAGGGTTAAGGCAGATGGCATGGGTTCTACTTATCTATGAAGACTTCCGCTATTCGAGTTATTTGCTATTTAGCCCTTGAGGCTTTATCTATGTAAGACTTGGCCATAATGGTCATAATTTGTGTAAGATGGTATGTATGGATGTAAGACTCTTGTTATTCAACTTCTGTGTGTTCAGTGAGCATTGATCTCTGGGATCACTGTACACGTGCATTCTGTGATCTCGACTCTTAAGTCGGGGTCCCCACAGAGCTGGTATCAGAGCCATCCTGACTGTAGGAAGCCTTAGTTAGCATGGGCGTTAGACCGTTAGTTAGATGAGACCCTTTTCAAAAACCTTCTGAACCTCTCTTCTTTTCTAAACCTTACCAACCTGAGATATCCTCGGCTTATTAACCTCTCCTATTCAACCTTTGTAGATGGCTGTTGTACCTGAAGAGCACCTGACCACTGGGTTTCCCTTGCTTCTCGAGGATAGCCTCCAGGAGTGCCAGTTCCACCGAGCACCCATCCTCACCTACCATGAGCATTGGGTTAACAACACTGAGGTGGAGTACCATGTGGAAGTGATCGTGAAGGCAAACGATCCTCCCACAAGTTGGTTCTTCGAGGGACCCCAGATGGCAACACTACCTCTCGCTGTCGAGGCTGCTGCACTCAAGGCACTAACCCGTCTCTGCGAGCTTCTTCCGGAGATGGCAGCCAAGATGACAACCCGCTTCTTGCCTTACCGGAAGGAAGGTTAAGATGAAAGCAGCGCACAAGCCCCTCCACTGAAGGAAGGACTTCCACTTCGATTCCAGACCTACTTCAGCCTATGTGCCGACAGCTTGGCACAAGATTTGGCCTCGGAATTGATGAAGCTCCGAGAAGAACTTCACAAGACCAAGGCACTTCTTCGTCGAGCTCAAGAGAAGACGGATAAGATCAAGAAGGAAGGTGCGCCTCCCGGACAATCCGCTATCGCGTACTGAGGCGGAAGGCCCTCAGGAGATGTATCTTCCAAGGATGAAGAACCACCCCGGCGGCGCCGTATGACGGCAAGGGAATATCGCAAGCTTTTCCCTGCACCACCGACAAAACACCGCCGTATCCAACTCCTCCACTCCCCCACACCCTCAAGTGACAAGGGGGCCCAGACAGATGAAGACAAGGAGGAAGACCCAGAAGAGCCAGAATACACGACCGAGCATTCCGCCGCTTAGGCATTATTCGCAACTCGGATATGCCAGTTCGTGACTTCTACGGTAGGATAGGTCGTGTAACCCCTATGCGAAGTCGAGTCCTTGTATGGTTCATATGAAGCCATCTAGTGTTTGCTTTTGTTGTGTTCGGATGTATGTCGTATTCTCCCTTCGGGAATATGTAAACGACTCCATCACCCATTTGGATTTTAAATGAATGTGTTTGGTCCTTTCGGCCCTTGCATGATTTGATTAGTGTCACACCCACCCCCTTACTAGGCACCCATCTTTATTGCTTTCCCTCTTCCAAATCATGAGACCTTTTACCGCTCCAACAGGATGCCTGTTGTAACTCGTACTGGTACCTCTACCCAGCAGCCTGAAGCCGGAGCATCTGCCCAATCAGAGGTCGGGCACGACCAAACCAACGACCAAGCTCCACCACCACCACCTCCTCCGAACATGGACATGGCTCAGCTTCTCCAAGCTTTCCGAGAGGAACGCCAAGCCAACACCGCAGCCCTTCAGATGATTGCTCAAGCTGTCACGAACAACCGCCAGCCGACGGGGAATGGCAATGGATGTTCCATGTTGGCAGAATTCAAGAAGCATGCACCGCCAACTTTCATCGAGACTGCTGAACCCCTGGATGTAGACGACTGGGTCCGCACCATTGAGGACTTGCTGGAACTAGTCGGATGCACCGAAGACCGCGAGAAGGTGGCTTATGCTGCCCACTGCCTCGGGGGGACTGCTAGAGCTTGGTGGGATGGATTCAAGGTCATGCATGCTGGGCAAGACATCACTTGGGACAACTTCAAGGCAAAATTCCGCAAGGCCCATATTCCTTCCGGAATCATGGCTATCAAAAAGCGAGAGTTTCGGGCCCTGAAGCAAGGAAGTGGCACTGTCAAGGAGTACATGCAGAAGTTCAGTGTTCTGTCAAGGTATGCTCCTGAAGATGTCAGCACTAATGCTGCAAGAAGGGAGCGCTTCATGGAAGGCCTCAATCAGACTCTGCAGTACTCGCTTGTCGTGTGCGACTGCCCAACCTTCCCTGGCCTGGTGAACAAGGCACTCATGCTTGAAGACAAGCGGCGTGCTCTGGAAGACACTCGCAAGTGCAAGATGGTCAGCAAGGGAAGTTCCAGCAACCAGAAGCCTCGCCCGTGGCAGCCAGCCCCGGTCAAGCCAACCTACCAGCAACCAAGAGCTCCTGCACCTCGCACCAACTATCAGCCTCAGCAGTATGCCAACCCAAGGCCAGCTTTTAATCCCAATAACAGTGGTGGCAACAAGATCAATAATCCAAACCAAGTCACTTGCTTTGGATGTGGTCAGTCAGGACACATCTCAAGGGTGTGCCCCAACAAGAAGCTTGATGCCCCGCGCCCCAATGCGCAGAACCCAGGACAAGGCCGCGAGATGCCACCAAGGAACCAAGCTCCTCGCAACCCGCCTAACCATGGGAAGGGGCGTGTGAATCACGTCACTGCTGAAGAAGCCCAGGAAGACCCGGACTCGTGCTGGGTACGTTCCTTGTCAACTCAGCACCTGCAACTGTCTTGTTTGATTTTGGAGCCACGCATTCATTTGTCACTCAAAGATTTGCATTAAAAAGTGGCATGAACTCTACACCCCTGAATAACCCCATGGTGGTACAAACCCCCGGAGCAAAGATGAGAGCCAAGATAGGCTGTAAGGGAGTCAGTATTACCATTAACGGGGTAGATTTCCTAGCAGACCTTATCGTCCTGAGATCACAAGGCTTGGATGTGATCCTAGGCATGAATTGGCTCATCAAGCACCAAGGCTTATTAGACTATGCCAATCAGACTGTCACTGTGACCAATGACCAAGGAGTCGAAGTTAAGTTTGCTTCCAACTCCTCTTCTGCTCAAACCGCTCAAGTCAACGGTCTGACTGAAGTTGGACTGGAGCAAATACCGGTAGTCTGCGAGTATCCTGATGTCTTTCCGGATGAGCTACCGGGAATGCCCCCTGACCACGACATTGACTTCATCATCGAGCTCATGCCCGGGGCAGGACCCATCTATAAGAAGCCTTATAGAATGGGGACGGAAGAATTAGCCGAGTTGAAGAAGCAACTGGAAGAGCAGCTGAGGAAGGGATTTATCCGCCCAAGTGCCTCCCCTTGGGGATCACCTGTTCTGTTTGTGGCAAAAAGGGACGGTTCCATCCGCTTATGCATTGACTATCGTTCCCTCAATGAGGTTTGATACGTCCAAAACGTATCTATAATTTCTGCTTGCTCCATGCCACTTTTGGGTGATATTGCTATGATATTCATACACTTCCATACACTTTTGATCATATTTGGACTAACCTACTAATCCAGTGCACCCCAGTGCCAGTTTCTGTTTTCGGCTGTTTTTGTATTTCAGGTTTTCACATTACGAGAACTGCCAAGAAAAATCCAGAAAAATTATATAAAAAATCAGCGTTCCAGAACCTACCTTGCGCCCGAAGTACAGCCGGGGGGGGGGGGCACCAGGGCTCCAGGCGGCCTGGCGGCGCGCCCCCCATGGGCCGTGCCGGGGGGCGCCTGGGCCCCCCGAGCCCCGTCTGGTGCCCCCCTTTGGCATATATTTAGAGCTTCCTTCGAAACCCTCGGGATGGAAACTCTTTTTCGCGATCTCATCTCTGTTCCGCCGCTGCCGCCGCTTCCAAGATCGGGAGCACCAGGAGAACTCTTCCCGGCACCCTGCCGGAGTGGAGGATCACCACCGGGAGCTTCTCCACCACCATGGACGCCTCCCGGATGAGTTGTGAGTAGTCTCCCTTGGACCATGAGTCCATGACCAGTAGCTATGTGATGTTCTCCTCCCGTTATTGTGCTTCACTAATTAGTCCTCGTGAGCTGCCCTACATGATCGAGGCACATATGTAATCCTTATGCTGTTGCTATGTTGAGTTTGCTGGGATCCGATGGATTATGAGATTATGTTCAGATTGATCTTGAGTAATATATTTGATCTACCTCTTTTATATTTATGTTCATAAGTAATTCTTGCATGTTCTCCGTTGTTATTTATTGCTTTGGCCAAGTAATACGTAGTGACTCCAAGAGGGAACGTTATGCTCGATTGTGGGTTCATGCCCCTCGATGACTAGCTTGAGTGACAGAAACATGAGTCTAGGGGATGTGCTGTTGCCACAAGGGGGAAAACAACGGTGCTTGTGCCCGTGGGTGCAAGGATTGTTTACTTTACGCAAAGTTCTTTTAATGCAGTTGTCTGTTGCATTGAGTTTACACTATGGGTGGGACTCGCAACTTAATACCAGCGAGATGTTCTGGATAGATATCTCAAGGTGGATGATTAGTAGTAGATATTGATGGATTTCGGTCTACTTACTTTGGCGTACCGCCCATGCTTTGAACCTCAACCTTTCTTGCAATGTAATCAGCATTGGTTTGCGCTCGTAGGTCCTGTCAATTGCCCAGCTGTAATTCGTTTACCTCACATAGTTGATTTATCGTCTTTTGGGAGAGAGACATCACTAGTGAACATCATGAGACTCCGGTCCATATTACCATCATTGATCACATCTGCTATTTACTTTTCGTTATTATTTACTATTGCAAACACTATCTATCACTACTATCATTTGCGTTTAATCCTTTGTGAACTACAAGGCCGGAGGGATTGACAACCTCTCTGTACTCGTTGGGAGCAAAGTTATTTGTATCTGTGTGCAGGTCCACGTTGATTGCTAATATCTAGCGCCGTTAGCAGTTGACACCTACTTGTTGAACCTAGGAGTCTCTGGGGATTCGATCCTTGGCATCTTTGCTAAGGGAAAAACTTCCACAACACTGCATCTTACACCTTCCACTTGGGGTAACCAACGAGGGGTTAGAGGCCCATCAAGTAGTTTTTCTGGCGCCGTTGCCGGGGACTCCACTCTTCAGGAGTGGGGAGTTGCACGCTATCTTTTACCTTTGCTTTTTAGTCTTGTTAGTTTACCTTTCATTTTTGCTTTAGTATCCTTTATCGAAAATCACAAAAATAGTTATCTTGCTTGCTTGCTACTATGGGTTCCACCGAGAACACCAAGTTGTGTGACTTCACTAGTCACAACAACAATGACTTTATCAGCACACCTATCACTACACCTGCCACTTCAGCACCTTCATATGAAATTAAACCTGCTTTACTGAACTTAGTCATGAAAGATCAATTCTCCGGTGCTGGAGATGATGCTGCTTTACACTTGAACAACTTTGTTGAACTTTGTGATATGCAAAAGTACCAAGAAATAGATGGTAATATTGTTAAGCTTAAGCTTTTTCCTTTGAGAGGAGGAGCTAAAATTTGGTTTCAGTCTTTGCCTAGAAATAGCATAGATTCATGGGACAAGTGCAAAGATGCTTTTATTGGAAAATACTATCCACCTGCTAAAATTATCCAACTTAGAAGTAACATAATGAATTTTAAACAATTGGATAATGAACATGTTGCCTAAGCTTGGGAACGTATGAAATCTTTTTTTATGCAGGCTTGAACTTTACCTCGCGGAACTTGTTAGATTCGGCCACGGGAGGAACTTTTATGTCAACTACACTTGGTGCTGCCACAAAGCTTCTCGATGAGATGATGACCAACTATTCCCAATGGCACACCGAACGCGCTCCAACAGGTAGGAAGGTAAACTCTGTCGAGGAGATTTCCTCCCTAAATGAAAAAGTTGACTTGATCATGTCTCTACTTTCGAAGCAATCTACTGTTGATCCTCGTGATGTTCCTTTAAATTCTTTGATTGCTCAAGAACAAGTAGATGTGAATTTTATCTCTAGAAACAATTTTAACAACAATGCTTATAGGAGTAACTTTGGTAACAATCCTAGACCGTTCCCCTCTAATTCTTATGGGAACAACAATGCGTATCCTATCACCAAGAACTCCACTACTGAACTAGAGACTATGCTTAAAGAGTTCATCACTACCCAAAAAGCCTTTAATAAGAGCGTAGAAGAAAAACTACATAAACTATATGATCTTTCTTTTAAGGTAGACCATTTAGCCAATGAGGTAAAATTGCTAAAAATTAAAACTTCTCCTCTTGAGGAGAGGGAGTCACTCCTATAAATGCTATTCAAGTGCAAATTAGTGAAAACATTAGGATGATGGCTAAACTTAAAGAGAGATGGGCTAGAGAAAGGGAGGAAGAAGATAGATAAGAGCCTTCCTACCCACCACACTGTTGCTACTATCCAAGTTGTTGAGAATGTTCAAACTCTTAGCACCCAATGTACTCCTGGTCCCAATGGACCTATTAATGGTGATGCTATGACTATAGAAACTACCAAACAAGTGAACCTTAAGGACACCACTACCACTTTACTTGATGCTAATGACCTTGATTTTGATAATTGCACTCTTAACGAAGTTATTGATTTCCTTCACAAGATGTCTAGAGACCCCCGCACTAGCACGCTTAATCTTGTCTTCACAGAGCATATCACTAATGCTCTCATCAAAGCTAGGGAGGAGAAACTTAGAGTAGAAGCCTCCATACCTATAAAGCTAGAAGATGGCTGGGATCCTATGATAAATTTTAAATTGAATGACTTCTCTTGCTATGCATTATGTGATGTTGGAGCTAGTACCTGTGTTATGCCCAAAAGAATATATGATATGCTTAAATTGAAACCTTATGATTCTTGTTCTTTTGGTGTTCGTCTCGTTGATTCTTCCGTAAAGAAACCTTTGGGGAGGATCGACGACGTTCTTATCATTGTCAATGACAACTATGTTCCCGTTGATTTCACTATTATGGATATTGAATGTGATCCTTCATGTCCAATTATTTTGGGACGTCCCTTTTTACGCACCATTGGTGCTATCATTGACATGAAAGAGGGTAATATAAAATTTCAGTTTCCTCTCAAGAAAGGGATGGAACACTTCCCTCGAAAGAAGATCAAGTTACCTTATGAGTCCGTTGTGCGGGCTAGCTATTCTTTTACTCTTGATAAAATTTGATCTATATGCATTATGGCTAGCTTTAAGGCATAAAAGAAAGCGCTTTTAGGAGGCAGCCCACATGAATATTTTTTTTGCTTTTGTTGTGACTTGATGTTGTTTACTGCTGTAGCATCATCATTGTATCTTTGCTTTTCATATTTGTGCCAAGTATAGCCTCTGATTGCTAGAAAGTTCAAAAGTTGTGAGGTGCTGTCCAGGAAACAGATTCTGTCCTTGGATAGAAAAATTCGTATAAAATCACCAGGTCATCTTTTTGGTCTGAATTTTTTCGACAGCGTTCTCTATATAATTGTATTTCGTGCGTCTGTTCTGAGTTTTTTGATTTGAGTTGCAGAAGTATCCCGAACAAATCAATTACTACCTGCTGTTCTGTTTTTCACAGATTCTGTCCTGTTTTGCCTTTCCTTCATTTTGCAAACCAAGAGCTTGCTTTTTCTTTGCAAAATCCTTTTGGCAATCTTGAGAAACAGTAGAACTTCAAGAATATCTTTATTTCCAGCAAGGTGCAATTATTTTATTAAGGGTACTACCCTCGCTAATCAGATTATGATGAGTTATGTATGAAGGGAGTTTTCAAGTGTGCGAGGGAAGATGATAAAAAGATTCAGGAGTGTCAAGCGCTCAAGCTTGGGGATGCCCCCGTGCACCCCCAAGAAATATTCAAGGAGACTCAAGCGTCTAAGCTTGGGGATGCCCCCGTGCATCCCCTTCTCCATCAACATTATCAGTTCGTCTTTCGTTCCACTATATTTTTATCACTTCATGTGTTATGTGCTATGCTTGGAGCGTCTTGCTTTTAGTTTTCTTTTTAGTTTTTCATAACGAGTCGGAACTCAGCGTTCTTTATGTGGGAGAGAAACACGCTCCACTTCTACCTAGGACATAACATAGAATTTTCATGTCTATCTATGCTCTGTGTGTTCTTTGTCTTTTAATAGCTACTATTATACTCTGCTCTTAGTATTCATGCTTATCTTTTCAAAGAGCTTTTGTTTAGTTGGTTGCTTGAACTCTCTTTAATTACCATGCTCACCTTATTAAGAGAGTTTGCTTCCGTTGCATTGGTTAATATGTCTATGATAAAGATGCTACGTGCATGATGGCGCTTAGTAGTTCAGGTTTTCTTGTGGTTAATCTCAAATAGCTGGGGGGTTCCCAATGTGTTATTGGAGTACCAACATGATTTGTTTGCCTATGATGTGGTATGGTTTAGTAATATCTTCCTTCGAGAATTTATTTTGTTTGACTTGGCGTATGCTCACGCATATTTAAGACTGTAAAGAAAGTCTGTCAAGCCTTGATGATCTTTTATTTCTGAGTAGCGATATAACTACCATGCCTGATTCAATGTTGCTTTGTCGCTCTGCATGATTATGACCGTCATTGCTCTCTTAGTTGGTCGCTCCCAGTCTTTTGCTAACCTCCACCTGTACTAAGCGAACTAACTTTGCAATACATAGCTCATGGGAAAGTAGCTTAAAAACTATTGTGGTAAAGAATATGTTGCTTATGTATCTTATTTCTTATAAGTTGCTTGCTGAGCGGTAACCATGTTTCTGGGGACGCCATCAACTGTCACACTTTTGTTGAATATCATGTGAGTTGCTATGCATGTTCGTCTTGTCTGAAGTAAGGGTGATTTGCCATTGGGTTGAATGAGTATGCATATTGTTAGAGAAGAACATTGGGCCGCCAACCAAAGCCATGTATCATGGTGGAAGTTTTAGCTTGGACATTAATCCTCAATCTCTTATGAGAATATGCTTGTGCATTGAAGAGGAGTCCATCATCTATTTTCTATGTTGTCCCGGTATGGATGTCCTCAAGTTGAGATCTATCAAAAACGAGAAATCAAATGCGTTTTATCTCCTTGGACCTTTGTACAGGTGGCATAGAGGTACCCCTTTGTGACACTTGGTTGAAACATATGTAATGCAATGATAACCCATGGAAATCCGAGCTAATTAGGACAAGGTGCGAGCACTATTGGTATTCGATGCATGAGGCTTGCAACTTATAGGATGTCTTATGCATGACACATATGAAGTACTACTACCGTTGACAAAATTGCTTCTATGTTTTCAAAATAAAAAGCTCTAACACATAACCATTCTTTTACTTTTATGTTGAGTCTCCACCTTCTTTTTGAAGCACCAACTACTGAGAGCATGATTGTCATTCTGAGTGTAATGTGCATTGTCCCAAAGTAGCATTGTCTTTTGCATGATTGTGATATCGTTTATTTTGAAATCATTGTATCTAGTCATCACTTAAACCTTGAAGGTGCCCCTGCATTTATGTTTTGCTTCACTAAAGGGGGCAAGCTAGATATCACTTTATCATATTTGCACATCATGTTCATTGCAAATCTATTTGATGCTTCAATATTTCATTGTAAAACTTTCAGTCCTTTGTGATTTTCTTATGAGGCAACTTAATTACTATAGAATCATTGTCTCAGTAAGCTTTTCTCATATGACTATAAAAAGTCCTATATGGTTAATAGCATGTCACCACAGAAATTATTCTTGTTATCATTTACGTACTCGAGGACGAGCAGGAATTAAGCTTGGGGATGTTGATACGTCCAAAACGTATCTATAATTTCTGCTTGCTCCATGCCACTTTTGGGTGATATTGCTATGATATTCATACACTTCCATACACTTTTGATCATATTTGGACTAACCTACTAATCCAGTGCACCCCAGTGCCAGTTTCTGTTTTCGGCTGTTTTTGTATTTCAGGTTTTCACATTACGAGAACTGCCAGGAAAAATCTAGAAAAATTATATAAAAAATCAGCGATCCAGAACCTACCTTGCGCCCGAAGTACAGCCGGGGGGGGGGCACCAGGGCTCCAGGCGCCCTGGCGGCGCGCCGCCCCTGGGCCGCGCCGGGGGGGCGCCTGGGCCCCCCGAGCCCCGTCTGGTGCCCCCCTTTGGCATATATTTAGAGCTTCCTTCGAAACCCTCGGGACGGAAACTCTTTTTCGCGATCTCATCTCTGTTCCGCTGCCGCCGCCGCTTCCAAGATCGGGAGCACCAGGAGAACTCTTCCCGGCACCCTGCCGGAGGGGAGGATCACCACCGGGAGCTTCTCCACCACCATGGACGCCTCCCGGATGAGTTGTGAGTAGTCTCCCTTGGACCATGAGTCCATGACCAGTAGCTATGTGATGTTCTCCTCCCATTCTTGTGCTTCACTAATTAGTCCTCGTGAGCTGCCCTACATGATCGAGGCACATATGTAATCCTTATCCTGTTGCTATGTTGAGTTTGCTGGGATCCAATGGATTATGAGATTATGTTCAGATTGATCTTGAGTAATATATTTGATCTACCTCTTTTATATTTATGTTCATAAGTAATTCTTGCATGTTCTCCGTTGTTATTTATTGCTTTGGCCAAGTAATACATAGTGACTCCAAGAGGGAACGTTATGCTCGATTGTGGGTTCATGCCCCTCGATGACTAGCTTGAGTGACAGAAACATGAGTCTAGGGGATGTGCAGTTGCCACAAGGGGGAAAACAACGGTGCTTGTGCCCGCGGGTGCAAGGATTGTTTACTTTACGCAAAGTTCTTTTAATGCAGTTGTCTGTTGCATTGAGTTTACACTATGGGTGGGACTCGCAACTTAATACCAGCGAGATGTTCTGGATAGATATCTCAAGGTGGATGATTAGTAGTAGATATTGATGGATTTCGGTCTACTTACTTTGGCGTACCGCCCATGCTTTGAACCTCAACCTTTCTTGCAATGTAATCAGCATTGGTTTGCGCTCGTAGGTCCTGTCAATTGCCCAGCTGTAATTCGTTTACCTCACATAGCTGTTTTATCGTCTTTTGGGAGAGAGACATCACTAGTGAACATCATGAGACTCCGGTCCATATTACCATCATTGATCACATCCGCTATTTACTTTTCGTTATTATTTACTATTGCAAACACTATCTATCACTACTATCATTTGCGTTTAATCCTTTGTGAACTACAAGGCCGGAGGGATTGACAACCTCTCTGTACTCGTTGGGAGAAAAGTTATTTGTATCTGTGTGCAGGTCCACGTTGATTGCTAATATCTGGCGCCGTTAGCAGTTGACACCTACTTGTGGAACCTAGAAGTCTCTGGGGATTCGATCCTTGGCATCTTTGGTAAGGGAAAAACTTCCACAACACTGCATCTTACACCTTCCACTTGGGGTAACCAACGAGGGGTTAGAGGCCCATCAAGGTTACAATCAAGAACAAGTATCCACTTCCCAAGATTGAAGATCTGTTTGATCAACTCAGCGGAGCCAAGGTGTTCTCCAAGATCGACCTCGGATCTGGGTACTACTAGCTCAAGATCAGACCCCAAGATATTCCGAAGACGGCATTTGTAACCAGATATGGCCTGTACGAGTGCACGGTCATGTCCTTTGGATTAACCAATGCCCCAGCTTACTTCATGTATCTCATGAATAAAGTCTTCATGGAATATTTAGACAAGTTTGTTGTTGTCTTCATCGATGACATTCTTGTCTTCTCGAAGACGGAGGAAGAACACGAGCAACATTTGAGGATGGTCCTAGACAAGATTCGAGAGCACCAACTATACGCCAAATTCAGCAAGTGTGAGTTTTGGCTGCATAAAGTTGGATTCTTAGGTCATGTCTTCACCGAAGAAGGATTGTCAGTTGATCCCGCCAAGATCGAAGTTGTGACCCAATGGCAATCTCCAGCGACCGTCAAGGAAGTCAGAAGCTTCCTCGGACTTGCGGGCTATTACCGCAAATTCATGGAAGGATTCTCTAGCATTGCCTGGCCAATCTCTCAGCTCCTGAAAAAGGACAAGAAGTTTGAATGGACGCCTAAATGCGAAGAGAGCTTCCAAGAGCTCAAGAAGAGATTGACCACCGCCCCAGTTCTGGCAACACCTGATATTCACAAGGAGTTCGTGATATATTGTGATGCCTCTTGAACCGGATTGGGAAGCGTTCTGATGCAAGAAGGCCGAGTCATAGCTTACCTCTCAAGGCAGCTACGACCTCATGAAGAGAACTACGCTACTCACGATCTTGAGTTAGCAGCAGTGGTTCATGCCTTGAAGACATGGCGACATTACCTCCTAGGGAAACGGTGTGAGATATACACAGACCACAAAAGTCTGAAGTACATTTTCACCCAGAAGGAATTGAACATGAGGCAACGAAGATGGTTGGAACTCATCAAAGATTATGACCTCAGTGTCCAATATCACCCCGGGAAGGCTAACGTGGTAGCCGATGCCTTAAGCAGAAAGGCTTGCTCCTTGAATGCCATAATTAAGAAGAGGCAGCCAGCCCTGTTTGAAGAGCTGGAACAATTCAGTTTGGAATTGGTCACCCCTGGATTTCTAGATCATCTGGAAGTCAAACCAACCCTGATGGACGAAGTCAAGAAGGCACAAGGTGGGCATGCAAGCATTGAAGGCATCAAGAAGAAGATGAAGCTAGGCAAGGCCCCAGGATTCTCAGAGGACGAACACGGGATTGTTTGGTACAAAGGCCGCATCTGCGTACCAAACAAGATGGAGCTGAAGAACCTGATCCTGCAAGAAGCCCACGACACTCCGTATTCCATCCACCCTGGAGGAACCAAGATGTACCAAGACTTGAAGGAAAGATTCTGGTGGCACGGGATGAAAAGAGAGATTGCAACCTATGTTGCAACGTGTGATGTGTGCCAAAGGGTCAAGGCTGAATATCAGCGACCCGCTGGATTGCTCCAACCACTCAAGGTTCCTAAGTGGAAGTAGGATAAAGTTGGAATGGACTTCATCACTGGATTACCAAGGTCGAATAGAGGACATGACTCCATCTGGGTCATAGTCGACCATTTGACCAAGGTAGCCCATTTCATTCCTGTCAAGACTACTTATGATGGCAACCGGCTGGCAGCTCTCTACATCGACAGAATCGTAAGCCTTCATGGTGTTCCCAAGGAGATTGTGTCAGATCGAGGAACCCAGTTCACCTCAAGGTTCTTGAAGAAGTTCCAAGAAGCTTTGGGAACCAAGTTGTCTTTTAGCACGGCTTTTCACCCGCAGACCGGAGGTCAGACAGAACGAGTAAATCAAATTCTCGAAGACATGCTCCGAGCCTGTGTCGTGGCATATGGAGCCAAGTGGGAAGATTGCCTCCCTTTTGCCGAGTTCTCCTATAACAACAGTTATCAGTCGAGCCTTCAGATGGCACCATTTGAGGTGTTGTACGGACGCAAATGTCGCACACCCCTCAACTGGTCAGAGACTGGAGAAGGGCTAGTCTTTGGACCAGATATTCTCCGCGAAGCAGAAGAGCAAGTCCAACTAGTCAGAGAACGTTTGAAGGTAGCCAAGTCAAGGCAGAAGAGCTATGCTGACACTCATTGCCGGGATATGAGTTTCCGTGTCGGAGACCATGTGTACCCGCGGGTAACTCCTCTAAAGGGAACCAAGCATTTCCACGTTAAGGGGAAGCTCGCACCAAGGTTCATTGGACCCTTTGAGATCACTGCACGACGAGGAGAAGTGGCTTACCAGTTGGAACTACCACCCGAGCTATCCGATGTGCACAACGTATTCCACGTGTCACAACTCAGGAAGTGTCTCCAAGTTTCGAACAAGCCTGATCTCTACAAGTATGTTGATTACCAAGCTATTGATCTTCAGCCTGATTTGACCTACCGTGAGAAGCCCATTCGCATTCTGGATGAAGCAGAACGACGGATGCGAAGCCGCACCATTAAGTACTTCAAGGTCCAGTGGAGCAACCACACGGAAGCAGAAGCAACCTGGGAACGTGAAGACTATCTTAGATCCGAGTATCCCGATCTCTTTTAAGACCTAGTTTAGGAATCTTGGGGACGAGATTCTTGTAAGGGGGGTAGGTCTGTCACACCCTGCATTTTGTAGCATGTCATTTGCATCAATAAAGCATGAAAATTTGGACCAGCAATTTTTTTTGGCATCATTTGGCTTTTATTTGGAATTAAGTTTTTCTCCCTGTGTTTTTCTAGTGCTCTTTAAAGTCAACTGCACCCTCTTGTAGATTCCATCTCCATACCCAAAACTTCTGCCCAATGATCATACCAAGTGTTTATAGCAGTATAGTATTTTCTTATAAAAATTAATTGGGATATTTAAATTAGTGCCCCTGGTTCCTTAGTTGTGCTCACTTTTCCCCACGCTCCAAACGTTTGCTCACTTTTCCCCTCTTCCTTAGCTAAAACTCTCACAAATGCTCATAGCGGCCGCTTGCCGTCTTGACCGTCCATCGACCGTTAATTGCTGACGAGTGGGGCCGACTCTTCGTCTGTCTGTTGCTTGCTGACGGGTGGGACCGCAAGGAGACACATTTGTTTGAATCTGAAACATGTCCTATCTAGACAGGCCGCACTGCACCGCGCCGCCCCGCCCCCTCCGCCGGCGTCGTGCCGCGTCCACCGCAGTTGCTTCTTCCACCCTGTGCCCCTATTCCGTTCGTCAGTGACGCCGCGTCTCTGCCAGATACAGCCCACCTCCCCATCTAGGATTACATAATGATGTTGATTGAGGACACCGGGAATGCAGTGGACCGTGGAGAGGATTGGGTCGAATCCGCGGCAGATAATTCATGGATTAAACCTGGGTAAGCATTGTTTCCTCTCGAATTGACGTTCTAAGTCGTATTGTAGGCCGTATTTGACTTCTGTTTGCTTGAATCGTTCAAATTTGTGCTCGACTTTACCTGGCTAACTGAAGCCTTTATTTCCCTCAACAAAATAGGATTGATCCCGCGCTGGCTTTCCGGCTGGCGATTAGAATGGAAACTAGTGTGATTCGTGGTACTAAACCGCATTTGATTTCATCATTTTTCTATCCCAAAGTGGTAGAAACCAGCATATCTTTCAAAGATTTGCAAGCTGAGCTCAGAAACACCTATCCCTAGAGTGATGCCGATGCTATTGAACTGAATTATTTCAGAAGTGACGAGCAAAGGTTTCTCCCACTAACTTGCGACGACCATATGCCGTTGCTTTTTGCTGGGATTGCTGGCTGTCGATTCGGTAAACTCCAAATCGATGTGCTTCAGCCACACGCAGAACGAGTGAAGGGGAAGGGAGTTCAGACATCATCTGTCTGTGCTAAGAACCAGCACCCCGGCACTCCTTGTAGGTCGACACCAAGTAAAGCAAGTGGTTCATGGAGCCACAACATGCCTGCTTCCAATTGTGGTTCCGATTCAGCTGCTGCTTCTCGTGTACTTTCTGCAGTTGGGGTAGAAGAGGATGCGGAACCTGACGAGGCAGTGCCTACAAATGATGATGAAGACGAGATGATGTTTCCTGAACTGGTCGATGTAGCCAGTCAGCAAGCAGTGGATGACGAATATATGGAGGAGCCCATCAGCCAAGCTAGGTTTGATGACCTGACGATGAAGAGAAGGTGGAGAACACGGACAACTTAATCGAGGATGAAGACGATGGTGATGACATGCCAACAATTGAGTGGAACAGGGAAAAACCTGAGCTTAGTGTAGGTACCATTTTCTAATCAATGGTGGGCTGTCGGAATGCAGTGACAACATGGTGCATTATATCTGAAGACACCTATAAGATTAAAAGGAGTGAGCCAGCAAGGTTCACAGTTTTTTGTCCATATCCTAGGTGTAGGTGGAAGTTGCATGCATCTCGTATGAGAAAGAGAAAATATATTCTGGTAATCCAAGTTTAGCTAGTAATTTAGTTTCAGATTGTTGAGTAAGGTTCCTTAACTGTTTTTTACCCTTTTATTTTGTTTCAGATAAAGAAAAACCCACACAAGCACAGCTGTCCACTTGGAGGGGGAGGGGGGAAGGCCAAAACCAAGCTAGCAAAAACTAGGTGGGTGGCAGATGCTATATTGGATTGGCTGAGAGAAGAACCTGGACTTGGTCCAACAGCACTCCATGGGAAGCTTTTTGAGAAGTACAAGATAGAAATTCCTTACATGAGAATTTTCAATGCTAGGGAAAAGGCTCTTGACAGAATTAATGGTCAATGGAATGACAATTTTCAGCTGCTTTACACTTTCAAAGCTGAAGTGGAGATGGCAAGTCCAGGGAGTGTTGTAGAGATTGACAAGCATACAGTTCAATTCAAAATAAAAGGGAAGTCATTTCAGAAGGAGTGCTTCAGAAGGGCTTTTGTTTGTTTCAAGGCTTGCTGGCAGGGGTTTCTAGATGGTTGCAGGCCCTATTTGGCTGTAGATGCTACACATTTGACTGGAAGATGGAGAGGACAGCTAGTAGCAGCTTCTGCAGTTGATGGACACAACTGGCTATTCCCAGTTGCATTTGGTGTGGTGGAGGCAGAGTCTGAGGAAAGTTGGGTCTGGTTTCTGCAGCAGTTGCGCAACATTATAGGCACACCCCCAGGTTTAGCTATACACACAGATGCTTGCAAGGGTTTAGAGAGTGCAGTGGAAATTGTATTCCCTGGAGTGGGGCATAGGGAATGTATGCGACACCTAGCACATAATTTCAAAAGAAGTTCAAAGGTAAAGTTTATGATGAGAACTTATGGCCAGCATCATACACATGCAGCAAAAGGAAGCATGAACACCATTTGAGAGTGTTGTATGCTCAAAATCCTCTTGTGAAGGAGTACATGGATGCACATCATGGTAAGGTGTGGTCAAAAAGCAATTTCAACGAAATCTGCAAAGTAGATTATGTGACCAGTAACCTTGCAGAATGCTTCAATTCAAAGTTCAAGTCAGTGAAAGGGCTCTTGTTGTGGCAAGCATTTGACAAGATGAGGCAAATGATCATGATAAAGATGGCTCTTCGCAAAAGAATTGCAGAAACACAATATGTTGGTCATCAAATGCTCCCATCACTGATTAAGGCATTGCACTTGAAGGCAAGAAGACTGAAGATGAAATGTATTCGATCTGGTACATATGAGGGAGAGGTTACCTATACTGACACTAAAAATAGGGTATGGAGGTATCCTGTGAACCTAAGTACTAGAGAATGTACTTGTAGGCAATGGCAGATCCGTGGGAAGCCATGCATACATGCCCTACATCCGATGACCATTATCGGGGGTGCAGATGGTGAAGTTGATCAATATTGCTCTGAGTATTTCTCTGTTGCCAAATTTATGGCTGCTTATGCTGACAATGTGCCTGCACTATTGGGGAAAGATCAATGGAACATAGTAGATCCAGGGTTCAAACTCCACGCTCCTGTCATTACTAGACCACCAGGAAGACCAAGGAACCAGAGGATTGGAGCAGGTGAGGAGGGTCGTCTACCAAAGAAGCGTGCTTGCAAAAAATGTGGAGTTCTAGGGCATATTGCTAGGCTTTGTACCAATCCAGTGGATGCATCATTTGGAGAGGAGGAAAGATGGACAACAGCCAATGCTGAGGAGAATGCAGCAGCAATGAAGACTGAAGATGCAGTGGAGAATGCAGCAGCAATGGAGACTGAAGATGTAGTGGAGAATGCAGCAGCAATCATTTGGTATGTGTTTGCACCCTTTGTAGAATGCAGCTACCCTTTTGTTTGCATTTGTTCTCTTTTTTGCCTATGGCTTATAATTTTATTTACCAGCTCTAGGGAGAAAAGGCCAAGAGATGGTGAAGCAGAAGATTTTGAAACCATGGCCTTTGATGGTTTTGAAGCTATAAGAGAGGAAGAGGAGGGGGTAATTATTCCAATTATGCCTTTAAAGATTACTGAACCCATAGATGACCGTCAAATGGTCGTTAAGTGCTCGGCGAGTGGAACTACTCCATCAGCACCTCCACGGGGAAAACACCAAGTAAAGCCCAAGATCAAAAGGAACAAGAGTCTGAAAGAAAAGTGCATCTCAACTAGGGAAACCAGGAGCAAGACGGTGAAGCCAGCTGCAAACACAAGGAGCAAGCCAACAAATTTGAATTAAGTTCTTGGGAAATGTTTGTGTTGTAAATTTGAGGGCGAGTCGATCGCTTAAAACTTGGTAGATTTGTATTAAGATGTTGGCATCTTAAAACTTGGTAGATTTGAGCTACTGTAATAATGTTGGCATTAGTTGTAATAATGTTGGCATCATTTGTAATAATGTTGCTTCTACTTTGGTTCCTTATTTGAGTCAGAATTCAAATTTCCATCAAAATTTGAATTTAAATCAGTATTTGAATTTGGGCCAAAATTTGGATTCGAGCCAAAGTTGAAGTTGAACATTGGAGGTTGATTGCTCTGTGCGGTGTATTTGATCGAGCATTTGAAGTCCAATATTCCTAGGTGAACAGTCCGATTGAGAAATGTGCTAGAAACGAGCTCGAAAGCTTAGGGTAAACAGCCCTATTTGAAAACAAGTTTTTTTACCTTCCCTAAATGAGACAAATATATTTTTAGTAACAATTGTTCCATATATATAGGGTAAAAACGAAGTCTCACTATTTATTGATTAATATTCATATTACTGTATTTTTTTTTGAAAAAATATGCTTTTAATTCAAAACCGTCAAATAACATGTTTTAGATATGAAAATGAAAAAGTAAGTTCGGATCCTTCTTATTCACTCCAAAATGAAGCTATGGAGATTTTTCTGATTTTTTTTGAATTATTTTGTTTTTTTTCAAACCCTAAACCCTCTCTCCCTATTCTACGAACTCTGAACATGTTCATAGGTGATAGCTCATTTGTGTGAAGCCTTCTTTCATGAAAATGACCTACACCAAGTTTATATTTTTTTCTCATAACCTTGTCACATGTGACAGCTATGTGCGCAAGAATTACATCATTTTGATTTTTTTTTGAATTTTTTAAAAACATTTGAAATTGATTTTGACAAATCACTTCAAAAAATGGTTTTTCAAAAAAACGCCCCTATACCGAGTTTATATATTTTTTATGGTAACTAGGTCTCATAAACGGACGAACTACGTTTGTTTTATATTTTTGCTTTTTTTTCTAATTTAGTTATGGCCATTTGAAATCTGATCAAACCCTAATAACCCCGTTGACTCGCTCATAACCCCTCCAAACCCTAGCGTCGATCGTCCGCCGTCGGATCCTACCAAGCGCCAAACACCACCCGTCAGATGTGGGGCAAGCATGCGCGATCCGCGTGATGCATCCTGATTGGCTTCCCCTTCTCCTCTTCTCCATCTAACAGACAAAGGCATCGAGCAGATCTAGCAATTCCTATGTTTATTTCCCCATCTTCTCGTTCTTCTTCCTCTCGACCAATTCCTCTGTTTCTTCCTCTCGGGCGATATGTCGACCTCCTCGTCAGCCCCCCGTTCCACGTGGCCGGTGTATGGTCCAGTGCCGATGACTCGATGCAGTGACTGCCCACGGACTGCGCCACTGAAGCGGTTGACTTCGAAGGAGGAGAAGAATGGGAACTTTGGGCACGAGTTCGTCAAATGCGAGAGCAAGCCGGAGGGGCAGGTTAGATCCTTGCATCCTTTATCTCTAATTTCTCAAAAAATCTGTCATATTTGGATTTAGGTTACATGATTTCGTTTTTAGATCGTGAAGAAATGCTACCATTTCGAGTGGATGGATGATTACATCCAGAGGCTTCAAGGGTTGGGCTTGCTGGATTCGAGGGGGAATGCAATCGGCGAGTTCAATCTGCCCCATGACAGTGCCGCTCCGGCAGCAGCAGCGCGTCTGGAATACCCGACGGTGGTAGATGTCGAACTGAAGACGGAATTGAAGAAGATGAACAAGAACTTCAAGCAGCTGATTGAGTTGAAGAAGCAATACAATCTGATAGCTTTAGGAATACTTGCTCTAGGAATTTTTTAATTGATGGCCATCTCTCATTAGAGATGTTTGTCTACTGTTGTTGCCACTGTTTAGCAATCCTCGTCTATTTATCTCAAATGCAACTCTGTTTAGTACAACTGTCGATCTCTGAATGTATGCAGTTTACTGTTAAGTTTCGACACTTTCAGTTTCGACAGAAGACAACTACCAGTTTCGACAGAAGACAACTACCAGTTCAGTTTCGGCACTTTCAGTTTCATCAGTTCTGCTAGAAAAAAAACCTAGTTCGCGGGCCCAAAGAGAATCAAGCTGCAATAGGCCCACAAAGGATAAATGAGGCCCAGAAACAATCGATGTTTCTTTTTTTGTTTAGGAACGATTGCTTTGTTCTTTTTTGTTTCTGATTGCTTTTTTCATTAATTTGACTGCCCAATCTCTTCTATCTCATTGAGGAATTTTTTTGGCTTTCCTTTATGGGTCCCTTCATTTATCCTTTTGACTAAAGCCAAACGTCTCAAAGTGTAGTTTTCTACATAGTGTAGTTTTCTACATAGTGTAATTTATACTTCATGATTGGAAAAAGAGGTCCAACCCTCTTTTTTATATACTTCAAACATAATGTAGTTTTCTGACTAAAGACAAACATCTCAAAGTATTTGATACTTCAATATTTCTGAAAACCAAAGTATTCTTGGATTTTTTTTTGAAATGAAAGGGGTTTCCCCCCCTGCCCCATTTTATTGAAGCAGAACGATCCAGGACAGTATTCTTGGAATACCTAAAAAATACAGAGCTCTCAGCAAACCAAAGCCATGTACAAATGTACAATATGTTCTTATTTTTAGAAGGCATCTATATTTTTTTGAGGGGTAAATGCTTTGCTTTATTGACCAATAACACGAAGTACAGGAATTACATGTAAATCGAAGGGTTGTAGGAGCCACATATGGCGTCCTTCCCCCAAATGCAAAGCATGTTTAGCTAGGAGATGAGCTTCCCTATTAGAAACTCTCCCTTCATGAACAAAAGAAATATGTTGAAAAACTGAATTTCCATCCTTAACTTCCTCCACTATTGGGCCTGTGATTCCTTGTGCACCCCTGGTCATCCCGGCAAACTGCACTAACCGCGCCAATAGGCGGGGTTTTGCAGACTGCCCAATCGACGTTGATCTTTGCAAACCCCAACGGTGGTGGTCTCCAACTTGCTGTTGTTGCCTGGGTCGCTCTAGCATGCGATAACGGCCAAATCGGTCTTGTCTCCCTCAGCTCATCAATGAATCTGGTGACGAAAGAATAGGTTGCTGCTGGACTCTGGTGCTCTCCCTCATGAATGAGCTTTCTTCGTGCGTACCAGATTGCCCACAAGGTGACTGTCATGCACGTCAATTCTTCCTGAGTGACAGAGGCAAACATACTGAATAACCAGGAGCGAGCAGACGGTTCCGCAGTCGCTAGCATGTGTTCAACCAGCTGTTGATCATGTAGCGCCCATAAGGCATCTATAAAACATCATTTTTAGTTAGTTTGGTTAATTTTTCCCACGCCAATTAGCCGTGTCTAAACTTGGGCCAAACAAAATACAAACATAACAAAGCATTAAGGGAGCCCAAGCATTAATATAACACACATAACTTAACTTAGATAGCGTTGCTAGGGCAACATAAGTTCTTACATATTACATAGATAATAATAATTAGAGTAGCTAGGTCGGGCAACACACACACCAAACTCAAACTACATAGTAGATAGGGTAGCTAGGGCAACACCGCCATGTCTTCACCGTCGTCTTCACCTTAACTGCCGGCTTCACCGTCTTCTTCGCCGCCGGCTTCACTCCTCCTCAAGGCCGTTATCGCCGAGGTAGTACGGGAGGCTGTGCATGTGGTTGGGAGCGGGGAAGATGCTCTCGAAGTCGGTGAAGATGTTATAGGTGGTGAATGCGAAGAACTCGCACCCACACCAATACACCTTGCCGAGCAGGTAGTAGGCATCGAACATGTTGGTGAAGTGGACGACAAGCCCTACCGCAGGAGCGTTGGTGTGGGGACGCTGCTTCACGAGGTTGAACATGGGCGGCGAGCCCGCTGGGAGGTGGTGGAAGCCCGCTGATACGTCCAAAACGTATCTATAATTTCTGCTTGCTCCATGCCACTTTTGGGTGATATTGCTATGATATTCATACACTTCCATACACTTTTGATCATATTTGGACTAACTTACTAATCCAGTGCACCCCAGTGCCAGTTTCTGTTTTCGGCTGTTTTTGTATTTCAGGTTTTCACGTTTCGAGAACTGCCCAGAAAAATCCAGAAAAATTATATAAAAAATCAGCGAACCGGAAATAACACTGCGTCCGAAGGGCAACCTGGGGGGGCACAGGGGCTCCAGGCACCCTGTGGGCGCGCCCCCTCTGGGCCGCGCTGGGGGGGCTCCTCGGCCCCCCGAGACTCCCCCGGTGCCCTACTTTGGCATATATTTAAAGGACCCTCTGTAACCCTCGAAACAGGACTTCTTTTCGCGATCCCATCTCTGTTCCGCCGCCGCCGCTGCTTCCAAGATCGGGAGCACCAGGAGAACTCTTCCCGGCACCCTGCCGGAGGGGAGGATCACCACTGGGAGCTTCTCCACCACCATGGACGCCTCCCGGATGACTCGTGAGTAGTCTCCCTTGGACCATGAGTCCATGACCAGTAGCTATGTGATGTTCTCCTCCCGTTCTTGTGCTTCACTAATTAGTCCTCGTGAGCTGCCCTACATGATCGAGGCACCTATGTAATCCTTATGCTGTTGCTATGTTGAGTTTGCTAGGATCCGATGGATTATGAGATTATGTTCAGATTGATCTTGAGTAATATATTTGATTCACCTCTTTTATATTTTAGTTCATAAGTAATTCTTGCATGTTCTCCGTTGTTATTTATTGCTTTGGCCGAGTAGTAGGTAGTGACTCCAAGAGGGAACGTTATGCTCGATTGTGGGTTCATGCCCCTCGATGACTAGCTTGAGTGACAGAAACATGAGTCTAGGGGATGTGTTGTTGCCACAAGGGGGAAAACAACGGTGCTTGTGCCCGCGGGTGCAAGGATTGTTTACTTTACGCAAAGTTCTTTTAATGCAGTTGTCTGTTGCATTGAGTTTACACTATGGGTGGGACTCGCAACTTAATACCAGCGAGATGTTCTGGATAGATATCTCAAGGTGGATGATTAGTAGTAGATATTGATGGATTTCGGTCTACTTACTTTGGCGTACCGCCCATGCTTTGAACCTCAACCTTTCTTGCAATGTAGTCAGCATTGGTTTGCGTTCGTGGTCCTGTCAATTGCCCAGCTGTAATTTGTTTACCTCACATAGCTGTTTTATCGTGTTTTGGGAGAGATACATCACTAGTGAACATCATGAGACTCCGGTCCATATTACCATCATTGATCACATCCACTATTTACTTTCCGTTATTTATTTACTATCGCAAAAACTATCTATCACTACTATCATTGCTTTTAATCCTTTGTGAACTACAAGGCCGGAGAGATTGACAACCTCTCTGTACTCGTTGGGAGCAAAGTTATTTGTATCTGTGTGCAGGTCCACGTTGGTTGCTACTAATCTGGCGTCGTAGCAATTGACACCTACTTGTTAAACCTAGGAGTCTCTGGGGAATCGATCCTTGGCATCTTTGCTAGGGGAAAACACTTCTACTTACTGCATCTTACACCTTCCACTTGGGGTAACGAACGAGGGGTTCGAGGCCCATCACCCGCATGGAGGAACCCCCGTGCAAGCTCAGTGCTACCCCTCCAGCGTGAGAACGCCCACACGCGGAGCGATTCCTCGACGACGACGTTGGCGGGGTACCGCCATTCCGGCACGGTGGGAGGCTCCTGGAACGTCGGCCCGTAGAACTGCATCTTGAACGCTTTGCTGAGTGGAACTGCTTTGGCTTTTGGGGGAAGAAGAGAAGTGGGAGGCGCAGATGGATCTGTAGAAGAAGAGGCAATGAAGGGCAGTTTAAATAGCCGGGGGAGACGAAGTGTGTACACGCGCAAACGGCGTAGATCGTGAGTCAGCGCGTGCGTGAACCGATGCCTCATCAATGTGTGAACGTGAATCGAAGCGATGCCTCATCAGTGCGTGCTCTGCGTGCTCTGCGTTGGCGGCTCTTCTGCGTGCTCTGCCCCTTCTTCAACCGGCACAATTGAATCGAGCGGCAGCCGTGCACCGATGCCTCGACATATGGAGTTATGGACGCGAGCGTGCGTGCAGCCTGCCCCTTCTGCCACCGGCACATATGCCTGCGACGCGTGAAACGACTGAATCCACTGGCAACCGTGCGGCACGGATCGATGCATGCGTGTCGGCGTGCATGCATGCACGGATTGATGTGTGCGTGTCGGCGTGTCACTAGATGTGTGCGTGGCGGTGTTCGCATGCATAGCAGGCTACATCGATGCCAAAGCCGGGCCGGGCATGCATAGCAGGCTGCATCCATCGATACTAGGCTATGAACACAAACACGGCCCAACCAGCGAAGCCACAGCCACATTCAACAGAGTCCAACATGGCCCCACAAGTTAGTTAACGGCCAAGACGACAAACGCCTGTTATGAACATTTGTGAGAGTTTCAGCTAAGGGAGTGGGGAAAAGTGAGCAAAAGTTTGAAGCGTGGGGAAAACTGAGCACAACTAAGGAATTGGGGGCACAGATGGAATAAGCCCAAATTAATTTGGCCAAAATGTATTTTCAAAAATTAGATTTCGAAAAACCCCCTGAATTGAGGTTTGCACTGCAAGTGCCTGATTTAGGGTGAGAAAATTATTTCAAAAAGTATATTTGAAACCTAGTAGATATAGGACTCCCATAAACCACAAAAGTATAATTTTAAAAGTTAGTTTCCTATTTTATTTAAAAGCTTTTTCTTAAGGCCAGAAATGGTCATTAATAGGGAAAAAATATTTAATTATTTCAAAAATATTTGCCAAAATTCAGGGAGACTCATAGGACATATATTGTCCATATATAAGAGTTTCAACACTTGGTCATGTTCAAAATATTGGACAAATCCCTCAGAAACCCTTTCTGAATATTTCAAGCTTTTGAAATATTTACAAAGGAAATATTCTCTAAAAATTCCAGGGAAATTCTATCATGTCATATATGACATATTTGATGATCTTGCCAAGCCCCATGCCTTGGGAAGCAAGAAAACATCATCAAAACCCCTCAAAATCATTATGTCCATATCTGAAGTTTGAGCAGCTTTACATTGCCAAACTTGTCCAAATGCTCTCAAACTTGGTACACATGCTAGAATGGTCTAATAAGGCATCTAGACCAAATGGCACAAGCTTTGGAGAAGGGTAACTTGATCAGAGTACCCCAAAACCATTTCTGTTCAAATTCAAATTTGAACAACTTTACATTACCAACTTTTTACTTGGGGCTTCAAACTTTGTGGGCATGATCACAACCCCAAATGATGACACTAAACCAAGTGGTGCATTAAGGGGAGATGATTAGCTTGACTCCAACATGGTGAAACCATTTCTGTTGATTTCTAGGGTTCACCAAAGTTACATTGGCAAGTTTCTTCAAATAAGCCAAAACTTGCTGAAACACCCTATTTCCATATGCCATTTAATCCTGTTAAGTGTCATGGGTAGTGGAGATCATTTGACTGCTCTAAACCACATCAAACACCTTCTGGTGATTTCCCAAAGTTACCATTTTCACCTCTTCTCCTGTTCTCATTGAGCCCAACTTTCTACCACAGCTTCCCCAGATCCCCTTGCACCTCCAGTAAGTTCCCCATGGCCAGAGCTCAATAATTGAGGGGTGAAAACCCCATTTTACCTTGCTGGGAAAAGCCCAGTTTTCACCTTCCCTCAGCCTCCCTCTTCCATTGGATAACCAGGGCATCCAAGACCGCATCGCACTTGTTTACTCCACCCCTGACCCCCCAGACATGGTGGCCGCGTCCAGCAAGCCAACGGCATGCCCTGGCATGCAATAGGCGTGCTCCAGAGCGCGCTAAAGTGCACACCCGAACTGTAGCTTCCTCCAATCAGTCGCCCCCGACCACCTCGTGCTTCCCCCTCGCGCCATTCGATGCTCCTCGACGCCCGCAACGCGCCCCGGCGCTATCCCCCTCCACGTTCTCCCTCCTGTGGCTGCCCTCGCACGCGCGCCGACCGCCCATGAGCTCCAATCCTCTGCCTGACATGCGTGCTGCTCTGGAAGCTTCCCCTGCTCTCTCTCTCTCTTCCTTTCCCCGGCCCTGGACTGCATCCAGCAACTCCGCAGACACCACCCCGGCTCTTCCCGAGCCCTGTGGCAACGAGCAGAAGCTCGCCGGCGCACAGGTCCACGGCACCTCGCCGCTCACCTGTAAAAGGACCCCCCGCGCTCCTCCTCTCCTCACCAACTGCTCCCTCACCCACTCAATCTTCCCCTTGCGCCACTCACTCCACTCCAGACAGGCCCGAGCTCGAGATCGAGCTCGAGCTCCGCCGTGGCGGCTCGCCGTTGTCCGCTCGGTACAGGCCGTCCCAGCCACTCCTCTCGCTCGATCTAGCACCGCAAGCCTCCACTGATCACTTTCCCCTTGTTTCCCCTCTTTGCAGCTACTGGAAACGGCCGGAACCACCACCACCCGAAGCTCCTCCGCCGCGTGACCTCGCCGCCGGCGAACCAGGCCACTTCGGCGACCCACACCACCTCCACCAGATCGGTGACACCTCGCTGACTCCATCCCTGCCCTTAGCTCGCCCTGCCGTGCCCCGAATCGTCGCCGGTGAGCTCGCCGGCCCTTTGCCGAAGGGTTAGGGATGACAGGCGGGCCCCGCCTGTCAGCCTCCCCTCGCCCTCGCCCCTCTCTCCTCTAACTGACGCCGGGCCCCGCCCGTCAGGTTTGAAAACCTGGCGCGCGCGCTGGCTCCCATGCGGTGGGCTGATTTGCCCTGGGCCTGCTGCACTGTGGCCGTTCTGGCCCAGTTGCACAGGGCCCTTTTTCTTTTTTTTTCTGTGGGATTTTCAAATAATTCCGCAGGATTAAATATTTATCCAAATGAAATAATTCCAGTTCCTAAAAACTTGTAAAAATACAACCTATTTAATTATGTCACTTTCACCCATATCCATGGACCTTTTCTGTTATGTTCAAATTTAAATCCATGTTTGAACGCTAAAACCTCTGTTCAAAAATTCATGTACCCCATTCTATCACTCCAAAACTCAAACTAAGAATTTTTCCCATCTTAGTTTTCCCTCTAGTATTTGATAAAAATAAGTTGACATTTTTCTGAGCACTTTGGTTTTTCTGTTTTTATTGTGGTCTTATTTTCCCGTTGTTTATTGCGATGATTAGATACCGTGTTTGACGAGGTTGCTGATGAAGAAGGAGGGGAAGGATTTGAAGACCTTGAAGACCAAGCCAATCCAGGCAAGCAGCCCCTTGACCATGATACCCTTGTGTTCCTCGGAACCCATTTATTTCCGAAATGCATGATGATAAGAGTGACGGTGGTGACCCAGTTGAGAGCCACCACATGATGCATGCCTTACTCATGATCTTGCTATATGCTTAGATGCAATGCAAATAATTAGTAGTGATGCTTAGTGATGCATGTGAGCCATGAATCCTTCGTGGTTGCAATCTTTTCGAAAACCCCATCGGGTGCCCCTAATGCCCGAGGGTGATGTTGAGTAAGGTCATCACTTGAGGAAGAAGTGGTGTGCCAAGAAAGATCTTGTGTGTGGGTGAAATGATGGATTAGATTTATGTGTGACTACCGTCCCAACCAAACATGTGCAACCACTCTACCCCTTATGGGACGGGGCATTATTGATTACTTAGGCTGATACTAGCGTGCTGCCCACATTACTAGTGACGGGAAAGACTTGAGGTCACTCCCGGGACGGGGTCGTGCTTGGATAGACGACCATGACTGTTTTTACAAGGCACCGGACACACCGTTGGTCCCTTCGTGTACGCGCGACATTGAAAATAGGGCAAGTCCCATGATCTATTGTTTGTACTCGAGGGTCGTGCACCAACGAGTGGACCCTATGCTAGTGTCGTCTAGGGAAAGATAATGACCGGGTGCTTCCCCCGAGTACTTGAGGTACTGCGGGATCGTGGGTGACACGAAAGCTTCCCGGATCTTGTGGGTAAAGTGCGCAACCTCTGCACAGTGTAAAACTATTCGAATAGCCGTGTCCACGGTCATGGACAGTTGGGTGGTGCTACTTAAACTATGTCCAGAATTTCACAATCTCGGTGAAAGTATGTGTCTGTGTTGAGTCAAGGTGGTGACTTGACTCGTTGACAGAGAATTAAACTCTATTCATGTTGATATATGTAACCTGTCTTCGAGGTTACCCAAATTTATTGATGCATGTTACATGATGGTAGAATATTTAATCTAGCTTGTAGCTAGGTTACTCATTGTTGTACAATTGCATCGTTACCTTTAACCAAATCATGGGTTGCTTGCGAGTACATTCAAAGTACTCATTGGCTTGCCACTGGTTATTTAATTGGCCAGGCATGGAGGAGCAGGAATATGAAGAGGAATTCTATGGAGACGAACATGCGAACTAGGACGCTTTCCCAGTCAGAATGCCTGTAGGGTTAAGGCAGATGGCATGGGTTCTACTTATCTACGAAGAATTCCGCTATTCGAGTTATTTGCTATTCAGCCCTTGAGGCTTTATCTATGTAAGACTTGGCCATATTGGTCATAATTGGTGTAAGACGGTATGTATGGATGTAAGACTCTTGTTATTCAACTTCTGTGTGTTCAGTGAGCATTGATCTTTGGGATCACTGTACACGTGCATTCGGTGATCTCGACTCTTAAGTCGGGGTCCCCACAGTGCCATGATTCCACTTGTGGTGCCCTTGAAGGCGGCGACCGAAACTTTACAAACAAGGTTGGGGCTCTCTCCACAACTGAATTGGAGGCTCCCAACGAAACCACGGAGCTTCACCACAATGGATATGGCTCTGAGGTGACCTCGACCGTCTAGGGTGCTCAAACACCCAAGAGTAACAAGATCCTCAAGGGATTAGTGGGGGGAATCAAATTTCTCTTGGTGGAAGTGTAGATCTGGGCCTTCTCAACCAATCCCTAGAAAATCAACAAGTTTGATTGGCTAGGGAGAGAGATCAGGAGAAAAAGAGCTTTTGGAGAAACAATGGAGCTTGGGGGAGAAGAGGTGGGTGTTCTAGAGGAGGAAGAACACTTTATATAGTGGAGGGGAAGAGTGAACCGTTACACTCTTCTCAGCCCGCACAGAGCGGTACTACCGCTGGGCCGAGCGGTACTATCGTGTCCCCCAGCGGTACTACCGCCCTATGATAGGGACGGGATCTGGAGGAAGGAAGCGGTGGTAGCCGCGGTGGTGGTAGCGGTACTACCGCAGCTACTACCGTTGTTACTACCGTAGAACCCGACACGAAAAAAGTTCGTCCCGAATTGACGCGGAGGTGGGGAGTAGCCACGGCGGTACTGCCGCATATGAGCACGAGCGGTACTACCGCTTAGCGCGCATATGCGGTACTACCGCGCAGGCTACGGTACTACCGCGCCCATAGAAGAAGCTAGGACAGAAAGATGATGAGGGTGCAAAATGAGTGTACGTGATGATTCCACCCTGGCCTTTCCAATGCGGACCCCCCCCCCTTGATAGTACGGTGTCTCCTATGACTCAAGTCCACCAAAACAAAAGCCTAGCACGACAACCAGTCTTGAGCTGAAAAACTCGGAGGGTAGATAACTGTTTCATGCCTCTGGATATATATCTGAAACACTTGGCATACACGATTAGTCCGCTAATGCATTGTCATCAATCACCAAAACCACAACGGAAGGGACATGCCCATACGTCATCAAAAGGAATCCATTAACAAGGTTGAGCAGGTCTTGTTAATAAACTCTTTTCGAGTAACATGAAACTAGATAATTTTTGAATAACACTAGGTTACCTCAACGGGATATGTATGTCCCCAACAATAAGGATGTCATATGTCTTCTTGATAGTAGGAATAGGAAACTCAAAACCTCCAATAGTAATAGTTGAAATTTTTCCAATATAATTGATACTGTGACACCGGAAAGTGTACCGTATGCTCATTACCATTGACATGAAAAGTGACATTGCCCTTGTTGCAATCAATAACAGCCCCTGCAGTATTCAAAAAGGGTCTTCCAAGAATAATAGACATACTATCGTCCTCGGGGATATCAAGGATAACAAAGTCCGTTAGAATAGTAACATTTGCAACTACAACAGACACATCCTCACAAATACTAACAGGTATAGCAGTTGATTTATCAGCCATTTGCAAAAATATTTCAGTAGGTGTCAACTTACTCAAGTCAAGTCTACGATATAAAGAGAGAAGCCTAACACTAACACCAGCTCCAAGATCACACAAAGAAGTTTTAACATAGTTTTTCTTAATGGAGCAAGGTATAGTAGGTACTCCTGGATGTCCTAATTTCTTAGGCATTCCACCCTTAAAAGTGTAATTAGCAAGCATGGTCGAAATTTCTAATTCAGGTATCTTTATTTGTTGGTAATAATATCTTTCATATACTTAGCATAAAGATTTGTTTTAAGCACATCATTCAAACGCATACGCAAAAAGATAGGTCTAATCATTTCAGCAAAGCGCTCAAAATCCTCATCATCCTTTTTATTGGACGGTTTCGGAGGAAAAGGCATGGGTTTCTGAACCCATGGTTCTCTTTCTCTACCATGCTTCCTAGCGGCAAAGTCTCTCTTATCATAACATTGATTCTTTGATTGTGGGTTATCAAGATCAACAGCAGGTTAAATCTCTACATCATTATCATTTCTAAGTTGAGCATCATCATGAACATCATCATTAATATTATCACTAGGTTCATGTTCATTACCAGATTATGTCTCAGCATCAAAAACAGATATATCATTGGGATTCTCGGGTGTGTCAGCTACAGGTTCACTAGAAGCATAAAAATTCCTATCATTTTTCTTTTTCTTCTTCTTGGAAGAACTAGGTGCATCTAAATTAGCTCTCTGAGAATCTTGCTCAATTCTCTTAGGATGGCCTTCAGGATACAGAGGTTCATGAGCCATTTTACCACCTCTAGTTGCAACTCTAACAACATAGTCATTATTCTTACTATTTAATTCATTGAGCAAATCATTCTGAGACTTAAGTACTTGTTCTACTTGAGTGGTGACCATAGAAGCATGTATACTAATGAGTTTCAGTTCACCTTTAGCTCTAGACAAATAATCACTCAAGCGTTCAATCATATAAGCATTGTGTTGTAATTATCTACCAACATAAGCACTGAAGTTTTCTTGTTTCACAATAACATTGTCAAACTCATCTAAGCATTGGCTAGCAGACTTATAACGAGGAATATCACCTTCATCAAATCTATAAAAGGAATTTACCTTTACTACCTGTGTCGGGTTATCAAGACCATGTATTTCTTCAATAGGTGGTAAACTCTTAACATCTTCAGCTTTAATACCTTTTTCTTTCATAGATTTCTTTACCTCTTGCATATATTCAGGACTGAGAAATAGAACACCTCTTTTCTTTGGAGTTGGCTTAGGGGCTGGTTCAAGAAGTGTCTAATTATTTTCATTGGCTAGCATATTAATCAATAGTAGTTCAGCTTGTTCAACTGTTCTTTCCCTGAAAACACAACCAGCACAACTATCCAGGTGGTCTCTGGAAGCATCGATTAGTCCATTATAAAAGACATCAAGTATATCATGCATCTCAAGAGGATGATCATGCAAAGAATTAAGTAATTGGAGAAGCCTCCCCCAAGGTTGTGGGAGACTCTCTTCTTCAATTTGCACAAATTTATATATTTCCCGTAAGGCAGCTTGTTTCTTATGAGTGGGAAAATATTTAGCAGAGAAGTAATACATCATATCCTGGGGACTACGCACACAACCAGGATCAAGAGAACTAAACCAAGTCTTAGCATCACCCTTTAACGAGAAAGGAAACAACTTAAGGATATAGTAGTATCGAATCTTTTCATCGTTGGTAAACAGGGTGGCTATATCATTCAACTTAGTAAGATGTGCCACAACAGTTTCAGACTCATAGCCATGGAAAGGATCAGACTCAACCAAAGTAATTAACTCAGGTCAATAGAGAATTCATAATCCTTATCAGTAACACATATAGGTGAAGTAGCAAAAGCAGGGTCATGTTTCATTCTAGCATTCAAGGACTTTTCTTTCAGCTTAGCTAATAATTTCTTAAGATCATATCTATCATTGCAAGCAAGAAAGTCTCTAGCAGTTTCTTCATCCATAACATAACCCTCAGGAACAACAGGCAATTCATATCTATTGGGTGTAGCTTCATCATCACTTTCATAAATATCGTCAGTTTCAATATTTACATTCTCCCTAACCTTAGCAATTTGTTCATCTAGAAATTCACCTAGTGGCACAGTATCATGCATAGAAGTAGTTTCATCATACATAGCAGAAGTAGCATCATGAAGAACATACGACATATCATATTCAATAGCATGAGTAGGTGTCGCAAGTTTACTCATAACAGAAGGAGAATCAAGTGCAGAGCTACATGGCAGTTCCTTACCTCCCCTCGTAGTTGAGGGTAAGATCTTGGTTTTTGAGTCCTTCAAATTCTTCATAGTGATCAACAGATATAAATCCCAAGTGACTTAAAGAATAGAGCTATGCTCCCCGGCAACGGCGCAAGAAAATAGTCTTCATAACCCACAAGTGTAGGGGATCGCAACAGTTTTCGAGGGTAAAGTATTCAACCCAAATTTATTGATTCGACACAAGGGGAGCCAAAGAATACTCTTAAGTGTTAGCAGCTGAGTTGTCAATTCAACCACACATGGAAACTTAGTATCTGCAGCAAGATAGTTTAGTAGCAAAGTAATATGATAGTGGCGGTAGCAGCAATAAAGTAACGATAGTGTTTTTGTAGTTTTTATGATAGTAGCAACGGAAAAGTAAATAAGCAACAAGCAATATAGGAAAAGCTCGTAGGCATTGGATCGGTGATGGGAAATTACGTCGGATGCAATTCATCATGTAGAAGTTATAACCTACGGTGACACAGAACTAGCTCCAGTTCATCAATGCGATGTAGGCATGTATTCCGAATATAGTCATACGTTCTTCTGGAAAAGAACTTGCATGACATCTTTTGGCCTACCCTCCCGTGGCAGCGGGGTCCTATTGGAAACTAAGGGATATTAAGGCCTCCTTTTAATAGAGTACCAGACCAAAGCGTTAACACATAGTGAATACATGAACTCCTCAAACTATGGTCATCACCGGGAGTGGTCCCGATTATTGTCACTTCGGGGTTGCCGGATCATAACACATGGTAGGTGACTATAGACTCGCAAGATAGGATCAAGAACACACATATATTCATGAAAACATAATAGGTTCAGATCTAAAATCATGGCACTCGGGCCCTAGTGACAAGCATTAAGTATATCAAAGTCATAGCAACATCAATCTCAGAACATAGTGGATACTAGGGATCAAGCACTAACAATACTAACTCGGTTACATGATAGATCCCATATAACCCATCACAGTCCAGCAAGCCTACGATGGAATTACTCACGCACGGCGGTGAGCATCACGGAATTGGTGATGGAGGAAGGTTGATGATGATGATGGCGGCGATCTCCACTCTCCGGAGCCCCGATCGGACTCCAGATCAGCCCTCCCAAGAGAGATTAGGGCTTGGCGGCGGTTCCGTCTCGTAAAACGCGATAATTCTTTCTCCTTGGTTTTTTTTCTCCCCGAATGTGAAGATATAGGATCTGGGGATATGTTGGTGGAGCACCAGGGGGCCCACGAGGCAGGGGCGCGCCCTGGGCAGGGGGCGCGCCCCCACCCTCGTGGACAGGGTGTGGCCCCCCTGGTCTGGATCTTCTTGCGGGTATTTTTTATATTTTCCAAAATAATTCTCCGTGGATTTTCAAGCGATTCCAAGAACTTTTATTTCTACACAAAAACAACACCATGGCAGTTCTGCTGAAAACAGCGTCAGTTCAAATCATGCAAGTTAGAGTCCATAACAAGGGCAAAAGTGTTTGGAAAAGTGGATATGTTGGAGACATATCATGCGGGTATCGTTATTTTCTGACCTTCACTAATGATTTGAGCAGATATGGGTATATATACTTGATGAAACACAAGTCTGGAACATTCGAAAAGTTCAAAAAAAATTCAGAGTGAAGTAGAGAATCATCGTAACAAGAAAATAAAGTTTGTACGATCTGATCGTGGAGGCGAATATTTGAGTTACGAGTTTGGTCGTCATTTGAAACAATGTGGAATAGTTTCACAACTCACGCTAGCCGGAACACCACAGCGTAATGGTGTGTCCGAACGTCGTAATCATACTTTTTTAGATATGGTGCGATCTATGATGTCTATTACCGATTTACCACTATCGTTTTGGTGTAATGCTTTAGAGACAGATGCATTCACTTTAAATAGGGCACCATCTAAATTCGTTGAGACGATGCCTTATGAACCGTGGTTTGGCAAGAAACCAAAGTTGTCGTTTCTTAAAGTTTGGGGCTGCGATGCTTATGTGAAAGAGCTTCAACCTGATAAGCTCGAACCCAAGTCGGAGAAATGTGTCTTCATAGGATATCCAAAGGAGACTGTTGGGTACACCTTCTATCACAGATTCGAAGGCAAGATATTCGTTGCTAAGAATGGAATCTTTCTAGAGAAGGAGTTTCTCTCGAAATAAGTGAGTGGGAGGAAAGTAGAACTTGATGAGGTAATTGTACCTTCTCCCGAATTGGAAAGTAGTACATCACAGAAACTAGTTTCAGTGATTCCTACACCAATTAGCGAGGAAGCTAATGATAATGATCATGAAACTTCGGATCAAGTTACTATTGAACCTCGTAGGTCAACCAGAGTACGTTCCGCACCAGAGTGGTACGGGAACCCAGTTTTGGAAGTCATGTTACTAGACCATGATGAACCTACGAACTATGAGGAAGCGATGATGAGCCCAGATTCTACAAAATGGCTTGAGGCCATGAAATCTGGGATGGGATCCATGTATGAGAACAAAATGTGGACTTTGGTTGACTTGCCCGATGATCGGCAAGCCATTGAAAATAAATGGATCTTCAAGAGGAAGACCGACGCTGACGGTAATGTTACTGTCTACAAAGCTCGACTTGTTGCAAAAGGTTTTCGACAAGTTCAAGGAGTTGACTACGATGAGACTTTCTCACCCGTAGCGATGCTTAAGTTTGTCCAAATCATGTTAGCAATTGCCGCATTTTATGATTATGAAATATGGCAAATGGATGTCAAAACTACATTCCTAAATGGATACCTCAAAGAGGAGTTGTATATGATGCAACCAGAAGTCTTTATCAATCCTAAAGGTGCTAACAAAGTGTGCAAGCTCCAGCGATCCATCTATGGACTGGTGCAAGCATCTCAGAGTTGGAATATACGCTTTGCTGAGGTGATCAAAGCATATGGTTTTATACAGACTTTTGGAGAAGCATGTATTTACAAGAAACTGAGTGGGATCTGTGTAGGATTTCTAATATTATATGTAGATGACATATTGTTGATTGGAAATGATATAGAATTTCTGGATGGCATAAAAGGATACTTGAATAAGAATTTTTCAATGAAAGACCTCGGTGAAACTGCTTATATATTAGGCACCAAGATCTATAGAGATAGATCAATACGCTTAATTGGACTTTCACAAAGCACATACCTTGATAAAGTTTTGAAGAAGTTCAAAATGGATCAATCAAAGAAAGGGTTCTTGCCTGTGTTACAAGGTGTGAAGTTGAGTAAGACTCAATGCACGACCACTACAGAAGACAGAGAAAATGAAAGTCATTCACTATGCCTCAGCCATAGGATCTATCATGTATGCAATGCTGTGTACCAGACCTGATGTGTGCGTTGCTATAAGTTTACCGGGGAGGTACCAATGTAATCCAGGAGTAGGATCACTAGACAGCGGTCAAGAACGTCCTGAAGTGCCTGAAAAGGACAAAGGATATGTTTCTCGTTTATGGAGGTGACAAAGAGCTCGTCGTAAACGGTTACGTCGATTCAAGCTTTGACACTGATCCGGATGACTCTAAGTCACAAACCGGATATGTATTTCTATTGAACGGTGGAGCTGTCAGTTGGTGCAGTTCCAAGCAGAGCGTTGTGGCGGGATCTACGTGTGAAGCGGAGTACATAGCTGCTTCAGAAGCAGCAAATCAAGGAGTCTGGATGAAGGAGTTCATATCCGATCTAGGTGTTATACCTAGTGCATTGGGTCCAATGAAAATCTTTTGTGACAACCCTGGAGCAATAGCCTTGGCAAAGGAATCCAGGTTTCACAAGAGAACAAAGCACATCAAGAGACGCTTCAATTCCATCCGCGATCAAGTCAAGGAGGGAGACATAGAAATATGCAAGATACATACGGATCTGAATGTCACAGACCCATTGACTAAGCCTCTTCCACGAGCAAAACATGATCAGCACCAAGACTTCATGGGTGTTAGAATCATTACTATGTAATCTAGATTATTGACTCTAGTTCAAGTGGGAGACTAAAGGAAATATGCCCTAGAGGCAATAATAAAGTTGTTATTTGTATTTCCTTATATCATGATAAATGTTTATTATTCATGCTAGAATTGTATTAACCGGAAACTTAGTACATGTGTGAATACATAGACAAAATAGAGTGTCCCTAGTATGCCTCTACTAGACTAGCTCATTGATCAAAGATGGTTATGTTTCCTAGCCATAGACATGAGTTGTCATTTGATCAACGGGATCACATCATTAGGAGAATGATGTGATGGACAAGACCCATCCGTTAGCTTAGCAACTTGATCGCTTAGTTTTACTTCTATTGCTTTCTTCATAACTTATACATGTTCTTATGACTATGAGATTGTGCAACTCTTGAATACCGGAGGAACACCTTGTGTGCTATCAAACGTCACAACGTAACTGGGTGATTATAAAGATGCTCTGCAGGTGTCTCCGAAGGTGTTCGTGGTGTTGGCATAGATCAAGAATAGGATTTGTCACTCCGAGTATCGAAGAGGTATCTCAGGGCCCTCTCGGTAATACACATCATAATAAGCCTTGCAAGCAAATGACTAATGAGTTAGTCACGAGATGATGTATTACGGAACGAGTAAAGAGACTTGACGGTAACGAGATTAACTAGGTATAGTGATACCGACGATCGAATCTCGGGTAAGTAACATACCGATGACAAAGGGAACAACGTATGTTGTTATGCGGTTTGACCGATAAAGATCTTTGCGGAATATTTAGGAACCAATATGAGCATCCATGTTCCACTATTGGTTATTGACTGGAGATGAGTCTCAGTCATGTCTACATAGTTCTCGAACCCGTAGGGTCCGCACGCTTAACGTTTTGATGTACCGAATGTAGTTAGGAGTTCCGGATGAGATCACGGACATGAAGAGGAGTCTCGGAATGTCCGAGACATAAATATTGATATATTGGACGACTATATTCGGACACCGGAAGTGTTCCGGGTGTTATCGGATAAAACCGGAGTGCCGGAGGGGTTACCGGAACCCCCCGGGGGAGTATGGTCCATAGTGGGCCATGAGGGAAAAGAGAGAGGTAGCCCACTAGGGCTGGCCGCACCCCTCCCTAGGGAATCCTAGTTGGACTAGGAGTGGGGGGGAGGCGCCTCTTGATACGTCTCCAACGTATCTATAATTTTTGATTGTTCCATGCTATTATTTATGATGTTTTGGATGTTTAATAGGCTTTGTCATACACTTGTATATTATTTTAGGGACTAACCTACTAACCCAAAGGCCGAGTCCAGATTGCTGTTTTTTGCCTGTTTTAGGGTTTTACAGAAAAGGGATATCAAACGGAGTCCAAACGGAATGAAACCTTCGGGAGAGATATTTTTGGAGAAAATCACGCACGGGAGACTTGAGAACCACGGAGTAGGGTCTACGAGGTGCCCACGAGGGTGGGGGGCGCCCCCCTGCCTCGTGGGTCCCACGTATGGCCCCCGGTGCCCTCCTTCCTCCTATATATACCTACGTACCCCAAAACCATCAGAAGAGGAGAGAAAACCCTAGTTCCACCGCCGTAACCTTCTGTTCCCGTGAGATCCCATCTTGGGGCCTGTTCCGGAGCTCCGCCGGAGGGGGGATCTACCACGGAGTGCTTCTACATCATCATCATCGCCTCACCATGAGTTGTGAGTAGTTTACCACAGACCTTCAGGTCCATAGCTAGTATCTATATGGCTTCTTCTCTCTCTTTGGATCTCAATACAAAGTTCTCCTCGGTCTTCGAGGAGATCTATTCGATGTAATCTCTTTTTGCGGTGTGTTTGTCGAGATCCGATGAATTGTGGGTTTATGATCAAGATTATCTATGAGAAATATTTGGTTCTTCTCTGAACTCTTTATGTATGATTATAATATCCTTGCAAGTCTCTTCGAAGTATTGGTTTGGTTTGGCCTACTAGATCTATAGTTCTTGCAATGGGAGAAGTGTTTGGCTTTGGGTACAATCTTGTTGTGTCCTTTCCCAGTGACAGTAGGGGCAGCAAGGCACGTATTGTATTATTGCCATCAAGGATAAAAAGATGGGGTTTATATCATATTGCTTGAGTTTATCCCTCTACATCATGTCATCTTGCTTAAGGTGTTACTCTGTTCTTATGAACTCGATACACTAGATTCATGTTGGATAGCGGTCGATGTGTGGAGTAATAGTAGTATATGCAGAATCGTTTCAGTCTACTTGTCTCGGACGTGATGCCTATATAGAATGATCATGCCTAGATAGTCTCATAATTATTCACTTTTCTATCAATTTATCGACAGTAATTTGTTTACCCGCCGTAGAATATCGCTATCATGAGAGAAGCCACTAGAGAACACTATGGCCCCCGGGTCTATTCTCAACATATCAATCTACACCTACTTTACTTTTTCCGCTTTTACTTTCTGTTCTTATAATCAAGAATACCAAAATTATCAAACTATCATCTCTATAAGATCTCACTTTCGTAAGTGACCGTAAAGGGATTGACAACCCCTTATCGCATTGGCTACGAAGTTCTTATTTGTTTGTGCAGGTGCGAGGGACTCGCGCGTGTGGTCTCCTATTGGATTGATACCTTGGTTCTCAAAAACTGTGGGAAATACTTACGCTACTGTGCTGCATCTCCCTTTCCTCTTCGAGGGAATACAATGCAAGCTCGAGAAGTAGCAAGAAGAATTTATGGCGCCGTTGTCGGGGAGGCTTACGCAAAAGTCATATACCAAGTACCTATCACAAACTCTTATCCTTCGCATTGCATTTTTTTGCCTCTCGTTTTCCTCTCCCCCACTTCACCCTTGCCGTTTTGTTTGCCCTTCTTCTGCCGTGTGTTTATCGTTCGCTTGCTTCTTGTTTGCTTGTGTGTGTTGGATTGCTTGTTTGTCACTATGGCTCAGAACAATACCAAATTGTGTGACTTCTCCAATACCAACAATAATGATTTTATTAGCACTCCGATTGCTCCTATTACCGATGCTGAATCTTGTGAGATCAATGCTGCTTTGTTGAATCTTGTCATGAAAGATAAATTCTCCGGCCTTCCTAGTGAAGATGCCGCTACCCATCTAAACAACTTTGTTGATTTGTGTGATATGCAAAAGAAAAGGGATACAGATAACGATATTGTTAAATTGAAATTATTTCCGTTTTCACTTAGAGATCGTGTTAAAACTTGGTTTTCCTCTTTGCCTAGAAATTGTATTGATTCTTGGAATAAGTGCAAAGATGCTTTTATCTCTAAGTATTTCCCTCCTGCTAAGATCATCTCTCTTAGAAACGATATTATGAATTTTAAGCAACTAGATCATGAGCATGTTGCACAAGCTTGGGAGAGAATGAAATTAATGATACGTAATTACCCTACACATGGTTTGAATCTATGGATGATTATTTTGAACTTTAATGCTGGCTTGAATTTTGCTTCTAGAAATCTTTTAGACTCGGCCGCAGGAGGCACTTTCAGGGAAACCACCTTAGGAGAAGCTACCAAACTCCTAGATAATATTATGGTTAATTATCCTCAATGGCACACCGAAAGATCTACTAGTAAAAAAGTGCATGCTATTGAAGAAATTAGTGTTTTGAGTGGAAAGATGGATGAACTTATGAAATTATTTGCTGCTAAGAGTGCTTCTTCTGATCCCAATGATATGCCTTTGTCCACTTTGATTGAAAACAATAATGAATCTTTGGATGTGAATTTTGTTGGTAGGAATAATTTTGGTAATAATGCTTATAGAGGGAACTTTGATCCTAGGCCTTTTCTTAGTAATTCCTCTAATAATTATGATAATTCCTACAACAACTCTTATGGAAAGATGCCTTCTGAATTTGAAACTTGTGTTAAGGAGTTTATGATTTCGCAAAAGAATTTCAATGCTATGCTTGAAGAAAAATTGCTTAAGATTGATGAGTTGGC
Source organism: Secale cereale (assembly GCA_902687465.1). Taxonomy (NCBI): domain Eukaryota; kingdom Viridiplantae; phylum Streptophyta; class Magnoliopsida; order Poales; family Poaceae; genus Secale; species Secale cereale. The sequence goes on from LR738710.1 coordinate 752,963,139, forward strand.
TAGAAGTGTGGATAGAATTACTCTTGATGTTGATTCTTTGAAACTTAGATCTATCCCACCTAATCATGATATCAATGAGTCTCTGAAAGCCATGAGAATTTCCATTGATGAATGCAAAGAAAGAACCGCTAGGATGCGTGCTAAAAGAGAGGATTATATAAAAGCGTGTTCTTCTAGTTATCATGAAAATAAAGATGAAGATCTGAAAGTTATTGATGTGTCTCCTATTAGATCCTTGTTTTCTAGTATAAATATTGATGAATATAGGATTGGAGATGATTCTACTTTAAGGTGTCCCAATGATTCGGAGTTTTTAGATCTTGATGCTAAAATTGTTAAAAGTGGGAGTGAAGAGATTAAAACTTTGCATAGTGATGAACCCACTACTTTGGATTTCAAGGGATTCAATTATGATAATTGCTCTTTTATTGATTGTATTTCCTTGTTGCAATCCGTACTAAACTCTCCGCATGCTTATAGTCAAAATAAAGCTTTCACTAAACACATAGTTGATGCTTTGATGCAATCTTATGAAGAAAAACTTGAACTAGAAGTTTCTGTCCCTAGAAAGATTTATGATGAGTGGGAACCTACTATCAAAATAAAAATTAAAGATCATGAATGCTATGCTTTGTGTGATTTGGGTGCAAGTATCTCCACTATCCCAAAAACTTTGTGTGATTTGCTAGGTTTCCATGAGCTTGATAATTGTTCTTTGAATTTGCATCTTGCGGATTCCACTATTAAGAAATCTATGGGAAGGATTAATGATGTCCTTATTGTTGCCAATAGGAATTATGTGCCCGTAGATTTCATTGTTCTTGATATAGATTACAATCCTTCATGTCCTATTATTCTTGGTAGACCTTTCCCTAGAACGATTGGTGCAATTATTGATATGAAGGAAGGAAATATTAGATTCCAATTTCCGTTAAGGAAAGTGTCGGTGTACTAAGGTAGGGGTACCTTAGTACCCCAACTTGTGCACGGGCAGTAGCAGCTTCCCGCGGTAGGGCTTACCACGCGCTGGCCAAAGCCCGCTCCAGACCTTTTTCAAGCCATTCAAAAACAAAGTATCCAAGTTAAGAGACTAGGCCCCGGCAAGAGGAGCTTGCCGGGAAGGCCGCACCAGGCTCAAAGGCATCTTTTCAGCACAAGACCCTGGCAAGAGGTGCTTGCCAGGAAGGCCAAAGGATAACACCACAGAAGATACATCGCGGCGCATTGTGCGCCCCGGCAGGGCCCGGGAAGCGTCAAGCTTCCGGGCCCGGCAAGATAGCGGCCCCGGCAAGGTGCTCGCCGGGGGAAGCTCACACTGTGTGCCTGCCACTACAAGAAAATTGACATACTGTGACGTAAATCCTTGTGACGGTGGTTGACAACGTCGCAGAAATACCTAATGTGTGACGTCTTGGAGGTCGTGTCATTGCTTACCGCAAATCGGTGACGGTTGATGTCACTGAATTAACTAGGGCACTCAGGGCCATTGGGATACCAATTTCTATGACGTTTTGCTAATTTCCGTGATGATCCTACTAGTGTCTCATATTATTGCGAATGTGTGACTCTCTTTCTTCGTCATATAATGGCTACCAGTAGGACCCATCATAGCCGCTGCACTAGTTATATAGCTGATGTACTATAGGTCGTATAGGTGTTACACCATTAAAAATAAGTTAGCACATAATGTCTCCTACCACTCAATAACTAGTGCAGTGGATGACCCATGGTTCACCTATTGATAAAATTATGGGCTAACTTATTTTTAATGGTGTAACACCTATACGACCTATAGTAGCAAGTTAGTAATTTGTTTAAGAGGCGTGGATGACCCAATATGTTCCTCGAGCTATATGGCAATTTGGATATATTCAAAAACATCATTCTATTACTAGTAAACCATCTTGAAATAGAAATATATGGATGTCGTGTATGCACCGTACGATCATATCTAACCCATGTTACTCCTCACTATATATGAAAAAAATCAACATGAACTTATTTTAGTGTTCTCATACTGGTTTGCACTATTTTTTTTGTAGCAATGTAACCGCTTAAAAACACCCTAACGATCACTTTCTCGAATCGTCCGGTTGATGTTTTGTAAGCGAATTTGTCCACTCGATATTGATTGCGTGGTTGGTGAGGTTGTTGATATGCAAGGTTGGCAAGGTGGTCAATTTGCAGGACCGGCGCCGAGCGTCATCGTAATGTTTTTCAACATTTCTTTTTGATAATTTGCTATTTCTTTTAAATTATGCTAATTATAATAAATTGTGTTTATATACAGAAAATAAAACCTTCCCTCCACTAAAAATACTTTGACTTTCGTGTTTCTAATTTTTTGCCCATTCCCTCAGTGTCCCCATGTGTCAGTCACCCACGCAATTATTTCTCGCTTTTTTTCAGCAGTGCTAAATTACCTCGCCCGATTTCTCTACCTTATCTCCCCACCCCCTCTCCCCCACAACTGCGAGGCGAGATTGGAGGATCCCGGCGGCGCACCCTGCCTGTAGCCGCTGCCGCGTTCTCGAGCGCCAGCGCCAGTGCCCCGCGCCTTCTCCCGCACGGCTGCTCGCCGCGCTCCCTCAAGCCTCGACCGCCTTGTTCGCTCCCCGCAAGGACCAGTCGCCACACCTGGTCGGCCGACATCTCAGACATCGAAGCCGCCAGTCTGTACAGGTGATATTCATATCTTGCCTCATCCTCGCCGGCCGTAGCCAGAGGCTCCCGCGTCGACCCTTCCGTAGCGTCGGCACCGCCACAGTTTCCTCCATGTCCGGCTCCCACGACCATGCGATCTTCTTCAGGTCGCCAACGGCTGGGAGCAGGAGGCTATGACTGATGACTCTGATGACGGCAGCATGGAGTCGTATGCACGCGACTTGTTGTTCGCCGTCGCCGTGGAGGTGGAGCGCCAGGCTCTGGTTAAGGATGGTGGTGGGCGCATATTGTTTCCTTTTTGCTCCGTATAACTTTCACTTTTTTGTACTCTAGGTATTTTCTGAAAATTCCATCTGTTGAGCCAAAAATTGAATTCTGGGTAGAGTTTTACTCTTTCCCATGTAAGTAGTGGAGGTCCTCTTTGCTGGTTGCGAGGCATGCACTCATGTATTTAAACTAAAAGATCTAGGTAAGCTAGATCAAAGATGAAGATGTGATTCATTGCGATCATGGAAACAACTTTACATTGCCTTTCTTTATTGCACTGATTTTTTTTCAGTTAGTCTCTTAGCCCATATCAATTATATGTGAGTATGTGACATGACACCCTGTACTAATAACAATGTTATGTATGTAGATGTTATTCCTTCACTCTTCCAAACATTTAGTAATTGTACTGTACCAAGCAGATAGTATTGGTTGTGAAGAACTCATGCAACTTTTTTTAGAAGACCTTTGCTTTTTTTTGTTACTCTCTTGTTATAACCTGAAATAGGATTTTGTCTGACTGTTTTTGTTTTTACTACTCAGTATTCACATTATAGACCTATTTCTACATTTTGCCAATCTAACATGGTCAAAATTACCGCATTCAGTTGGACAGATTATGCTAAGTGCATGCTAATGCACATGACCGTAAATTATCTAATTGAAATGAAGTGCACAAGGTCTTTTCCTAAAAGTCAAGGCCAGTCTCTGTTTTTTTTTTGTTGATATGTTTTGAGATAGCTTACCACTCACGTTGAGCCGTATAGTTAAGGTTAGTCTGAACATTAAAGATTTGTTAGGCATCAAATAATACAAGTAGGTGAACATTTGTGGGGGTATAGAGATTGGCCTTGTCATATAGGTTTCTACAAACTATGCATCGATTTTACCTTGCCTTCCAATAATGTTTACCTTTTACGAGTGAACAAATAAACTCAAATTTGATCCTTTTGTCATCCATATTGTTTGTTATTTATTGAGCCATTATCTATCATTACGATAAAAACGACATATAGGTTTGGCAGTACTATTCTCCTTCAAGAACACCAAGCAATCGCTTCGTAGAAGCTAAAATGCTTATCTCCTGATTAAATACATATTTGAAAGATGAAGAGGTGGCAACTCGAATACGTGAAGTGAACCTACCTATTTGAACGAGTGCTGACTTTCACAAGTCAAATGTTGATTCACAATCTTGTTTTTCTTTGACTTGTTTTACACAGGCACCGGAACGTTCTACCATGCCAAATACACAAATCCGGGAGGTCTTGGAGGTATGCTTCACATATTTAAGCTACAAGAAGGAATTGAATAGTACATAGGCAAGAAATGCAAATGACATGTACTTCTATGTTTTCTCTTTTTGTTCTTGTTCTGGTTTTGTGTGCACAGTGCAATTGCATTATTGACTTGTTATCTTATTGATGAAGCCTGCTGCGTTTCAAGATTGATAGATGAACTCTTGCTCTTCCTTATGCATGTTCTTTAATCATTATAACTTGTTATTGCATTTACTATTTCTGAATCATAGTTTAATACTCTTGTACCATGTTATTTTGTCTGTTTTCATCTAATAAGCATGCAACACTGTTGTGTTTCGTCAATTTATAGGCACCGGGAGGAGTTAGATGCAAGACTTGAATCACAAGATAGAGCACTTGAAGAGATGGAGAGGAAGAATCAAGAAAATTTGAAGTTGTGAAGAGCCAGCAAGACAAGAGTGAAGCCTGAGGAGATAAGCAGCAAGAAATTGAGAACCTGACTCTCAATCAAGGGCTCAAGAAACTTAGTAGTCCTTGACCAAACCTGATGGTGCATGAAAGTTATCCTTTTGTGATGGAAGATACTTGTTGAATGATGCATAACAATCATCAGGACAACACTTGGCCTTTATTTATCGTTATCTAGATATTAGTTTCCAACTTGTATATTGTCATGATTGTCAAACTTGTGAATCAATGTTGTTTTCTACTGTTATTTAAAGGATGATTTGGCTGAGATGATTGAATTTATAATATGATTAGGTTTGTCAAATACGTTTTGTAGTCGTGGGATAGTTTGGTTGGTGTTGACATGGCAGCAAGTCATGACATTACTTTGTCGCTGAATATGGTAGATTATGTCGTACTTGCTTTTAACATGTGACATTAGTTGACCGTCACAGAAATAGCAAGGTCTTGACTTTCTAGAAAACGTCACCGAAGTTCCCATTTTCGGTGACACTTTCTTGCGCGCGCCGTCACTAGGAGTAATCTATGACGGGGATTCCGTGACGATGCTTGTGACGCTCATAAAACGTCACTTAGGGGTAATGTGTGACGTTATTAGCTATTCGATGAAATTTTTTAGCTCGTCAAAGTAGGCTTGATCTCTTGTAGTGTGCGCTCCAGCTCATTCGGCCACGCGTCGCCCTGGGGCCCTTCCAGGGGCACGTGGCAGATGGCTGTGCAACCTGAGGGACACGCTGGCGAGCCGCGGTGACGAGGCTACCGCCGTGGCGAACGGAGACGCATGGACACACGCTTTTGGGGTCGACGGCGACGGGCATTCAATGCCCTTGTCCCCCACCGTCAAGGTTAGGTGAAGACCACTGTTCATCCACTGTTCATGCACTGTTACAACTACCACCAAAATTACACTTTTACCCTCCTCTACGTTGACAACTGTCGGTGACCCCTTTGAGCTATAAAAGGAGGCCCATGCACAACGTAGAGGGGGTTCGATCCCAGAAACTCGTCCACTCTCTCGCTCGGTGTAGCTGGTACTGTAGATCTTCAAGCTCCCGAGCCCAAAAACTTAATACAACCAAAGCAGGAGTAGGGTTTTACGCGTCCGCGCGGCCCGAACCTGGGTAAACTGCCCGCGTGTGCTCCTCGATCTGCTCTCCGTGCTCCCTCCGCTCCCTTACTGCAACGTAGAAGGGGCTCCGGTCCCATAGGTGCTCGTGGAAGGACAGTTTCCCCCGACATCTTTGGCGCGCCAGGTAGGGGGCGTCGAGGTTGTGCGAACCTGATCCGGCGCTCACGCGGGCACATTCTTCATCAACTTCTCTAGCTTCACCAACCTCATCAACAACATCAAGCATGCCTCCGAAGAAGAAGGCTTCGGAGGTCGGAGGCCCGTCTGAGTCAATCCCACCGCCACCAGAACCAACGGTTGGTGGAGGAGACGCCGGCGGAAGGGTGGTTGCCGGCGAGGAAACTCACGGCGCCACCAAGTCCAAGGACAAGACGGACGACCGGGCGAACTCCAAGGCCTCGGTGTCCGTGCACGCACCACGTCCCTCTCAGGAGGTGCCAGACCAGCAGCGACGTGGTACCGGAGGTACCATACGCCTGCTGGGACGTGGACAGACCGGCGGGTCACGGGACGCTCAAGGCCAACGTCCTGGCACGAGCAAGGCACGGTCGCCGGGACGGGAACATGCTCCTTCTAACGCGGTTAGAAGTCCGAGCGTGTCCCGCTCCTCGCACCGTTCGCCACCGTTTCCCTCCTCTCCAGCAGAGGCCCTGGCCAGGGCCCAGCTGCTCCTCGATTTCCCTCCAGCGGCAGACAAGGCCGAAGACTGGAGGGTGACGATCCAGAGTCTCATCGCCTTCGCCAACAACGACGCACCGCAGCAGCCGGCAACTTCACGGCCTCGGCAAGTCGACCAAGCGAAGGCCGATGGCGACAAGACCGCCGGGGGTGCAACTACCGTGCACTCCCCGCCGCGGAAGCAGAAAACACCGCCCCGCCGGATCAACGTCGACGACGACTCCACGGCGTCGTCGGATCCGTGGGCTCGCCGCGATCAGCGCCAAGTCCTCGACGACAGGCGACAAGAGGACGCTCGAACTCGCATCGAGCGTCGACGAGAAGCCAGAAGGCAATCTGATCAGCGTGCTGGGACCGCTGTTGACATGCACGCGCCCGGTGAACCAGGCGACTTGCCATACGCGGCGGGCTGCCCTGCGTTCACCCGAGAGCTGCGGCAAGTCCAGTGGCCCAGCATGAAGAATTTCAAGCCCGACGTACCCGAGAAGTACGACGGCAAAACTCACCCCTCGGAGTTCCTCGGCATCTACACCATTGCGGTGCAGGCTGCCGGGGGACGCGACGAGAAGATCCTAGCCAATTACTTCCCGCTCGTGCTTAAGCCGAACGTCAGGTCCTGGCTTATGCACTTGCCGGAGAACTCCATCTCTTCATGGGCGGATCTGTGCCACCAGTTTGTTGGCGCCTTCACAGGCGGCCACAAACCCCACGGCCAGGAGAGCGATCTCCACATCTTAGCTCAGAAGGAGGGAGAATCCCTGCGCAAATACCTCCAAAGGTTCAGCCGTGTACAACACAACATTCCCGATGTCCACCCTGCCGCGGTTATCAGCGCGTTCCACCAGAACATGCGTAACCGCGGAATGAGGGAGGAGATGGCCATGACCAAGATCCGGGACGTCAGCGAGCTTTACGCTCTGGCTGACAAATGTGCACGTGCTGAAGAGGGGAGGAGGCTCCCCAGAGAGGATACTGGCGCAGGAGGAAGCGACGGTGAGGATGCCGCCCCGGCAAGGAAAGGCCGGCGGCGGAACAACAGAAAGAAGAAGAGCAAGGAAGTGCTGGCTGTCGAGCAGTCCAGCAAGGAGGCTCCCGCCAAGAAGACACAGGCTGGTGGCTCGGGCAAGGAGCCCGCCCCTGTAGCGACAGCCGACAAGCAGGACGGCTCCGACAAGCAGTACTACAAGATCCACCGCACCAAGGGCCACGACCTCCAAAACTGCAAAAGGGTAGAGTAGCTCGTAGAACAGCAGAAGGCTGAATACGAGCGTCACGACAAGGAGAAGGCCCAAGGAGGCGGAGGAGATCCTAGTAAGAAGCGGCCGTTCAATGGCCGGGGAGGGCGCCGCGGCAAGGCCAAGCAGCGGCAAGGAGACAGACCTCCCCTTGGCCGCGACAAGGATGAGGACGAAGACGACGATGAGGACATGGATGAAGGAGACAACAGCGAGCAGGAGTTCCAGAAGGCCACAGAGGTCTTGTGTGTCGATGGGGGCGCCTCTCTGCACACTTCCCACCGCCAACTCAAGCAGTGGGTGCGGGAAGTGAATGCAGCTCAGCCGCCCGTCGAGTCACACAGGCTGCTGAAATGGTCCAGCACGCCCATCATCTTTGACCTTGAAGATCACCCTGACCGCACAACAGCGGTCGGTTGCTTGCCGATGTTGGTCTCACCAACTATCCGCAACCTCAAGGTCACCAAGATGTTGGTTGACGGCGGGGCCGGCCTCAACTTGATCTCATCTGCTGTGATCAAGAAGCTACAGATCCCCGACAGCGAGCTCGAGGAAACCGGGTCGTTCCAAGGAATCAACCCGGGAAGGAGCAAGCCGAAGGGGAAGATCACGCTGCCAGTGACCTTTGGCGGAGAGCTCAACTTCAGGACGGAGAGGATCACGTTCGACGTTGCCGATATCCCATTGCCATATAATGGGATACTTGGCCGTCCTGCCCTCGCCAAGTTCATGGCAGCTTCCCACTACGCATACAATGTGCTCAAGATGCCGGGGCCGATAAGCGTCATCTCTGTCCCCGGCGACAAGAAGGACGCGCTTATCTGCGCCGACAAGATCTACCGGGATGCAGTAGCCGCAGCAAACAGCAACACACTTGCCGCTGAAGCTCCCGGGGGGAAGACCAAGACCAAGTCCGGCAAGAGCTCTGGGGCCCACTCCGGCAAACGCACCTCTTCGGAGTGCTGCGCTGCCGTCGAGGACGCACCGTCGAGCTCCACCGGCAAGTGCAAGAAAGGAATGGCAGCTCCACCGGCAACCAAGAAGGTGTCTGCCAAGGAGGACGGCACTGGTGGTACCTTCACCATCAGTGCTACACTCGACCCTAAATAGGAAAGCGCGCTCGTTGCCTTCCTGCGGGCGAATGTCGACGTGTTTGCATGGCAACCGTCTGACATCCCCGGCGTTCCCAGGAAGGTAATTGAGCACAAGCTTGCTGTTTGTCCTCACGCGCGGCCCGTCAAGCAGAAGGTCAGGAAGCAAGCTGTGGAGCGCCAAGAGTTCATTGCCGAGGAGATAAAGAAGTTGGAAGCAGCAGGCCTAGTTAGAGGCGTAATCCATCCTACGTGGTTGGCCAATCCAGTTGTTGTGCGCAAGGCCAATGGGAAATGGAGACTTTGTATAGACTTCACTGATGTGAATAAAGCATGTCCCAAGGATCCATTTCCCTTGCCGCGTATCGACCAGATTGTTGACTCCACCGCCGGATGTGAGTTGCTTTCATTCCTCGATGCATACTCAGGTTACCACCAGATATTCATGGCCAAGGAAGATGAAGAGAAGACTGCATTCATTACTCCATGTGGCACGTACTGTTTTATACGCATGCCCTTTGGGTTGAAGAATGCAGGCTCAACATTTGCAAGGGTGGTGCACACTGCTTTTGAGCCGCAGATCCACAGAAATGTGGAAGCCTACATGGATGATATAGTGGTCAAGAGCAAGAGCAAAGACACCCTGATTCAAGATTTGGAAGAAACCTTCGAGAATCTGCGCAAGATACAACTCAAGTTGAACCCCGAGAAGTGCGTCTTCGGAGTTCCCTCCGGCAAGCTTCTCGGGTTTTTTGTGTCCCAGAGGGGGATTGAAGCCAATCCCGACAAGATAAAAGCCATCGAGCAGATTGAAGCCCCGAAGCGCGTCAAGGACGTAAGGAGACTTGCTGGTTGTGTGGCTGCCCTTAGCAGGTTCATTTCAAAGTCTGCAGAACGCGCCCTGCCTTTCTTCAAAATCTTGAAAAAGGCAGGTCCTATGAAATGGACTCCCGAAGCGGAGGCAGCGCTGCAGGACTTGAAAGGATACCTGTCCTCCACTCCAATACTTGTCGCACCTAGGCCACAAGAGAACTTGTTGTTGTACTTAGCAGCAACCAATCAAGTGGTTACTGCTGCGTTAGTAGCGGAGAGGGAGGCGGATGAGGAACCCACATCCCCGGCAAGTGAATCCAGCGGCAAGCAGGGGGCTTCCCCGACAAGCTCTGGCCTCGACAAGGACAAGTCTGCGCAGGAACAAGGTGAAGTGCGAAGGAAGATGGTGCAGCGCCCAGTGTATTTCGTAAGTTCCCTCTTGCAGGGGGCCAGATCAAGATACTCTGGGGTGTAAAAGTTGCTTTTCGGCCTCCTCATGGCCTCAAGGAAGCTGCGCCATTACTTCCAAGCACATGATATAACGGTGGTCACTCGCTTTTCGTTGAAGAGGATATTGCAAAACCCAGAAGCAACAGGAAGGATCGTCGAGTGGGCACTGGAACTGTCAAGCTTTGGTCTCAAGTTTGAGAGTACTTCAACCATACAAAGCAGAGCTTTGGCAGAATTCATAGCGGAATGGACCCCCACACTAGATGACGAAGTTCCAGAGATAAGCGTCCCCGTCCAAGAGGCAAGTCAAGAGTGGATAATGTACTTTGACGGTGCAAGGCGCCGGTGCCGGCGTGGTCCTCATAGAGCCCACCGAAGAGGACCTCAAGTACGTTGTTCAGATGCACTTTCCCAAGGAGCAAGCGACAAACAATACTGCTAAGTATGAAGGTTTGCTTGCCGGCCTCAGAATTGCGGCCGAACTTGGGATCAAGAAGCTAATTGTACGGGGAGATTCACAATTGGTGGTCCGACAAGTGAACAAGAGTTACCAGAGTCCCTTGATGGAAGCTTATGTTGATGAAGTGAGGAAGCTTGAAGAACACTTTGAAGGCTTGCAGATGGAGCACGTCCCAAGAGCTCAGAATGATATCGCAGACAGCCTCTCAAAGTGTGCTGCAATGAAGTTACCCGTGGAACCAGGAACCTTCGTGCTCAAGCTGACTCAGCCATCCGTTACACCATCAGTTGGGCTAAGCAAGAAGAGGAAGTTGGTCTCCGGCGACTACTTGCCGGCGGATCTTCCCGAAGCCGCCGCCAAGGTCTCCAAGACCAACAACACAGCTGCTGAGGAACAGTCTGCTCCTGCGGACCCAAGGGTCTGTATAGTTGAAGCAGGCGTTCCCGACAAGCCTTGCCCCGGCAGGCTTGCCGGGGAACCCCCAGCTCCGGCAGAGCCGCAGGTTCTTGCCATAGAAGCTGAGGTTCCCGCAGCAGCACTAATACCTTTAGTCCTTGCTGTTGAGCCACAGGCCCCAGCATGGGCACAGCAAATCGTCCGTTTTCTTCAAACTGGAGAACTTCCCGAAGAACCAGAAGAGATAGAGAAGATAACCAGACAGTCAAGTATGTACCAGTTCGTGGACAACGAGCTATACAGAAGAAGACTCAATGGTGTCAGATTGAAGTGCATTCCCCGGGAAGATGGACAGAAGCTGTTGGCAGAAATACATGGAGGCATATGTGGCCACCACATTGGCGCAAGAGCACTTGCCGGGAAGGCATTCCGGCAAGGGTTCTTCTGGCCAGAAGCCCTCCAAGATGCAACTGCACAAGTAACCAAGTGTGAAGCGTGCCAGTTCCATGCCAAACAAATTCACCAGCCAGCTCAAGCTCTCCAGACGATCCCTTTGTCCTGGCCCTTCTCGGTCTGGGGGCTCGACATCCTCGGCCCCTTTCCCCGCGCCGTCGGGGGCTTTGAGTACTTGTACGTTGCAATCGACAAGTTCACAAAGTGGCCAGAAGTGGAACCAGTGAGAAAGGTGACAGTACAGTCAGCAGTGAGGTTCTTCAGGTCAATTGTTTGCCGTTTCAGAATCCCTAACAGGATCATCACCGATAACGGCACTCAGTTCACAAGCCGCACCTTCATCCAGTACGTCCAAGACCTTGGCGCTAAGGTCTGCTTTGCTTCTGTTGCTCACCCGAGGAGCAACGGTCAAGCAGAGAGGGCCAATGCTGAAGTGCTACGCGGACTTAAGACAAGAACCTTCGACAGGCTGCACAAGTGTGGAAGAAACTGGATAGAGGAGTTGCCGGCGGCTCTTTGGTCAATCAGGACGACACCAAATCGAGCCACCAGACAGACACCCTTTGCTCTAGTCTATGGAGCAGAGGCAGTTCTCCCCACGGAACTCGTATACGGGTCTCCTCGAGTGCTCGCTTATGACGAGCTCGAGCAAGAGCAACTGCGGCAAGATGATGCATTGCTCCTTGAGGAGGAACGTCTCCAGGCTGCTGTACGAGCTGCTCGATACCAGCAAGCTTTGCGCCGCTATCATAGCCGCAAAGTCAAGGCCAGGAGTCTCGAGGAAGGCGACCTTGTTCTTCGGCGTGTTCAGTCCGCCAAGAGTTCCAACAAGTTGACGCCGAAGTGGGAAGGCCCTTATCGGGTGAGACAAGTCTCAAGGCCCGGCGCTGTCCGCCTTGAGACCGAAGAAGGCTTACCGGTGAGCAACTCCTGGAACATAGAGCATCTTCGCAAGTTTCATCCATAAGGCGCGGTTGCCGTGATCCATTCCGGCAACCACCTTTTGTACAAGTCTTGCCGTTGTTACATGTAAACCTTTGTACAAAGCCGGGCGCAGACCCCGTGCATCAGTAAAACTTATGTGCTTCGCACTACTTTTTCATTTTCATGCTATTCCCTTTACTTGCATGTATCATCTGACACCTTGTGCAGCACGCATCCCCGGTAAGCAATAACGAGCCGCAAAGCTCCATACTTGTATTTCCTCCTTTTTTTTTGTCTGTCTCTCTGAAGCAGAAGAAGTGTTCCTCGCGCACAAGTTTGCCGGGGGGGAAGGAGATAGAGGTGTGGACCAAGTGTTGTTCAAGAAAAGAAAAGCCTTACCGGGAAGCAAACAACCCATAAAAGCTAAGTTACCAGAATTTGAGCAGTTCAAATTTTTAAATTTTAGTTGTCTTCCTTGAACAACCACACTTTGTATGAAAAACCTGTGCGCGAAGGAACCTACCCGTGGCTAGGCGCGCCCTTACTTTGTTTCGAGCACGCTCAACGGCTTAAGTGAGCTGCGACAAGTGTCGCGCCCTTACTTCGTTTTCGAGTTCGCTCAGCAAGCTAAGTGTGCTGCGACTAGCTACGGCAAGGTTTCTTGCCGGTAAGGCCTTTGCCAGCAGGCTGCTAAGAGTCCCGCACTCAGCGCTCGCGGCAAGGGCCCCTTGCCGACAAGTTTCCCTAAAAACGTAAGGTCAAAAGCATACAAAGTGAAAAGGCTGAGCAAGGGAGATAACACCGCTTAAATTGCCCAAATAAAGGTATATATTACAGAGATAACTTGCCGCTGTTCTAAATAACTACTGCCTATGACTTAATTGGCAGCGGCGAAGGAAGCAAGGTGCCTAATTCCTACGGTCTCCGTCGACCCTCTGGATCTTGCCCACCTTGGCTACAATATGGGCAACTTGGGCTTTCAGCGCCTCCTTGTCAGCTTCGGGCGGCAGGGTCCGGAGAACGTTGACAAGGTTGATCCCGGGGTTGCGGTAGACAATCTTCGATAGCACCCGCTCCATGGTGCCCATGCAGAGCCGGCGCGCCTCGTCGGCCAGCTGCTCGGGGATCTTCTCCCGCAGCCTCGCAAGCGCCGGCGCCACTCCCCTGAAGAACAGACTTAGTTTGGCGCTGTGAGGGAGGTTCTCGTCGGGGGAGTACACTAGGTGCTCCGCCCTCAACGCCATCATCTCCATGTCAATATTGGCGGCGGAGGTGACGAGGTCCTCAGTCCATCGCTCCACCGTCTGCTGGAATTGGTTTTGCGAGACGGCGGTGCTTTCCAGCACGGCCCTCTCGGCGCGGAGATCGTCCTTCAGCTTCGTCTCGCGGTCCCGGGCAGCGTCAAGCGAATTAGTCAGGGTGGAGACCTTCAGCTCTAGGTCGGCAATGGAGTCCCTGGCATCAGTGAGCTCTTTACCCTTCTCGGAGAGGCGGATTTGCAGCTCCGAGTTGGTGTGGGCATCCTTCTCCCGCTCCACGTTGAGCGCAGTGACCCTGTCTTCGCTTGCCTTCAAGAACAGCTCCAACTGCGACACTCTGGCCTCCAGATCCTTCTTGGCGGTCTCTGCGGCAGCGGCAGCATCCCTCGCCTCCCGCAGAGCCCCGCCAATAGCCTGCTCCCGGGCGGTAAGGTCGTCCTCGTGGCTGTCGAGGTCGACCTTCCGCTGGTTGAGCGCCCCTTCCCGCCGAGACAGCTCTTCGGCGGCCAGACGCTGCTGCTCCTCGACCTCGGCCTTTTCGAGGACGAATGCTTGCTGCGCCCCGGCAAGCTCCTCGCGCTCCTCCGCCAAGTTCCGGAGGGCCGCCTGGTTGGCGGCGCGGAGCTCCGCGGCGCGCTTCTCCAGGTCAGCACCAGCCTTGGCAGCCAGAGCCTCCCGAGACTCCAACTTCGCCTGCCTGGCCCGGTACAGGGCTAGGAGCCGGCGAAGGAGCAGCTCCTCTTCGGGCTCGTCGCTGCTGCCGGGCGCATCTACAACCTTCAATCCGGCGGAGGCGAGGACATCTCCGTCAAACGTCTCTCCCTCCGCGGGTGCCCTTGATGAGGACGCCCACGGGACTTGAATGAACACCCCGTTGGCGGCCTCCAGATAAACGCCCGACCCAGGTGCGGTGGCGGAAGGGTCGGCGGCCGGTGCAGCGTCCGGCGCTCCCGCGGCTTCCGGGCCAGCGGTATGGTCGCCGGTCCCTTCCCCAGCCGCGGCGTCAGCAGGTGGGACAGTCTCCTCGGTAGCTGGCTCGTCAGCGCCGACCGTCCCTTCCGCGCGCGCCTCCTCCTCGACGATGGTTTCCGTCTCCATCGGCTCCAGAGCGGGCGGGTCTGACATCAGAAGAAAAAGAAAAGAAAGGTTTGTCTAGCAAATATCCAAAAAGAAGAATTCGAGAAGAAGAAACTACAAGGGCTTACCTGCGCGGGCCTCCTCGATGACGGGGTCCCTCGCCGGGGAGTTATCCCTTGGCGGCGTAGAAGAAGCCCCCGCCGGCGGAGGGCCTCCGGTGCCCTCCCTTGGCGGGGAGTCCACCCTTGTCGGGGTGCTCGCCCTTGGCGGGGTACTCGCCCTTGGCGGAGTACCCATCCTTGGCGAAGCGCCGTCCCTCGCCGCGGAACTCATCCTTGGCGGGGAGGGTGGAGCAAGTGGCTTATCGGGAGCAACCTCCTGGTGCTCCTGCGGCTGCGGCTCCACTTCTGCACAAGACAACAAGACATCAGTACGAACAAAAACCTCGAGCGCGCCCGTCAAGCAGAAGAATAGGGTACCAGACTTACGCTGGGGGCTGCGCTGGGGGCTGCTCCTCGGAGCAGCAGGCTGATCCGGCAAGTCTGCCGCTGGCGCGTCTCCTACCGCTGCGGCGGGCTCGTCGTCCTCGATCTCGACCACAGGGATCTTGGCCCTCTTTGCCATCCGCTGGGTCAAGGTCCTGGAAGCCAAAACAAGACCAGGATCAGAACCAAGCAAAAGAAATCAAGACAAAATCAAAGGAAATGAAAATTACAAGTACTTACTCTTCCTCCTCTTCGTCGGAGCTGAGGGCGGAGAAATCAAATCTCGCCTCGGACGCTCCAGCGCGAGGAGCTGGGGGAGAGGGCTCCCTCGGGCGCTTGGCAGGCTCCGGAGCTGCGGGCTGTGAAGACCCAGCACCGGTCGTCGCTGAGGACCGAGGAGCAGAAGGTACCCCGGGGTCACTCCGGGAAGACCCCCCTCCGCTTGTCGCTCGGGCACGGGGCGCCTCCTTGGCGACCTTGCTCGTCATGGTGACGCGCGTCGCCCGGCGCTGAGGTCGTTGTTGGGGCGTCGGCGGCCTCACCGTCTCGACGGCCTTGCGAGTGCGCTTCTTCAGTTGCGGCGAAGGGCTTGGGCTTGGTGGTGGCGGAGAGTTCTCCGAGGACGAGGAGGCGTCGTCGTCAAGATTCAAGGATCCGCCGGAGTCTTCATCAGATCACCAGACTCGGCCTCCTCCTCCTCCTCCTCCTCGGCGGGCCCGCTGGACTCGGTAGCCTGCCCGGCAGCCTCGCTCGCCTCGGCAACCTCGCTTGCCCCGGCAAGCTTCCCGGCAGGCTCACCGGCAAACTCCTCGGTCGCAATCTTCAGGAGCTTCAGGATTTCTGCCTCCGCAGCCTGGCTCACCGCGTCCGCCGCCTCTGCTTCATCCACAGTGTATCCGAATTCACTCGCAGCTGCAGCTGCGGCGGCCTCCTCCATCCTGGAGGCAATGTATGCTACATCCCGGTCGGTGGTGTCCCGTGTGAGGCCCTTCTTCTCATCGGCGTTGCGGGGCTTCTCGACCAAGTTGTCGAAGAAGGCTTGCACGGTCTCCGCTGGAGGCTCCAGCCAGGTGGGGACGACTCCATGCGAGTCGCACTCGGGCATCACCGCGCGGATGGAGCTAAGGGCGGTGTTGTTACACAAAGGCACCACTCCGCGGGAAGGTTTGAACCACTCCGGGTGATTGGGATCGTGCTTAAACAGTTCCCGGACCATCCCCTTCAGCTCCAAGATAGTAAAGTTGTAGTTCAACCCGGGGCGCAGCCTCATGATGTCCGCCGCGTTGCCGAATTCCCAAGCGGGCCTCTTCCTCTCCTGCAGAGGGGCGATGCGGCGGCGGAGGAAATCGGCCCCAACCTCTCCCACAGTCAAGTTAGCGACCCGGAGACGGAGGATCCTAGTCAGGGCGATCTGCAACTTGCTGTCCTCCGGGGCCAAATCGCTCCAATCCTTGCCGCGCACTATTGGAGCTTTGCGCGGCGAAGTAAACTGCTCGGGCTTATCTTCCAGAACCCAGCACCAGTCGGCCCTCCACTCCTCCCACTTGCCGCGGAGCTCTCCTTTCAAGTACGCATCTTTCTTGTTCAATCTAAAGATCCAGGAGATGCCGCCGGAGAGCGGGGATCCGGACTCTACTCTAGGCGTGAAGAAATGGCGGAAAAGAGCTACATTTGGGTGGACCCCAACATAGTTTTCGCACAGATGTGCGAAAACAGCCATCGTAAGGACGGCGTTGGGGGTGAAATCTAGGAGGTGGAGGCCGTAGGTGTTCATTACATCGCAGAAAAACTCTGAGAACGGAGGGCACAGACCACAGTGGAAGAATGCGGCAAAGTAAAAGTACCCGCCGGGGAACATGTCGATGGCGACGGCGGGGAGGACTCTGGAGCGGGGATGAGCCTTCGTCTCCCGCGCCCAGAACAAGTAATACTTGTCCCGGAGCTCCCTCGCGCCGAGCCTCGGCGGGAAGAACACCCTCTTCCTCCGCATGGCTGCTAACTTCGCCGCCTGCTCGGACTTCTCCTTCTTCGCCTTGTCGCCCTTCGCTTTGTCGCTCTTCGGAGCCATGGCAGGGGTGGCAAGGAGGGAGGCTAGGAGGTCGCTGGCGCTGCGGGTGCTGGATGCGGCGGAGGGGGTGGAGCTCGGCTCTCCGTCGACCTTTGCGGAAGCAGAGGGCGACGGGGGTTTCTGGAGATTCAAGGCGCAATGAAGGAATGGAGGGAAACTGCCCCTGCTTCCTCTGCTTTTAAGGGGGAAGTGGGGGACGTTCCGCATTTCCCATTAAAGAACAGGCCACGATCTCTCCCACGACGCCGCAATCGACGCGTGCCGTTAGGGAGGGATGCGGCGGATACGGAGAGGGATACGGCTCGCCGTGGGCCGCGTGTGCCCGTGCACTGTCTTGGGCCTGGCCCAACAGCGCTCGGCACCGTGTGTGGCCCAGGCCCGGGGGCTCCTGTCGATGTACTAAGGTAGGGGTACCTTAGTACCCCAACTTGTGCACGGGCAGTAGCAGCTTCCCACGGCAGGGCTTACCACGCGCTGGCCAAAGCCCGCTCCAGACCTTTTTCAAGCCATTCAAAAACAAAGTATCCAAGTTAAGAGACAAGGCCCCGGCAAGAGGAGCTTGCCGGGAAGGCCGCACCAGGCTCAAAGGCATCTTTTCAGCACAAGATCCTGGCAAGAGGTGCTTGCCAGGAAGGCCAAAGGATAACACCACAGAAGATACATCGCGGCGCATTGTGCGCCCCGGCAGGGCCCGGGAAGCGGCAAGCTTCCGGGCCCGGCAAGATAGCGGCCCCGGCAAGGTGCTCGCCGGGGGAAGCTCACACTGTGTGCCTGCGCTCCAGCTCATTCGGCCACGGGTCGCCCTGGGGCCAATCCAGGGGCACGTGGCAGATGGCTGTGCAACCTGAGGGACACGCTGGCGAGCCGTGGTGACGAGGCTACCGCCGTGGCGAACGGAGACGCATGGACAGACGCTTTTGGGGTCGACGGCGACGGGCATTCAATGCCCTTGTCCCCCACCGTCAAGGTTAGGTGAAGACCACTGTTCATCCACTGTTCATGCACTATTACAACTACCACCAAAATTACACTTTTACCCTCCTCTACGTTGACACCTGTCGGTGACCCCTTTGAGCTATAAAAGGAGGCCCATGCACAACGTAGAGGGGGTTCGATCCCAGAAACTCGTCCACTCTCTCGCTCGGTGTAGCTGGTACTGTAGATCTTCAAGCTCCCGAGCCCAAAAACTTAATACAACCAAAGCAGGAGTAGGGTTTTACGCGTCCGCGCGGCCCGAACCTGGGTAAACTGCCCGCGTGTGCTCCTCGATCTGCTCTCCGTGCTCCCTCCGCTCCCTTACCGCAACGTAGAAGGGGCTCCGGTCCCATAGGTGCTCGTGGAAGGACAGTTTCCACCGACAGAAAGGCATGGAACACTTTCCTAGAAAGGAAATAAAATTACCATATGAATCTATTATGAGAGCCACTTATGGACTCCCTTCCAAACATGGCAATACCTAGATCTATCATGTATCATGCCTAGCTAGGGGCGTAAAACGATAGCGCTTGTTGGGAGGCAACCCAATTTTATATTTTTTGTTTTTGCTTATGTTAGGGAATAAATATTGCATCTTGCTTCTGTTTAGATGTGGTTTTGTGTTTTGTTTAGTGTTTGTGCCAAGTAGAACCTTTGGGAAGACTTGTGTGAAGTTTATGTGATCTTGCTGTGAAAAACAGAATCGTTAGCGCTGGCTAGAATGGTCATCATATTTTACTGGAGCGTGCTATTTAGTTGCTTTTTGCAAATGATTAATAGAAAAATTTCTCAGGTTTACCAATTTAGTTTGAATTTTTTTGGAGTTACAGAAGTATGCAAAACCTGCAGATTACTATAGACTGTTCTGTTTTTGACAGATTCTGTTTTTCTTGTGTTGTTTGCTTATTTCAATGCATCTATGAGTAATATTGGGAAGTATGAACCATAGAGAAGTTGGAATACAGTAGGTTTAACACCAATATAAACAAAGAATGAATTCATTGCAGTACCTTTGAGTAGTGGTTTGCTTTCTTATACTAACGGAGCTCACGAGATTTTTGTCTAAGTTTTGTGTTGTGAAGTTTCCAAGTTTTGAGTATTGCTTTGTGAAAGTGCAACTAATCCCCGGGTGGTTTTGGTAATTAATAACTACATATATATCATTGAACTAATATTCACTTGAGAATCATTTCAGAAAAGTTCGATGATATGGGTATGGAAATGTCTGAAGAAGTGGACCCCTCAAAATGCTAAGACAAGCATTGGCAAAAGCTCAAGACTCCATTTTTGGTTTAGTGATCAAAGATCACATTGAGTCCATAGGAAAAGCCAATACTATTAAAAGGGGATGAGGTTGTGTTAATGTTCTTGTTGCTCAAGTGCTTGGTGATTTAGCTCCCTCAACTATCAGCACTCTTCACTATTCAACACACTCATAAGTAATCTCGGACAAACCGATTCTGCAAACTCAGTCCCACCGAGATGAACCACTTCAGTTATTT
Source organism: Secale cereale (assembly GCA_902687465.1). Classification (NCBI taxonomy): domain Eukaryota; kingdom Viridiplantae; phylum Streptophyta; class Magnoliopsida; order Poales; family Poaceae; genus Secale; species Secale cereale. Next base: position 752,982,795 of record LR738710.1, read on the forward strand.
CCCCAAACCCTAATTTCTCGGTCCATCCGATTCTGAGTTTCGGTCTCACCGAAAAAGGTCTGCCAACCTTCTGTAACCAATTGACAGCATTTCGGAATATCCGAGTTGTTGTTTTCGGTCACACCGAGATGGCAAACCCTAACCTTTGACTCACTTCGGACACACCGAGATGGTATTTTCGGTCCCACCGAAAATCCCAACGTTCACTATATTTGAACTTTCGGTCTGACCGAGTTTTCACTTCGGTCTCACCGAGATTGGTCAAATGTGTGTGTAACGGTTGGATTTTGTGTGGAGGCTATATATACCCCTCCACCCCCTCTTCATTCGTGAAGAGAGCCATCAGAAAGTACCACCACTTCTACCACACACTTTCTGAGAAGTGAACCACCTACCCTTGTGTTGAGATCAAGCCATTCCATTCCTACCATATGAAACTTGATCTCTAGCCTTCCCAAGTTGCTTTCCACTCAAATCTTTCTTCCACCACAGCCATATCAGTGAGGAGAGTTGAGTGTTGGGGAGTTTATCACTTGAAGCACAAGAGCAAGGAGTTCATCACTATCAACACCGTCTATTACCTTTTGGGGGGTGGTGCCTCCTAGATTGGTTAGGTGTCGCTTGGGAGCCTCCGTCGTGATGTGGAGTTGAACCAAGAAGTTTGTAAGGGCAAGGAGATCGCCTACTTCGTGAAGATCTACCCCGAGTAAGGCTAGTCCTCCGTGGGCGTAGGCCGTGATGGAATAGACAAGGTTGCTTCTTCGTGGACCCTTCGTGGGTGGAGCCCTCCGTGGACTCGCGCAGCCGTTACCCTCCGTGGGTTGAAGTCTCCATCAACGTGGATGTACGATAGCACCACCTATCGGAACCACGACAAAAATCTCCGTGTCACCAAACTGCGTTTGATCTTCTCCACCTCTCTTTTACATGTGCAATTTACTTTCCGCTGCATATACTCTAGAATTGCATGTGTAGGGTGATACTTGAATTGTTCTTAATTGTGAAACTGCCAAAAACATTGCATGATCCAAAGGCAGATTTTTTATATTGTCAAGTAGTCTAATCACCCCCCCTCTAGACCTACTTTCGATCCTACAAGTGGTATCAGAGCTTTGGTCTCCATTGCCTTGGTTTCCATTGCATTGGACTCCATAAGCTTGGTTTCACAACCTAGGAGAGTATGGCGTCTAGTGAGGGTAATTATCGTAGAGGTCCTTACTTTGATGGTACAAATTTTGCTAGTTGGAAGCATAAAATGAAAATGCATATTCTTGGTCATAACCCAGCCGCATGGGGCATTATTTGTGTTGGTATGCAAGGTGATTTCTTTGAAGAAGGAAAAGTTCCGGATCGCGAAGCTACACCCGAAGAGTTGCGGATGTTGCAAAACAATGCTCAAGCTTGTGACATTCTCTTCAATGCTTTGTGTCCCGAAGAGTTCAACAAAATCAGCCGTCTTGAGAATGCTAAAGAGATTTGGGATACTTTGGTTGAAATGCACGAAGGTACTGAATCTGTGAAGGAATCAAAGCTAGATATTCTTCAAGGTCAACTTGACAAGTTCAAGATGAAGGATGGTGAAGGAGTCGCTGAAATGTACTCTAGGCTTGCTCTCATCACAAATGAGATTGCAGGCTTAGGAAGTGAAGAAATGACCGACCGATTCATCATTAAGAAGATTCTCAGAGCTTTGGATGGAAAGTATGACACCGTGTGCACTTTGATCCAAATGATGCCAAACTACAAGACTCTCAAGCCAACTGAAGTCATTGGAAGAATTGTTGCTCATGAGATGACACTTAAGGATAAGGAAGAGCTTCACAACAAGTCAAGTGGTGCTTACAAAGCTACAAGTGATGCTCCTACTACCTCAAGTGACAAGCTAATTTCCAATGAAGAGATAAGCCTAATGGTCAAGAACTTCAACAAGTTCTACAAGAATAGAGGCAAAGAAAGAAGCTCCAAGTCTAGATCATATAATGAAAAGAGATCTTCTAGTCGTGATCGAAACTGCTACAATTGTGGAAGACCCGGACACTTCTCAAATGAGTGTACGGCTCCCCACAAGAGAAGAGAAGAATCTCCAAGAAGAAGAGCAAGAGATGAGTCACCTCGGAGAGAGAGAAGGAGCAGAGATGATCATTATGAACGAAGACCCTCTCGGAGAAGCAAGGATTCGGAGAGGAAAGACAAGTCATCAAGGAGCTACACAAGAAGAAGACATCAAGCTCATGTTGGTGAATGGGTCTCCGGCTCCGACTCGGACAATCAATCCGATGGAAGCTATCACTCCGACTCCGACTATAGTCAAGATGAAGGTGTTGCCGGACTTGCACTAGTATCCTCCAACTCCAACTCCTACGACTTATTTGATTCACCAAATGAGGGAATTGGAAGATGCTTCATGGCTAAAGGCCCCAAGGTAACACACCCTGAATTCATTGACTTTGATAGTGATGAGGATGACTTACTTGGTGAAGATGAGCTCTTGCATGATAAATCTAGTGAGCTTAGTAATGATGAAAATGCTAGTAGTCTTTATAGTCGAGAAGAGTCGAATGACAATGCTATGAAGGAGATTGAGCGTCTAACTAAAGAACTTAACACTCTTAAGTTAGCTCATGAAACAACTCAAGAAGATCATAGAGAGCTCCTAAGATCTCATGAGAAGCTACGCTTTGAGAAGCTCACTCTAGAGCAAGAACATGAGTTTCTAAAAGCGATCAATGACGATCTTCGAAAGAAGAGTTCTTCATATCTTGCCAAACGACTTCTCTTGTCTAATTTCTTACCACCTATTAAGACTAAGCATGACAAGCATAAGAAAAATTCTTCCTCTAGTAGTAACAATAACAATGTTAAATCCAATATTGTTGCTTCTAGTAGTTCTCTTGATTCCACTAACAATGTTTCAAGCCAAGTTACACTTGAGCAAGAAAATATCCTATTGAAGGAAATCATAGAGAAAGGTGTCTACAAGAGTCTTGCCGGAAGCAAGAACTTTGAGGAGATTGTTCGCAAACAAGGAAGACACCGGAAGAATCAAGGGATTGGTTTTGAGCGAAGGTTCAACGCCGAAGGTGTTGAGTGGGAAGAAGGTCAATACCCTACTCCACAGTTTGTTTCACAAAAGGAGAAGTATGATCCTACTTCTTCCAATGTGGAACAAGCTCAAGATGACCTTCCACCACAAGACCACAAGCTAAAGGCCAAGGACAAGCTTCAAGAGGAGATTGATGCATTCATTGAAGCACCTCAAGCCATGGTCAAGTGGGTTCCCAAGGACACATCAAGTTCTACTTCGTCAAGCTCAACTACAACACCAAGGATTCCCATCAAGATGATTTGGATCCCAAAGAAGAAGAACTAGTAGGTTCTTGAGGGTGACTCCGCCAACAAACTTCACTCATATTCATTTTGGCAAGAACTTGTGCAATCAACTTCCACATCATGCACTTGTTCATGGAGTCACAAACCCTCTTGTTGGTAAGTCAAGGGACAAGGTAATCATTGCTTTCATGGACATCATCTTTTGTGTACTTCACTCTATGTCTATGGATATTCTTGTTTGTTCCTTGTGGGACTAACCCATGTAGGTATTGAAAGTGCCCTAATCCAAAGGATTGCTCCCAACTCTTGATGATCTACATCAACATTGAGCATCCACATCTTCAACATCTACATGAAGTCTTCTACGACAACCCAAGGTTAGTTTGACCCTTTAAAAGGGGTTCTCACATCTAGGGGGAGCTTTGCTCTAAAAATTGAGCTAAAGCATCTCCAAGTGATGTGAACACATAAATGCTTTATGTAAAAGTGGCAACCCCACTTGTGCTTAAACGATGAGTATGACCTATGATCAAATGTTCTCATTTGGCTCCTAAGTCAATATACTCATATATAGATGACCTAGTCATCGACAAATTGTGTGCTAGTAGCTAGAGTGATTGGTTGTGCATGTTTGACACATATTTCAGTTGCTATCTTATTGTGTGAGCATGTTGAATGCATGATTTTATCCATTCAAGGACATCCATTTGTTGTTTTGATTGTTTTGGTTCTCTTTCTGGCCAAATGGATGGACAAGAATGCCTAAGCACCTTCCCTAGCTATCTATGCTGTCTTGTCTCAAAATTCTATTCATGCTCATATCACAACTTTGAACAAGTCTTTTTCGGACAGTCCGAGTGAGGAGCACTCGGAACCACCGATTCGTCTAAGGCTGACTTCCAAAACCTTCTAAGTCCATTTCGGTCTGACCGGTTTCTCAATATCGGTCCAACCGAAACGCTTAGACTGATCTAGGTTTCATCTCGGTGAAATCGAGTTCAAACTTTCGGTCTGACCGATATGCGTAACTGCACAACAGTTATACATCTCGGTGACACCGAGTTTTTCAACTCGGCCCACCGACAGCACGGGGTTATATATACCTGAGGGGCTGCGCGCGATTTCTTTCTTCAAACCGTTCGCCCCCAAGACCCCTGCTGCCGCCGCCCTGGTCTACGGATCGTCGCCTTCGTCGCCTGTGCGCCCTCGCCGCAGGTCTCCGCCGCCGTCAACGGTAATCATCTCCACCGTTGCCGCCGTAGAGGGACACCACCAAGTTAGGGTGTGTCCCGATCCCTTTTCGTGCTCCACTTCCGATTCTTGCACGATAGGCTTGCCATGATTCAATCCACGTTTGATATGTTCCCTATACAATAGTTCAGATCTTCTAGTTTCGAGGAAAATTCTTAGGTTTAGGTTTCCACGGAATGCATCTCGGTGAAGCCGATTTTGAAAATCGGAATGACCGATTTGGCCTCTGGCCATTGCACTGCATAGTTCGGTTTAACCGAGTTGTGCCAATCGGAACGACCGAAAAGTAGTTTCAGTGAAACCCTAAGTTTTCGGTAGGACCGAAACCCATTTCGGTCTGACCGAAAGTGGTGTGTAGGTTTCTGTTGAGCACTTCGGTTGCACCGAAACCTGAAATCGGTTTGACCGAAATACATTCTGTGAAAACTCAAAACTAAGTTTTGGACTCATTTTTTTTTTGCAAAAACTCTGCAGTTGTGATAACTCTTCTACTCTGCCTATACCTTATCTTTTCACAGGTTTCTCTGCCATGTCAGATGTCAGTGACAGCCAGAACAGGTCTGAATCACCGTTTGCTGAAATTCCAGAGGCAGATACAAGTCCTAAGAGCAGCTCCAGTGATGATGGTGAGAGGAGCACCCCTAGTGGTTTGCCTCCTGCAGCCACCAGAACCAGGAAGAAGAGAACTTCTGATGATGAGGACTCCGACTTTGTTGCTGAGGAAGTTACCTCCAAGCCAAAGAGGAATGTGGTTGCCAAAGAGCACCAAGGGCAGCAGCCAAGGAAAGGCACAAGCAAAGTGAAGCAGTCAGCAGTTGCTAAGAAGCTCAACTTGGAAGAGCCTGCTCCAAGCAAGGTGAAGAAGACTTCCAAAAGGAAGAGGGTTGTTTATGTTGAACCTCAAGTTGATGCTGCAGAAGAAGAAGAAGAAGAAGCACCCCAGCCTCCTCCTCAGAAAGCTAAGTTCATGAGTGATGCTATTCGGGCTCAAGCCTCTTCTAAGCCCAAGAAGCCTGCTCCAGTCAAGGCAGCTCCAGCCAAGCCCAAGAGAACAACCAGAAGCATTCCAGCTTCTGAGAAGAACAAAGGTGAGATGCCACCGTCTGAATCAGATGAAGAGCATGTGTTGCTTAAGCTCCGTCCCAAGTTGCCACTCCACAATGATGCTCATCCTCAAGCTGAGGACATGAAGGCAAGGAAGGACAAAGGTCTCAGGCTATGGAGACAGTCTGATCCATATGCCGTAAGGAGAAGGACTGCTGTGGACCCCAGATTCCACACCAGAGAGCAGCAGGATTTCTATGAGACTGTGCTAATGGATAAGAAGCCCATTGTTGCTGACACCAGGTATGTTGACTGGAAGTACATTGACAGTGAAGAGCACCGGGACTTCTTTCCCCATGTGCATGAGAGCTTTACTGCATGTGGAGTTGCTGATTTTGTGGGTCAAGAGCTGACAGCTTGGAATGACGAGATGATCATGCAGTTCTATGCCACAGCCCACTTCTACCCTGATGGCAAGATCACCTGGATGACTGAAGGTCAAAGGTTTTCTTCAACTGTTGAAGAATGGGCAGAACTTCTGAACGCTCCAGTGCAGAGAGAGGACGACATTGATATCTATGGGATTCCTAAGAAGAGTCATGATTCCATGAAGAATATGTACAAGGAGATCCCAGCTGCTGATTTGGAAGGATGGAAGCTTGGCTCAGTGTACTATCTCCAGGCAGGTCTGACCACCACTAACACTATTCTGAGGCATACATTGATGCCTAAGTCAGGAGACCACCGGATGATACGAGGCTATTCTATCAACATGCTGCACATTCTCGATGAGAAGGCACCTTTTAAGGTGATGGACTTGATGGTAGAGACCATTAAGAGGACTGCAGCTGACCAGAAGAGGTCGTGTGGGTTTGCACCGCAGATACAGATGCTCATCAACGCCAAGTTTGGCACGGGCAAATTCATGTTGGATAGGAAGCACTTGCCACTGCAGCCAGAGCATGAGGACAACGTAGTTGTGATGGATGAAGAGGATCCCACCTCAGTTGAAGGACAAGCCAAAATCGAAGCTGCAAAGAAGGCTAAAGCTGACAAAGAGGCAGCAGCAGCAGCAGCTAAGCCAAAGAGCTTTGGAGAACAAATTCTTGAAGCTACCCAAAGGATTGAACAACGCCTGGCCAGCATTGAGCAATCTCAGGAGAGCCTAGAGAGGATTGTCGAGGACAAGATCCACGCTCTGGACGTGAAGCTGACTGAGATTCAGGTGTCTGTCAACAAGCTTGAGGCAGACATGGAGGAGACTAGGCAGGAGAGAGCAGAGCTTATGCAGGATGATCTAGTCCAGGACTCTCATCGCCAGACTGCTCAGGTTCCCAGAGGATCCAGATCTGCAGCTATCCCAGTGACAGAATCCAGGGCTACCACTTCAGCACCAGCTACAGCTCCAGCAGTTCCTCCAGCTCCAGCATCCACTCCTCCACCGCAGACTTCAGCAGAAGTCTTCGCAGATGCAGCTATCTCTACACCGACATCTACCCAGACGGGAGCCGCCAGCAGAGCCCGCAGTGACGTTTAGCTCTATACCTTTTCGAACTTTTTGGTAACTTGTTGCCAAAGGGGGAGAAATTGTTATAGATCATAGGGCTTCGAGAGAGAGAGTGCTCTTTCGTCTTTCGTTCTTTTGCCGTTTTTCGTTGAGATACATTGGTTTCTTTTGGTTCCTGATACTTTAAGTGTGCTTGCTACTACGTTTGATGCTACCTTAATGAGTGCTTAGTCATACTATGCTTTAATGTGTGCTTATTGCTTATCATATGCTATTCCTTATTGTATGGCTATTTACTCTTGTCTTGGTGACTTAGTGCTTGTTACTCATTCTTATCATTTTGTGCGCTCCACCAAGATGTATGTGACATGGAAGAGTGACCCATAATCCTAATCGATTGTGCATTTGCATTCAAACGCAAATTTCAAATAATGCACAAATTTAGGGGGAGCTCTTGTTTATCACATACTTCTCAAAGCGACGATATTATTCTTTGATTATATCCTTTGTCGAAGCTTTGATCTATATGTTGTCATCAATTACCAAAAAGGGGGAGATTGAAAGTGCAACTAATCCCCGGGTGGTTTTGGTAATTAATAACTACATATATATCATTGAACTAATATTCACTTGAGAATCATTTCAGAAAAGTTCGATGATATGGGTATGGAAATGTCTGAAGAAGTGGACCCCTCAAAATGCTAAGACAAGCATTGGCAAAAGCTCAAGACTCCATTTTTGGTTTAGTGATCAAAGATCACATTGAGTCCATAGGAAAAGCCAATACTATTAAAAGGGGATGAGGTTGTGTTAATGTTCTTGTTGCTCAAGTGCTTGGTGATTTAGCTCCCTCAACTATCAGCACTCTTCACTATTCAACACACTCATAAGTAATCTCGGACAAACCGATTCTGCAAACTCAGTCCCACCGAGATGAACCACTTCAGTTATTTCCCCAAACCCTAATTTCTCGGTCCATCCGATTCTGAGTTTCGGTCTCACCGAAAAAGGTCTGCCAACCTTCTGTAACCAATTGACAGCATTTCGGAATATCCGAGTTGTTGTTTTCGGTCACACCGAGATGGCAAACCCTAACCTTTGACTCACTTCGGACACACCGAGATGGTATTTTCGGTCCCACCGAAAATCCCAACGTTCACTATATTTGAACTTTCGGTCTGACCGAGTTTTCACTTCGGTCTCACCGAGATTGGTCAAATGTGTGTGTAACGGTTGGATTTTGTGTGGAGGCTATATATACCCCTCCACCCCTCTTCATTCGTGAGGAGAGCCATCAGAAAGTACCACCACTTCTACCACACACTTTCTGAGAAGTGAACCACCTACCCTTGTGTTGAGATCAAGCCATTCCATTCCTACCATATGAAACTTGATCTCTAGCCTTCCCAAGTTGCTTTCCACTCAAATCTTTCTTCCACCACAGCCATATCAGTGAGGAGAGTTGAGTGTTGGGGAGTTTATCATCTGAAGCACAAGAGCAAGGAGTTCATCATCATCAACACCGTCTATTACCTTTTGGGGGGTGGTGCCTCCTAGATTGGTTAGGTGTCGCTTGGGAGCCTCCGTCTTTGAGATGTGGAGTTGAACCAAGAAGTTTGTAAGGGCAAGGAGATCGCCTACTTCGTGAAGATCTACCCCGAGTAAGGCTAGTCCTCCGTGGGCGTAGGCCGTGATGGAATAGACAAGGTTTCTTCTTCGTGGACCCTTCGTGGGTGGAGCCCTCCGTGGACTCGCGCAGCCGTTACCCTCCGTGGGTTGAAGTCTCCATCAACGTGGATGTACGATAGCACCACCTATCGGAACCACGACAAAAATCTCCGTGTCACCAAACTGCGTTTGATCTTCTCCACCTCTCTTTTACATGTGCAATTTACTTTCCGCTGCTTATACTCTAGAATTGCATGTGTAGGGTGATACTTGAATTGTTCTTAATTGCAAAACTGCCAAAAACATTGCATGATCTAAAGGCAGATTTTTTATATTGTCAAGTAGTCTAATCACCCCCCCTCTAGACCTACTTTCGATCCTACACTTTGATGGACTATGGAACAAAGAGTAGCAAGGGCCTAATCTTGGGGATGCCCAAGGCACCCCAAGTAAAATTCAAGGACAACCAGAATCCTAAGCTTGGGGATGCCCCGGGAAGGCATCCCCTCTTTCGTATTTATCTATCGGTAACTATACTCGGAGCTATATTTTTATTCACCACATGATATGTGTTTTACTTGGAGCGTCTTGTATGATTTGAGTCTTTGCTTGTAAGTTTGACACAATTATCCTTGCTGAACACACCTATTTGAGAGAGTTAAATATGGCCTAGGAATTGATAGAACACTCTATGTGCTTCACTTATATCTTTTGAGTTGAATAGTTTTTGCTCTAGTGCTTCACTTATATCTTTTAGAGCACGGTGGTGATAATATTTTGAAGAAATTGTTGGTCTGTCATGCTTCACTTATATCCATTTGAGAGTCTATTAAAACAGCATGGTAATGTGCTTAGGCTATAAAACTAGTCTTCACATGATAGACATCCAATATCAATGTAGTAAAAACTTTCACCCTTAGTGCATTGAATATGATGAGAAGTTGGATGCTTGATAATTGTTTTGAGATATGAGGATAGTGATATTAGAGTCATGCTAGTGGAGTTATTATGAAACTGAGAAATGCTTGTGTTAAGGTTAGTGATTCCCATAGCATGCACATATGGTGAACCATATGTGACAAAGTTAGAGCATGGGGTATTTGTAAAATGTCGACCTTTGTGTGGAGGTCGGGGGTGCGCGATGGTTAACTCCTACCAACCTCCCCCCTAGGAGCATGTGTTGATTGCTTTGTTTTGATGACTCGTAGATTTTTGCAATAAGTATATGAGTTCTTTATGACTAATGTTGAGTCCATGGATTATACGCACTCTCACCCTTCCACCATTGCTAGCCTCTCTTGTACCGCGCAACTTTCGCCGGTACCATACACCCACTATATATCCTTCCTCAAAACAGCCACCGTATATATTCCTCAAAACAGCCACCATACCTACCTATCATGGCATTTCCATAGCCATTCCAATATATATTACCATGCAACTTTCCATCGTTCCGTTCATATGACACGCATCATATTGTCATATTGCCATGCATGATCATGTAGTTGACATCGTATTAGTGGCAAAGCCACCATGCACAATTTTTCATACATGTCCTCTTGATTCATTGCACATCCCGGTACACCGCCGGAGGCATTCATATAGAGTCATACTTGTTCTAGTATCGAGTTGTAATATCGACTAGTAATGAAAGTGTGATGATCATCATTATTAGAGCATTGTCCCATGAGAGGAAAGGCTAAATCAATAAAGCCCCTCCACGAAAGGAAAAAAAGGCCAAAGAAAAAAAGGAAGGCCCAAAAAAAAGAAAAAAAAAAGAAAAAAATGAAAAGAAAATGGGAAAATTGCTACTATCTCTTTCCACATTTGTGCTTCAAAGTAGCACCATGTTCTTCTTGATAGTGAGTGTCATGTTTAGTCACTTTCATATACTAGTGGGAATTTTCATTATAGAACTTGGCTTGTATATTCCAACGATGGGCTTCCTCAAATGCCCTAGGTCTTCGTGAGCAAGCAAGTTGGATGCACACCCACTAGTTTCTTTTGTTGAGCTTTCGTACATATTTAGCTCTAGTGAATCTGTTGCATGGCAATCCCTACTCACTCACATTGATATCTATTGATGGGCATCTCCATAGCCCATTGATAGGCCTAGTTGATGTGAGACTATCTCCCTCCTTTTTGTCTTCTCCACAACCACCTCTCTATTCCACATAGTGCTATGTCCATGGCTGACGCTCATGTATTGCGTGAAAATTGAAAGGTTTTAAGGAATAGAGTATGAAAACAAGTGCTTGGCTGAAATCGGGGTTGTCCATGATATGAATATTTTGTGTGATGAAGAGAGAGCATAGCCAGACTATATAATTTTGTAGGGAAAACTTTCTTTAGCCATAATATTTTGAGAAGACATGATTGCTTTGTTAGTATGCTTGAAGTATTACTGTTTCTTATGTCAATATAGACTTTTGTCTTGAATCTTTCAGATCTGAACATTCATGCCACATGTAATGCCCAGTATGAGATTATACCTCCTACGAGTCGAGGCACGACTTAAAGGTATAAGCTCATACTAGAATGATCTCAAGTATGGTATCTTTGCACGACTCATGTAAAAATAGGGATGAAATTGCAAAAGGATAGTTGGCTTACACTCGCCACGTCACACCATACATTACATAAGCAAATCATCATCCAAATAACATCACAGTCCGACTACGGACGAAGAGCCAAATGAAAGATACCAAATAAATAAATCCACAAGGTCCGAATCACCCCTAGTAGAAGCCACTACTGATCATCGGGATAGTGCACATAGTATCGACTACGTTCTTCATCGAACTCCCAGTATAGCTCTGTGCCGTCACCTGTGTAGTCCACCATAATACCTGCATCTGGTGTTGTGTAGAATCTGTGAGCCACGGAGGACTCAGCAATCCCGTTCCCGGGTAGCAAAACTATCTAAGCATTGGGTGTGGAACAAGGCTGAAGAAAATAAAGGTTGCAGCTGCACTAGCACTAGCTTACGTGTTTAGAGCGAGAAGAGAAGTGCCACGAGCGTCAAAGTGATCACGAAGTGATCCTATCTAAGCACGTCAATCATAACCCCACCGTGTTCACTTCCCGAACCCCTTTTCGGAAAAATGACCGTCACGGTTACTCACGCTGGTAGTGTGTTCTGAACATGGTGTCAAGTTTCTACAACCGGATATTAACAAATTCCCATCTGCCACATAACCGCGGGCACGGCTTTCGAAAGTTCAAAACCCTGCAGGGGTGTCCCCACTTAGCCCATTACAAGCTCACGATCTGCGGAGTCGCAACTCCAAGGTGGGAAGGCCCGAGTATTCTCGGAATCCCGTGCTCAAGATATTCCGACTAAGGTAAAACTAATCCAGCAAATCCTCCCGGCGTGCCGACACCCTGATAGTAGCCACGCGTATCTCGTCTCAGGCCACATCCGGATGGGCGATGCTATAGGTTTTTACCAGCCCTCGGGTTTCCCCAAGGTGGCCCCGCATGCTCCCCAGTTTGGACCAACACTCATGTGGAGCACTGGCCAGGGTTGTTGATTAAGAAGAGGGTTTATAACTCCCTATGCAAGTTTTAGTTGTTTATGCAAATGTAGTACCAATGTTGGGACTTGTTGGAAAAGCTTTAGCGCTAAGCGGGTTATCAAGGGGGTCCCATAACCCCAACCGTGTGAGGAACGCATAATCAAGGAACATAACGCCGGTTTATACAGTTCCTAGGGTGGCATGAGTGGAACAAAACACCAAGCAAGAGGCTTAGCCTTACACCCATTACCAATTATATAGATGATTTAGTTTAAGAGTTTATATAGTGTGATATCCCAACAATAACTTCAACATGAAGCAAGAATCTTCAAATCTTCTCCTGCAACTAGCAATGCTATAAGAGGGGCTGAGCGAAGCTTACGTAGCCAAACAAAGGTTTGCTAGGTTGGTGGTTAGACAGGTACATGGTTACAATAGGAGGCTGACAAACAAACATGGGCATCGAGGCAATAAGTTAAAGAGCGAGACTTCTAGCAATAGGCAAAGATAGTAATGATATCTGGGTCAGGTCATCTTGCCTGTCGAGTCGTCGATGGGATTGTAAGACGGCTCCTCGCACTCAACCTCGGTAGTAACCTCGTTCTCGTTCTCGGTCTCGGCTCTACTCAACACAAGAACACAACGAGGCACAAAATCAAACAGGATGCAATGCACAATCAACATGATGCAAGTAGGATGCATCTCATGGCAAGGGATGAAGCACACTAGAACAACACAAAACACAAGTTTAAATGAGGCCGAAATCAACATATATCAAAATCGGTAAGTCCTCATATGCATATTTTGAAATTGGTCCAGATCTGAACAAACCTTAAGTTAAAGTTTTTAAACAGCAAGTTAACATGCACCATGATGATCTACACGAAATTCTAGACAAGTTTCATATAAAGTTTGTTTAATTCGGAGCTACGGTCTAGAAGATATGAGCAAAACAAGACAAGCATGGCAACGGTGCAAGATGCACTCAAACAACAAGCAAACACACTCCAAACATGTTAACAACATGATATTAAGATTCTACATGCAAAATCACACAAGTTTCATATAGGGCACGCTCAAAACGGAGCAACGGTTCAACACATACACACGAAACAAGATTCAATGCAAAGCTGAAATTAACAGCCACATAGTAACTTTGGAGCAAGAAATATATACTCTACAGCACCCAAACATGATGACAATAAGCATAGACATGAAGTAGACATATCCTACAGCAAACAACTCCATTGGAGCAACTCCATAGGAGGCATGGATCAATAGCAACAAGCTACACCATTTTGATCATGTTGTTAAAAACCTGACAGTTATAATTCATAGCAACTTGAGAGCAAGAAATAAATAAGCTACAGCAAGCCATATGAGCAAGTGAGGGCATGGATGGATAGAAAATAACATGTACAACAAGGAATGATCATTGGCCACTCCAAAACAAGCATGGATTTGACTAGGGCATCAAGCAAACATAGCATCAGGTTATGACAGATTCCAGACTTAGCAGGAATTTCACTAAGTATAAAATAGTTATGTTGGCATGGCATGTTTACAAGCATGTTTAAGTCACCTCAAGGCATATAATGGAAAATGGTTTGCACCATAGCAAAGACCATATGATGGAGATTCTAAAACATATTGACATGTGACATTAGGACAAACACATCAATAGCAACGAGCACTTCAAATCAGCATCTCATAACATGTTTCACAACTTAACAGCCACATGCACTTTTGCAACAAAGATTAACATGGAAATATGAAACCTAACATGAATGCTACAGCAACCATCATGTAGAGCATTTCACAATGAACATTTTGACATAACATTTGCTTCATTTGGATAAACATGCACCAAGTTATCACATCTCAAACATGGCATGAAAATAACAAGTTGCAGCAGTTTATAACAAGTAGAACTCTTGCAACAGAGATTAGGACCTCTAGATGAACTCAAACAAGCATGCCATAATGGAACAAAATTTAGAGCACATCACCACGGTCATTTTGATATATCATATGCACAATTTGGACAAGCACACTAAAAGTTACAGCCATGCAAAGATGCAATAAAATAAGCAAAAACTGGGACTAAGTGAAAAAAAAACAACCTCAGCGGATCGGGCGCGGCGGGGTGGATCGGGTCGGGTCGGACCCGACCGACCCGTTAGGGTTCGCGGCCGGCGGCGGATCGAACGGATCCGGCGGGATCGGGCGCCCGGCGGCGGAGCTTGACCGACGCGGCTCGCCGGAGGGTGGCCGGGCGTGGCTCGGGGCAGCGGCCGGAGCGCGCCGGCGGGACGGAGGAGCGGCTGCGGCTGGAGGGCGCCGGCGGGGCGGAGGAGCACCGGCGGCTGGAGGGCGCCGGCGGGGCGGCGGCACGGGCGAGGCGTGCGGCGGCGCCGAGCGGCGGAGAGGCCGGCGGAAGATGTCGGGCGGCGGCGGGAACGCTCGAAGGCGCGGCAGCGGCGAACGGGCCAGGCGGGCCCCGCCTGGGCCCGACGGGCCGGCGGCGCGGGGGAGGAGAGAGAGGCAGCGGCGGGCGACGTGGCAGACGCTGATTGGCCGGGCGCGTCCGGGCGGACGTGTCCGGCGGCGCGGAGGGACGGAAAATTAGGGTTTCGTCCCAAAATGGATGTGTGGGGCTAATTTATAGGCATAGGGAGCTAGGAGACTCCAAATGGGGAGCGGTTTTCGGCCACGCGATCACGATTCGACGACCGAGATGATGGGAAGGGTTGTGCTGGGTTAGTGGGCTGTTGTGGAGAGGGTCTTGGGCCTTAAATAAGAGGTTCGTTTAGCCCATTAGGTTAACCGTTGGAGTACCAAACAAATTCCAAACGCGCCGAAACTTGACAGGTGGCCTACACGTACCAAAACAACAACGCACGACAAGTCTCACGTCATTCCGGAAACGTTACACAGCCACACACGAAAGAAGGACTCGGGGATGCCACGGGCACGTGTGTGAGCGTCGGAACTCGAAACGGACAACGGGAAGAGACGAGTGGGACCGGGTGCAAGTGACAACACAAATGCAATGCACATGACAACATGACCTGGATGAAATGCACACACGCACACGACAAAACGAAGAAACCCGAAATGAAGAAGAGCCCAGAATGGAATTGATGAAGTCAAAGTTTCATATATTGCCATAATTGGAAAGTGTTACATCTGGGGCATTACACCACAATTAAGAGAATTACATTGAAAAGTTATGTTGGTTAGCATTCCACATCAAAAGTTCTGTTTTAATCATTTACCTACTTGAGGACGAGCAGGAATTAAGCTTGGGGATGCTTGATACGTCTCCAACGTATCTATAATTTTTTATTGTTCCATGCTATTATTTATGATGTTTTGGATGTTTAATGGGCTTTGTCATACACTTTTATATTATTTTTGGGACTAACCTACAACCCAAAGGCCCAGTCCAGATTGTTGTTTTTTTGCCTGTTTTAGGGTTTTACAGAAAAGGCATATCAAACGGAGTCCAAACGGAATGAAACCTTCGGGAGAGATATTTTTGGAGAAAATCACGCACGAGAGACTTGAGAACCACAGAGTAGGGTCTACGAGGTACCCACGAGGGTGAGGGGCGCGCCCCCCCTAGGGCGCGCCCCGTGCCTCGTGGGTTCCACGTATGGCCCCCGGTGCCCTCCTTCCTCCTATATATACCTATGTACCTCGAAACCATCAGAAGAGGAGAGAAAACCCTAGTTCCACCGCCGTAACCTTCTGTTCCCGTGACATCCCATCTTGGGGTCTGTTCCGGAGCCCCGCCGTAGGGGGGATCTACCACGGAGTGCTTCTACATCATCATCATCGCCTCACCATGAGTTGTGAGTATTTTACCACAGACCTTCGGGTCCATAGCTAGTATCTAGATGGCTTCTTCTCTCTCTTTGGATCTCAATACAAAGTTCTCCTCGGTCTTCGAGGAGATCTATTTGATGTAATCTCTTTTTGCGGTGTGTTTGTCGAGATCCAATGAATTGTGGGTTTATGATCAAGATTATCTATGAGAAATATTTGGTTCTTCTCTGAACTCTTTATGTATGATTATAATATCCTTGCAAGTCTCTTCGAATTATTGGTTTGGTTTGGCCTAATAGATCTATAGTTCTTGCAATGGGAGAAGTGTTTGGCTTTGGGTTCAATCTTGCGGTGTCCTTTCCCAGTGACAGTAGGGGCAGCAAGGCACGTATTGTATTGTTGCCATCGAGGATAAAAAGATGGGGTCTATATCATATTGCTTGAGTTTATCCCTCTACATCATGTCATCTTTCTTAAGGCATTACTCTGTTCTTATGAACTCAATACACTAGATGCATGCTGGATAGCGGTCAATGTGTGGAGTAATAGTTGTAGATGCAGAATCGTTTCGGTCTACTTATCTCGGACGTGATGCCCATATATAATGATCATGCCTAGATAGTCTCATAATTATTCGCTTTTCTATCAATTGCTCGAGAGTAATTTATTTACCCGTCGTAGAATATCGCTATCATGAGAGAAGCCACTAGAGAAAACAATGGCCCCCGGGTCTATTCTCAACATATCAATCTACATCTACTTTACTTTTCTTGCTTTTATTTGCTGTTTTATTAAACCAAAAATACCAAAAATATAATTATCATCTCTTTCAGATCTCACTCTCGTAAGTGACCGTAAAGGGATTGACAACCCCTTATCGCGTTGGCTGCTAAGTTCTTATTTGTTTGTGCAGGTGCGAGGGACTCGCGCGTGGTCTCCTACTGGATTGATACCTTGGTTCTCAAAAACTGAGGGAAATACTTACGCTACTGTGCTGCATCTCCCTTTCCTCTTCGAGGGAATACAACGCAAGCTCGAGAAGTAGCACCCCTCTCCTTCCTTCTCCTATTCTTCTTCCTTTCCTACTCCTAATAGGAATAGGAAAGGGGGATTCCTACTCCTACTAGGAGTAGGAAAGCTCCTCCTTGGCGCGCTCATAGGGGCCGGCCGACCCTTCCCCCTGCTCCTTTATATACGGGGGCAGGGGGCACCCAAGGACACACAAGCAAGATTGTTTTAGCCGTGTGCGGTGCCCCCTCCACAGAAACACACCTCGGTCATATTGTTGTAGTGCTTAGGTTAAGCCCTGCGCCGGTAGCTTCATCATCTCCGTCACCACGCCGTCGTGTTGAAGAAACTATCCCCTGAAGCTCAACTGGATCAAGAGCTCGTGGGACGTCATCGAGTTGAACGTGTGCTGAACGCGGAGGTGCCGTACATTCGGTACTTGGATCGGTTGGATCGCGAAGATGTTTGACTACATCAACCGCGTCACTAGACGCTTTCGCTTTCGGTCTACAAGGGTACGTAGACACACTCTCCCCACTCGTTGTTATGCTTCTAGTAGATAGATCTTGCGTGATTGTAGAATATTTTTGAAATACTACGTTCCCCAACAACACGGAGGCCAAGAAGAAGGGGAGAAGCAGCTCGTGCTTCTAGAGCGTGTTGTTGCCACCTCCACTACCGCCGCCGCTTGTGCAGATCTGAGTCGTGTTCGCTTGTCCTAGAGCTAGGAGCGAGTAAATAGGGGAAGGGTGAGGCTAGATTCCACCTTGGACGATTTCCTTGTCCCGCCATCCCCGCTCGATTTCACCTTGCACTTTAGTGTGGAAGTTGCTTCCCTTTTGCGCCCCACTCAACCTGACTCGCTAGAAATAGCTGATTCATGCGTTCCTAGTGATTCATGCTCCAGGGTGCTTTAAAGTGTGTGCCTATGCAAGCGAGGCCACCATGTTTGCAACTAAACACATTTTTCATCGCCAACTGGGCCTGGTTAGAGGTAATGCAAGCAACCAAACACGTTAATATTCTCCTTGTTCGTCTCAAGGTCTCTCGGTGGCAATGTCGAAGTTTGACTCTATTAATCAATCCATGCACACTGCACGACCTGATGAGATTGCTTGTGCATGGTGCACCCACATATAAGCACGCAGGCGGCCTGACGCGACATCCTATTGTTCTTCGAAAGTTCATCCCAATTCTTTTAACATGCTAAGTGTCCATCTCAACATTCCCGCTAAGCTATTCACTTAAGTCTTCTCCCAATATGCGTATAGTCCACCTTAGCATCCCCACTAAGCCCTGCATTTAAGTCTGCCATATAAGCAAGCCATGCATTTAACGTTAAATCATAATTATGTTTGCATTAGTCTATGCATGTATGTCACATCATACATGCATGTTAGTCATCCTTCACAATTTTGTTCAAAATGACATTTTAACTACAATTCAACGTTCATTTTTTATTTTGAGACACTTCACTATTTTTATTGTTTTTCAAGCCTATATTTTCTTGCCATTAGACTTAGTTATTTTTCAAAACATATTTACGTATTTTTAAAAAAGTTTCAGCAGTAATGCGTGGGGTATCATGTAGTTCACATAGTAATCAAGTTCAAGCTTTCTGAATACGACAGTCTCTCCTGCGGACGACGGTAATGCTTCTGGCTCCAACTATGGAAAAGCAAATGCAACAAGATGGGACATGCATGCAGAGAGCTATCTAGGCCAAAGAGGGCATAAGGGCATCTCCACCGTTGACCCGCAAACCGGACACCACATCAAACCAAGGACCTGGGGGGACCGGTCCATGGACACGGATGCCTGACCGGTCATCCAAAGCTATCCGCATGCATTTCAAACTGGGTTCAACAAACCGGACGAATCGTCAAAAACAACGGATTTCGTTAAAGTTTAGATAGAAAATACCACAAATCATCCATACATAGCATGCAAATAAGTCTAGTACAACAATGGTTCATATTCAATAAGAGATAGTTCAAATTCAACGACATTAACCGGATGTTCAACAAATTTTTCATGAATGACTCATGTTGTTTAAGGAAATATGCCCTAGAGGAAATAATAATAAGTTGTCATTTGTATTTCCTTATATCATGATAAATGTTTATTATTCATTCTAGAATTGTATTAACCCGAAACTTAGTACATGTGTGAATACATAGACAAAACAGAGTGTCCCTAGTATGCCTCTACTAGACTAGCTCATTGATAAAAGATGGTTATGTTTCCTAGCCATAGACATGAGTTTTAATTTGATCAATGGGATCACATCATTAGGTGAATGATGTTATGGACAAGACCCATCCGTTAGCTTAGCAACTTGATCGTTTAGTTTTACTGCTATTGCTTTCTTCATGACTTATACATGTTCCTATGACTATGAGATTATGCAACTCCCGAATACCGGAGAAACACCTTGTGTGCTATCAAACGTCACAACATAACTTAGTAATTATAAAGATGCTCTACAGGTGTCTCTGAAGGTGTTTGTGGTGTTGCCATAGATCGAGAATAGGATTTGTCATCTGAGTGTCGGAGAGGTATCTCTGGGCCCTCTCGGTAATACACATCATAATAAGCCTTGCAAGCAAACGACTAATGAGTTAGTCACGAGATGATGTCTTATGGAACGAGTAAAGAGACTTGCCGGTAACGAGATTGAACTAGGTATGTTGTTGTGCGGTTTGATCGATAAAGATCTTCGTACAATATGTAGGAACCAATATGAGCATCCAGGTTCCACTATTGGTTATTGATCAGAGAAGTGTCTCATTCATGTCTACATAGTTCTCGAACCCATAGGGTCCGCACGCTTAACGTTCAATGACGATTTGTATTATGAGTTATGTGATTTTATGACCGACATTTGTTCGGAGTCCCGGATGAGATCATGGACATGACGAATAGTCTCGAAATGGTCGAGACATAAAGATCGATACATTGGAAGGCTATATTCGGATATCGTAAAGGTTCCGAGTGATTCGGGTATATTTCGGAGTACCAGAGAGTTACGGGAATTCGTATTGGACCTAAATGGGCCATACGGGAAAGGAGAGAAAGGCCTGAAGGGTGGCCGCGCCCCTTCTCCATGGACTGGTCCGAATAGGACTAGGGAAAGGGGGCGCCCCTTCCTTCCTTCTCCTTGTCCCTTCCCCTTCTCCTATTCCATATGGGAGGAGGAATCCTACTAGGACTAGGGAGTCCTAGTAGGACTCCACACTTTGGCGCGCCCTATGAGGGCTGGCCTACTACTCCCTCCATCCTTTATATACATGGCTAGGGGCACCCCATAGACACACAAGTTGATTTTAGCCATGTGCGGTGCCCCTCTCCACAGATACACACCTCGGCCATATCGTTGTAGTGCTTAGGCGAAGCCCTGCACCGGTAGCTTCATCATCATCGTCACCACGCCATCGTGCTGACGAAAATCTCCCGTGACGCTCAACTGGATCAAGAGCTCATGGGACGTCATCGGGCTGAACGTGTGCTGAACGCAGAGGTGCCGTACATTCGGTGCTTGGATCGGTTGGATCGCGAAGACGTTCGACTACATTAACCGCGTTACTAGACGCTTCCGCTTTCGGTCTACGAGGGTACGTAGACACACTCTTGCCTCTCGTTGCTATGCTTCTAGTAGATAGATCTTGCGTGATAGTAGTAATTTTTTTGAAATACTACGTTCCACAACAGTGGCATCATGAGCCAGGTCTATGCGTAGATGATATGCACGAGTAGAACATAATGAGTTGTGGGCTATAATAGTCATACTGCTTACCAGCATGTCATACTTTGGTTCGGCGGTATTGTTGGATGAAGCGGCCCAGGCCGACATTACGCGTACGCTTACGCGAGACAGGTTCTACCGACGTGCTTCGCACACGGGTGGCTGGCGGGTGTCAGTTTCTCCAACTTTAGTTGAATCGAGTGTGGCTACGCCCGGTCCTTGTGAAAGTTAAAACAACACACTTGACGAAAAAATCATTGTGGTTTTGTATGCGTAGGTAAAAATGGTTCTTGCTAAGCCTGTAGCAGCCACGTAAAACTTGCAACAACAAAGTACAGGACTTCTAACTTGTTTTTGTAGGGCATGTTGTGATGTGATATGGTCAAAACGTGATGAGTTATACGTTATTGTATGAGATGATCATGTTTTGTAAAGTTATCGGCAACCGGCAGGAGCCTTATGGTTGTCTCTTTATTGTATGAATTGCGAAGGCCATGTAATTGCTTCACTTTATCACTATGAGTTAGCGATAGTAGTAGTAGCGATAGTTGGCGAGACGACCACAACGCTACAATGAAGATCATGGTGTCAATCCGGTAACGATGGAGATCACGACGATGCTTTGGGGATGGAGATCAAAAGCACAAGATGATGATGGCCATATCATGTCACATATTTTGATTGCATGTTATTTTTATCTTATTTTGCTTAGTACGGCGGTAGCATTATAAGATGATCCCTTACAAAAATTTCAAGGTACAGGTGTTCTCCCTGAGTATGCACCGTTGCGATAGTTCGTCGTGCCGAGACACCATGTGATGATCGGGTGTGATAAGCTCTACGTTCAAATACAACGGGTGTAAGACAGTTTTGCACATGTAGAATACTCGGGTTAAACTTGACGAGCTTAGCATGTACAGACATGGCCTCGGAACACTGGAGACCGAAAGGTCGAGCGTGAATCATATAGTAGATATGATCAACATAAGATGTTCACCATTGAAAACTACTCCATCTCACGTGATGATCGGACATGGTTTAGTTGATTTGGATCACGTGATCATTTAGATGACTAGAGGGATGTCTATCTAAGTGGGAGTTCTTTAGTAATATGATTAATAGAACTTTAATTTATCATGAACTTAGTCCTGGTAGTATTAGCATATCTATGTTGTAGATCAATTGCTCGCGATGTAGCTCCCCGTTGATTTTTATATGCTCCTAGAGAAATATAAGTTGAAAGATGTTAGTAGCAATGATGCCGACTAGGTCCGTGATCTGAGGATTATCCTCATTGCAGCACAAAAGTATTATGTCCTTGATGCACCGCTAGGTGACAGATCTATTCCAGGAGAAGATGCAAACATTATAAACGTTTGCCAAAGCTCAATATGATGTCTACTTAATAGTTTAGTGCACCATGCTTTACGGCTTAGAATCGGGACTTCAAAAACATTTTGAACGCCACGGAGCATATAAGATGTTCCAAGAGTTGAAATTAGTATTTCATACTCATGCCCGTGTCGAGAGGTATGAGACCTCTGACAGTACTTTGCCTACAAGATGGAGAAGAATAGCTCAACCAGTGAGCATGTGCTCAAATTGTGTGGGTACTACAATTGCTTGAATCAAGTGGGAGTTAATCTTCCAGATAATATAGTAATTGACAAAGTTCTCTAGTCACTATCACCAAGTTAGTAGAACTTCGTGATGAACTATAATATGCAAGGGATGACGAAAGTAATTCTCGAGCTCTTCGTGATGCTGAAATTGGCGAAGGTAGAAATCAAGAAAGAGCATCAACTATTGATGGTTAACAAGACCACTTGTTTTAAGTAAAGGGAAAAGAAATAGAATGGGAACTTCAAGAAGAATGACAAGAAAGTTGTCACTCCCTTGAAGAAACCCAAAGCTAAACTCAAGCTTGAAACTAAGTGCTTCTACTGCAAAGGAAATGGTCACTGGAAGTGGAACTGCCCTGGATACTTGGCGGATAAGAAGGATTGCAAAGTGAACAAAGGTATATTTGATATACAGATTATTGATTTGTACTTTACTAGTGTTCATAGCAACCCCTAGGTATTTGATACCGGTTTAGTTGCTAAAATTAGTAACTCGTAACGAGAGTTGCAGAATGAACATAGACTAGTTAAAGGTGAAGTGACGATGTGTGTTGGAAGCGGTTCAAAGATTGATATGATCATCATCGCACACTCCCTATACTTTCGGGATTAGTGTAGAACCTAAATAAATATTATTTGGCATTTGCGTTGAGCATGAATATGATTTGATCATGTTTGTTGCAATATGGTTATTCATTTAAAGTCATAGAATAATTGTTATTCTGTTTACATGAATAAAACCTTCGATGGTCATACACCCAATGAAAATAGTTTGTTGATTCTTGATCGTAGTTATACACATATTCATAATATTGAAGCCAAAAGATGCAAAGTTTATAATGATAGTGCAACTTATTTGTGACACTGCCGTTTAGGTCATATTGGTGTAAAGCGCATGAAGAAACTCCATGCTGATGGGCTTTTGGAATCACTTGATTATGAATCACTTGGTGCTTGCGAACCATGCCTCATGGGCAAGATGACTAAAACACCGTTCTCCGGAACAATGGAGCGAGCAACTGATTTGTTGGAAATCATACATACTGATGTATGTGGACCGATTAGTGTTGAGTCTCGCGGCGGGTATCGTTATTTTCTGACCTTCACTAATGATTTGAGCAGATATGGGTATATCTACTTGACGAAGCACAAGTCTGAAACATTTGAAAAGTTCAAAGAATTTCAGAATGAAGTAGAGAATCATCGTAACAAGAAAATTAAGTTTGTACGATCTGATCGCGGAGGCAAATATTTGAGTTACGAGTTTGGTCTTCATTTAAAACATAGTGGAATAGTTTCACAGCTCACGCTACCGAGAACACCACAACATAATGGTGTGTCCGAACGTCGTAACCGTACTTTATTAGGTATGGTGCGATCTATGATGTCTCTTACCGATTTACCACTATCGTTTTGGGTTATGCATTAGAGACAGCTGCATTCACGTTAAATAAGGGCACCATCTAAATCCGTTGAGACGACGCCTTATGAACTGTGGTTTGGCAAGAAACCAAAGTTGTTGTTTCTTAAAGTTTGGGATGCGATGCTTATGTGAAAAAGCTTCAACCTGATAAGCTCAAACCCAAGTCGGAGAAATATGTCTTCATAGGATACCCAAGGGAAACTGTTGGATACACCTTCTATCACAGATCCGAAGGCAAGATATTTGTTGCTAAGAATGGATCCTTTCTAGAGAAGGAGATTCTCTCGAAAGAAGTGAGTGGGAGGAAAGTGGAACTTGATGAGGTAATTGTACCTTCTCCCGAATTGTAAAATAGTACATCACAGAAACTAGTTCCAGTGATTCCTACACCAATCAGCGAGGAAGCTAATGATGATGATCATGAAACTTCAGATGAAGTTACTACCGAACCTCGTAGGTTAACCAGAGTGCGTTCCGTGCCAGAGTGGTACGGTAACCCAGTTCTGGAAGTCATGTTACTAGACCATGATGAACCTATGAACTATGAGGAAGCGATGATGAGCCCAGATTCCACAAAATGGCTTGAGGCCATGAATTCTGAGATGGGATCCATGTATGAGAACAAAGAGTGGACTTTGGTTGACTGATAAATCTCCAACGTATCTATAATTTTTTATTTTTCCATGCTATTATATATTTCATTTTGGATGTTTAATGGGCTTTATTATACACTTTTATATTATTTTTCGGACTAACCTACTAACCGAAGGTCCAGTGCAAATTGTTGTCTTTTTGTCTATTTCAGGGTTTCGCAGAAAAGGAATATCAAACGGAGTCCAAATGGAATGAAACCTTCGGGAGAGTTATTTTTGGAGATCTATAGTTCTTGCAATGGGAGAAGTGCATGGCTTTGGGTTCAATCTTGCGGTGTCCTTTCCCAGTGACAACAGGGGCGGCAAGGCACGTATTGTATTGTTGCCATCGAGGATAAAAATATGGGGTTTATATCATATTGCTTGAGTTTATCCATCTACATCATGTCATCTTACTTAAAGCATTACTCTATTCTTATGAACTTAATACTCTAGATGCATGCTGGATTGCGGTCGATGTGTGGAGTAATAGTAGTAGATGCATAATCGTTTTGGTTTACTTGTCACGGACGTGATGCCTATATATAATGACCATGCCCAGATATTCTCATAACTATGCGCTTTTCTATCAGTTGCTCGACAGTAATTTTTTCACCCACCGTAGAATTTTGCTATCATGAGAGAAGCCACTAGTGAAACCTTTGGCCCGCGGGTCTATTCTCAACATATTAATCGTTCATCTACTTTACTTTGATTTATTTACTTTCTGTTCTTATATCCAAAATCATCAAAAATAGCATACTATCTTATCTATCAGATCTCACTTTCGCAAGTGACCGTAAAGGGATAGACAACCCCTTATCGCATTGGCAGCGAAGATCTTATTTGTTTGTGCAGGTGCGAGGGACTCGCACGTGGTATCCTACTGGATTGATACCTTGGTTCTCAAAAACTGAGGGAAATACTTACGCTACTATGTTGCATCACCCTTTCCTCTTCGAGGGAATACAACACAAGCTCGAGAAGTAGCAAGAAGAATTTTTGGCGCCATTGCCGGGGAGGCTTACGCAAAAGTCATATACCAAGTACCTATCACAAACCCTTATCCTTCGCACTACATTATTTGCATCTCGTTTTCCTCTCCCCCACTTCACCCTTGCCGTTTTATTCGCCCTTCTTCTTCCGTGTGTTTACCGTTTGCTTGCCTCTTGTTTGCTTTTGTGTTGGATTGCTCGCTAGTCACTATGGCTCGCCCTATCAGTGTTGACCCTCACCTCAAGAGGTTGGAGGAGATTGAAAACAATGTTAGATGTTTTATGTCTGTGCAATTTGAGCATAATGATTTCTTCAGAAACGAGCTTAAAGAGCAGAAAAGCTTTATGGAGTACATGAATAAAGAGCTTGATGATATGTCTAAGGAATTTTATGGTTTGAATTCTCAGTTTGCTCATCTTGAGAACTTAATAGCCCAAATTTCGGACAAGCAATCCACCTTGTTTAATAAGATGGCTGCTAAACAGGAAGAATATGAAAATAAAGATGAAGATCTGAAAGTTATTTATGTGTCTCCTATTAGATCCTTGTTTTCTAGTATGAATCTTGATAAAGATGGGACTTGAGATGAGTCTACTTTAATTAAAAGGCGTCCCAATGATTCGGAGTTTTTAGATCTTGATGCTAAAATTGTTAAAAGTGGGATTGAAGAGATTAAAACTTTGCATAGTGATGAACCCACTATTTTGGATTTCAAGGGATTCAATAATGATAATTGCTCTTTAATAGATTATATTTCCTTGTTGCAATCCGTACTAAATTCTCTGCATGCTTATAGTCAAAATAAGGCTTTTACAAAACACATAGTTGATGCTTTGATGCAATCTTATGAAGAAAAACTTGAATTAGAAGTTTCTATCCCTAGAAAGCTTTATGATGAGTGGGAACCTACTATTAAAATTAAAATTAAAGATCATGAATGCTTTCCTTTGTGTGATTTGGGTGCAAGTGTTTCTACAATCCCAAAAACTTTGTGTGATTTGTTAGGTTTCCATGAGCTTGATGATTGTTCTTTAAATTTCCATCTTACGGATTCTACCATTAAGAAACCTATGGGAAGGATTAATGATGTTCTTATTGTTGCCAATAGGAATTATGTGCCCGTAGATTTCACTGTTCTTGATATAGATTGCAATCCTTCATGTCCTATTATTCTTGGTAGACCTTTCCTTAGAACGATTGGTGCAATTATTGATATGAAGGAAGGAGATACTAGATTCCAAATTCCGTTAAGGAAAGGCATGGAACACTTTCCTAGAAAGAAAATCAAATTACCTTATGAGTCTATTATGAGAGCCACTTATGGATTGCCTACCAAAGATGGCATTACTTAGATCTATTCTTGTATCGTGCCTAGCTAGGGGCGTTAAACGATAGCGCTTGTTGGGAGGCAACCCAATTTTATTTTCTATTTTTGCTTATGTTTAGGAATATATATTGCATCTAGCTTCTGTTTAGATGTGGTTTTGTGTTTTAATTAGTGTTTGTGCCAAGTAGAACCTTTCGGAAGACTTGTGTGAAGTTTATACGATCATGCTATAATAAATAAAAACTTTAGCGCTCACGAGTTTGGCTGTTAATTTTTACTAGAGAGTGCTATTTAGTTGATTGTTTTTGCAGACGATTGATAGAAAATTTCCTCACGTTTACCAATTTATTTCAATTTTTTTGGAGTTACAGAAGTATTCGAAAGTTACAGATTACTACAGACTGTTCTGTTTTTGACAGATTCTATTTTTCGTGTGTTGTTTGCTTATTTTGATGCATCTATGAGTAGTATTGGGGAATATGAATCATAGATAAGTTGGAATACAGTAGGTTTAACACCAATATAAACAAATAATGAGTTCATTACTATACCTTTGAGTGGTGGTTTGTTTTCTTATACTAACGGAGCTCACGAGATTTTTGGCTACGTTTTGTGTTGTGAAGTTTTCAAGTTTTGAGTATGGCTTTGATGGACTATGGAACCAAGAGTGGCAAGAGCCTAAGCTTGGGGATGCCCAAGGCACCCCAAGGTAAAATTCAAGGACAAACAAAAGCCTAAGCTTGGGGATGCCCCGGGAAGGCATCCCCTCTTTCGTCTTCGTCTATCGGTAACTATACTCGGGACTATATTTTTATTCACCACATGATATGTGTTTTGCTTGTAGCGTCATGTATGGTGTGAGTATTTGATTTTTATTTTGCCACAATCATCCTTGCTGTACACACCTTTTGAGAGAGATAAATATGATTTAGAATTTGTTAGAATACTCTATGTGCTTCACTTATATCTTTTGAGCTAGATAGTTCTGCTCTAGTGCTTCACTTATATCTTTTAGAGCATGGTGGTGCTTTTATTTTGTAGAAATTGTTGATCTCTCATGATTCACTTATATCCTTTTGAGATTCTTTTAGAACAACATGGTAATGTGCTTTGGTTATAAAATTAGTCCTAATATGATAGGCATCCAAGATGAGTATAGTAAAAACTTTGATATAAAGTGCATTGAATACTATGAGAAGTTTGATACTTGATGATTGTTTTGAGATATGAGGATGGTGATATTAGAGTCATGCTAGTAGAGTAGTTGTGAATTTGTGAAATACTTGTGTTGAGGTTTGCAAGTCCCGTAGCATGCACGTATGGTAACCGTTGTGTGACAAATTTGAAGCATGAGGTATTTCATTGGGTGTCATCCTTCGTGTGGAGGTCGGGGGCGCGCGATGGTTAACTCTACCAACCTCCACCCTAGGATCATGTGTGTAGTACTTTGTTTTGATTACTTGTAGATTTTTGCAATAAGTATGTGAGTTCTTTATGACTAATGTTGAGTCCATGGATTATAAGCACTCTCACCCTTCCACCATTGCTAGCCTCTCTCTTACTGCGCAACTTTCGCCGGTACCATACACCAACCATATACCTTCCTCAAAACATCCACCATACCTACCTATCATGGCATTTCCATAGCCATTCCGAGATATATTGCCATGCAACGTTCCACCGTTTCGTTTGTTAGGACACACTTCATCATTGTCATATTGCCATGCATGATCATGTAGTTGACATCATATTTGTGGCTAGGCCACCATGCATAATTTTTCATACATGTCACTCTTGATTTACTGCACATCCCGGTACACCGCCGGAGGCATTCATATAGAGTCATACTTTGTTCTAGTATCGAGTTGTAAATCAATATAAGTGTGATGATCATCATTATTAGAGCATTGTCCCAAAGAAAAAAGCAAAAAAGGAAAGGCCAAAGAAAAAAAGAAAGGCCCAAAAAAAGAAAAAAGAAAGGGACAATGCTACTATCTTTTTCCACACTTGTGCTTCAAAGTAGCACCATGATCTTCATGATAGAGAGTCTCATGTTCAGTCACTTTCATATACTAGTGGGAATTTTCATTATAGAACTTGGCTTGTATATTCCAACGATGGGCTTCCTCAAATGCCCTAGGTCTTCGTGAGCAAGCAAGTTGGATGCACACCCACTTAGTTTATTTTGTTGAGCTTTCCTACATTTATAGCTCTAGTGCATCCGTTGCATGGCAATCCCTACTCACTAATATTGATATCTATTGATGGTCATCTCCATAGCCCATTGATACGCCTAGTTGATGTGAGACCATCTTCCTCTTTTTGTCTACTCCACAACCACCACTCTATTCCACATAGTGCTATGTCCATGGCTCACGCTCATATATTGCGTGAAAGTTGAAAGAGTTTGAAAAAAATTAAAGTATGAAACAAGTGCTTGGTTGAAATCGGGGTTGTGCATGATTGGAATATTTTGTGTGACGAAGATGGAGCATAGCCTAACTATATGATTTTGTAGGGATGAACTTTCTTTAGCCATGTTATTTTGAGAAGACATGATTGCTTTGTTAGTATGCTCGAAGTATTATTATTCTTATGTCAATATGAACTTTCATCTTGAATATTTCGGATCTGAACATTCATGCCACAACAAAGAGAATTACATTGAGAATTATGTAAGTTAGCATTCCACATCAGAAATTCTGTTTTTATCATTTGCCTACTCGAGGACGAGCAGCAATTAAGCTTGGGGATGCTTGATACGTCTCCAACGTATCTATAAATTTTGATTGTTCCATGCTATTATTGAAGGAAATATGCCCTAGAGGCAATAATAAAGTTGTTATTTATATTTCCTTATATCATGATAAATGTTTATTATTCATGCCAGAATTGTATTAACCGGAAACTTAGTACATGTGTGAATAAATAGACAAAACAGAGTGTCCCTTGTATGCCTCTACTAGACTAGCTCATTGATCAAAGATGGTTATGTTTCCTAGCCATAGACATGAGTTGTCATTTGATCAACGGGATCACATCATTAGGAGAATGATGTGATGGACAAGACCCATCCGTTAGCTTCGCACTATGATCGTTTAGTTTTACTGCTATTGCTTTCTTCATGACTTATACATGTTCCTATGAGTATGAGATTATTCAACTCCCGAATACCGGAGGAACACCTTGTGTGCTATCAAACGTCACAACGTAACTGGGTGATTATAAAGATGCTCTACAGGTGTCTCCGAAAGTGTTTGTGGTGTTGCCATAGATCAAGAATAGGATTTGTCACTCTGAGTGTCGGAGAGGTATCTCTGGGCCCTCTCGATAATACACATCATAATAAGCCTTGCAAGCAAATGACTAATGAGTTAATGACGAGATGATGTATTACGGAATGAGTAAAGAGACTTTCCGGTAACGAGATTGAACTAGGTATTGAGATACCGACGATCGAATCCCGGGCAAGTAACATACCGATGACAAAGGGAACAACGTATGTTGTTATGCGGTTTGACCGATAAAGATCTTCGTAGAATAGGTAGGAGCCAATATGAGCATCCAGGTTCCACTATTGGTTATTGACCGGAGATGAGTCTCGGTCATGTCTACATAGTTCTCGAACCCGTAGGGTCCGCACGCTTAACGTTTGTTGACGATCGGTATTATGAGTTTATGTGTTTTGATGTACCGAAGGTAGTTCGGAGTCCTAGATGAGATCACGGACACGACCAGGAGTCTCGGAATGTCCTAGACATAAAGATTAATATATTGGACGACTATATTCGGACACCGGAAGTGTTTCGGGTGTTATCGGGTAAAACCGGAGTGCCCGAGGGAGTATGGGCCATAGTGGGCCAATGAGGGAAAGAGAGGTGCAGCCCATAGGGCTGGCCGCACCCCCCTAGGGTTCCTAGTTGGACTAGGAAAAGGGGGGAGGCGCCCCCTCTCCTTTCCTTTTCCTCTTCCCCTTTCCTTTCCTACTCCTAGTAGGAATAGGAAAAGGGGGTTCCTATTCCTACTAGGAGTAGGAATCCTACTCCCTTGGCGCGCCCTATGGCCTGGCCGCACCTCCCCTTGCTCCTTTATATACGGGGGCAGGGGGCACCCAAAGACACAAGAAACATTGTTCTAGCCGTGTGTGGTGCCCCCATCCACAGAAACACACCTCGGTCATACTGTTGCAGTGCTTAGGCGAAGCGCTGCGCCGGTAGCTTCATCATCTCCATCACCACGCCGTCGTGCTGACGAAACTCTCCCGTGAAGCTCAACTGGATCAAGAGCTCGTGGGACGTCATCAAGCTGAACATGTGCTGAACACTGAGGTGTTGTACGTTCGGTGCTTGATCGGTTGGATCGCGAAGACGTTCGACTACATCAACCGCGTCACTAGACTCTTCCACTTTCGGTCTACGAGGGTACGGAGACACACTCTCCCTCTCGTTGCTATGCATCTAGTAGATAGATCTTGCGTGTTCGTAGGAATTTTTTGAAATACTACGTTCCCCATCAATTATATATATTCTGTTTTGGATGTTTAATGGGCTTTATTATACACTTTTATATTATTTTAGGGACTAACCTACTAACCCAAGGCCCAGTGCAAATTGTTGTTTTTTTGCCTATTCCAGGGTTTCACAGAAAATGAATATCAAACGGAGTCCAAACGGAATGAAACCTTCGAGAGAGTTATATTTGGAACTGTATCTACCCAGAAGACTTGGAGTACACGCGAGGGAACGAAGGAGGTGGCCACGAGGGTCTAGGGCGCGCCCCCACCCTCGTGGCCCCCTCTGCCTCCCCCGATGCCCTCCTTCCTCCTATATATATCCATGTACCCTGAAAACATCGAGGCAACAGAGAAAACCCTAATTCCACTGCCGCAACCTTCTGTTCCCGTGAGATCCCATCTTGGGGCCTGTTTCGTAGCTCCGCCGAAGGGGGGATCTACCACGGAGTGCTTCTACATCAACACCATAGCCTAACCCATGAGTTGTGAGTAGTTTACCACAAACCTTCGGGTCGATAGTTATTAGCTAGATGGCTTCTCTCTGTTTTTGGATCTCAATGCAAAGTTCTCCTCGATCTTCGAGGAGATCGATGTAATCTTTTTTGCGGTGTGTTTGTCGAGATCCGATGAATTGTGGGTTTACGATCAAGATTGTCTATGAGAAATATTTGATTCTTTTCTAAAATCTTTTATGTGTGATTATAATATCCTTGCAAGTCTCTTCGAATTATTGGTTTTGTTTGGCCTACTAGATCTATAGTTCTTGCAATGGGAGAAGTGCTTGGCTTTGGGTTCAATCTTGCGGTGTCCTTTCCCAGTGACAGCAGGGGCAGCACGACACATATTGTATTGTTGCTATCGAGGATAAAAAGATGGGGTTTATATCATATTGCTTGAGTTTATCCCTCTACATCATGTCATCTTACTTAAAGCATTACTCTGTTCTTATGAACTTAATACTCTAGATGCATGCTGGATAGCGGTCGATGTGTGGAGTAATAGTAGTAGATGCAGAATCGTTTCGGTCTACTTGTCACGGACGTGATGCCTATATATAATGATCATGCCTAGATATTCTCATAACTATGCGCTTTTCTATCAATTGCTCGACAGTAATTTGTTCACCCACCGTAGAATTCTGCTATCATGAGAGAAGCCACTAGTGAAACCTATTGCCCCCGGGTCTATTTTCAACATATTAATATTTCATCTACTTTACTTTGCTTTATTTACTTTATGTTCTTATATCCAACAATATCATACTATCCTATATCGGATCTCACTTTCGTAAGTGACCGTAAAGGGATTGACAACGCCTTAGCGCGTTGGTTGCGAAGTTCTTATTTGTTTGTGTAGGTGCGAGGGACTCATGTGTGGTCTCCTACTGGATTGATACCTTGGTTCTCAAAAACTGAGGGAAATACTTACGCTACTGTGCTGCATCACCCTTTCCTCTTCGAGGGAATACAACGCAAGCTCGAGAAGTAGCATTGACTTGCCCGATGATCGGCAAGCCATTGAAAATAAATGGATCTTTAATAGGAAGACTCACGCCGATGGTAATGTTACTATCTAGAAAGCTCGACTTGTTGCGAAAGGTTTTCGACAAGTTCAAGGAGTTGACTACGATGAGATTTTCTCACCCGTAGTGATGCTTAAGTCTGTCCTAATCATGTTAGCAATTGCCGCACTTTATGATTATGAAATATGGCAAATGGATGTCAAAACTGCATTCCTTAATGGATATCTTAAAGAAGAGTTGTATATGATGCAACCAGAAAGTTTTTGTCGATCCTAAAGGATCTAACAAAAGGTGCAAGCTCCAGCGATCCATCTATGGACTGGTGCAAGCATCTCGGAGTCGGGATATACGCTTTGATAAGTTGATCAAAGCATATAGTTTATACAGACTTGCGGTGAAGCCTGTATTTACAAGAAAGTGAGTGGGAGCACTACAGCCTTTCTGATAAGTATATGTGAATGACATATTGTCGATCGGAAATGATGTGGAATTTCCTAGAAAGCATAAAGGAGTGTTTGAAAGGAGTTTTTTCAAAGAAAGACCTCGATGAAGCTGCTTACATATTGAGCATCAAGATCTATAGAGATAGATCAGGATGCTTGATAAGTTTTTTCAATAAGTACATACCTTGAAAAGCTTTTGAAGTAGTTCAAAATGGAACAGTCAAAGAAAGAGTTCTTGCATGTGTTCCAAGGTATGAAGTTGAGTAAGACTCAAACCCCGACCACAGCAGAAGATAGAGAAAGAATGAAAGTCATTCCCTATGCCTCAGCCATAGGTTCTATAAAGTATGCCATGTTGTGTACCAAACATGTTGTGTACCTTGTCATGAGTTTGGCAAGGAGGTACAAAAGTGATTCAGGAGTAGATCACTGGACAGCGGTCAAAATTATCCTTAATTACTGGATGACTAAGGAAATGTTTCTCGATTATGGAGGTGACAAAGAGTTCGTCGTAAAGAGTTACACCGATGCAAGCTTTGACACTAATCCAGATGACTCTACGTATCAATTTGGATACGTATTGAAAGTGGGAGCAATTAGCTAGAGTAGCTCCGTGCAGAGCATTGTAGACATAGAAATTTGCAAAATACATACGGATCTGAATGTAACAGACCCGTTGACTAAGCTTCTCTCACAAGCAAAACATGACCACACCTTAGTACTCTTTGGGTGTTAATCACATGGCGATGTGAACTAGATATTGACTCTAGTAAACCTTTTGGGTAGAGGTCACATGGCGATGTGAACTATAAAGTGTTAAATCACATGAGGATGTGAACTATTGATGTTGAATCACATGGTTATGTGAACTAGATTATTGACTCTAGTGCAAGTGGGAGACTGAAGGAAATATGCCCTAGAGGCAATAATAATAAGTTGTTATTTGTATTTCCTTATATCATGATAAATGTTTATTATTCATGCTAGAATTGTATTAACCGGAAACTTAGTACATGTGTGAATACATAGACAAAACAGAGTGTCCCTAGTATGCCTCTACTAGACTAGCTCATTGATCAAAGATGGTTATGTTTCCTAGCCATAGACATGAGTTGTCATTTGATCAACGGGATCACATCATTACGTGAATGATGTGATGGAAATGACCCATCCGTTAGCTTAGCAACTTGATCGTTTAGTTTTACTACTATTGATTTCTTCATGACTTATACATGTTCCTATGACTATGAGATTATGCAACTCCCGAATACTGGAGGAACACCTTGTGTGTTATCAAACATCACAATGTAACTGAGTGATTATAAAGATGCTCTACAGGTGTCTCTGAAGGTGTTTGTGGTGTTGGCATAGATCGAGAATAGGATTTGTCACTCCGAGTGTCGGAGAGGTATGTCTGGGCCCTCTCGGTAATACACATCATAATAAGCCTTGCAAGCAAACGACTAATGAGTTAGTCACGAGATGATGTATTATGGAACGAGTAAAGAGACTTGTCGATAACGATATTGAACTAGGTATGATGATACTGACGATCGAATCTCGGGCAAGTAACATACCCATGACAAAGGGAACAACGTATGTTGTCGTGCGGTTTGACCGATAAAGATCTTCGTAGAATATGTAGGAACCAGTATGAGCATCCAGGTTCCGCTATTGGTTATTGACCAGAGAAGTGTCTCGGTCATGTCTACATAGTTCTCGAACCTGTAGGGTCCGCACGCTTAACGTTCGATGACGATTTGTATTATGAGTTATGTAATTTGATGACCGACGTTTGTTCGGAGTCCCGGATGAGATCACGGACATGATGAACAGTCTCGAAATGGTCAAGACGTAAAGATCAACATATTGTAAGGCTATATTCGGACATCGGAAATGTTTCGAGTGATTCGGGTATTTTTTGGAGTACCGGAGAGTTACGGGAATTGGTATTGGGCCTTAATGGGTCATACGAGAAAGGAGAGAAAGGCCTCAAAGGTGGCCACGCCCCTTCCCCATGGACTGGTCCGAATTGGACTAGGGAAAGGGGACGGCCCCTTCCTTCCTTCTCCTTCTCCCTTCCCCTTTTCCTATTCCATATGGGAGGAGGAATCCTACTAGGACTAGGGAGTCCTAGTAGGACTCCACACTTTGGTGCGTCCTATGAGGGCCCGCCTACTCCTCCCTCCATCCTTTATATACGTGGCCAGGGGGCACCCCATAGACACACAAGTTGATTTTAGCTGTGTGCGGTGCCCCTCTCCACAGATACACACCTTGGTCATATCGTTGTAGTGCTTAGGCGAAGCCCTGCAGCGGTAGCTTAATCATTGCCGTCACCACGCCGTCGTGCTGACAAAACTCTCCCGTGACGCTCAACTGGATCAAGAGCTCGTGGGACGTCATTGAGTTGAATGTGTGCTGAGCGCGGAGGTGCCGTACGTTCGGTGCTTGGATAGGTTGGATCGTGAAGACATTCGACTACATCAACCGCGTCACTAGACGCTTCCGCTTTCGGTCTACGAGGGTACAAAGACACACTCTTCCCTCTCGTTGCTATGCTTCTAGTAGATAGATCTTGCGTGATCGTAGGATTTTTTTTGAAATACTATGTTCCACAATAGTTGTCCCATACATATTGTCCCTTGAGTTTTATCCAACAATGTGTGTGCATGAAGGGCCTGCTCTCTGCCATGTGGTACATCACGGTAACGTGTATAGGCTACACAACGTGTAGAGCAACATTGAGTGAAGGATTGAATCAATCAACAAGTTGAGGAAGAGGAAGAAGCAAAACATAATTCTCCATGGTTGCTGCGTGCAATGGCCACGTTACCTCCGGTTGATCAATCGCGTCATAAAACTTCGCGAAGGAGTTCTAGATTGCGTTCATGGATGAAGTGCATGTTGTAGGGTGCAATGTGCTTCTGCGCGTAAAACGAACCATGCACACGGTGCAAAAAAAGCCCCCTTCGACTCCTGCCTACTAAGTTCGCGGATACGGCCAACCACGCATCGCACAACAACTCACCCTCCATGGCCGAGTACCCTGCCATCCTTCTAAGACGAAGTTTGAAAATAAGCTCAATTGCAATTGAACGAGCACCTGTCGGTTGTGGTGTCTGCCATGGCCATCATCGAGAGAGGGGCACAGGGTACCTAGCTGCGGACGAATCCTGGGTGGACGGAGCAGTAATACAAGGGGAGCGAGCGTGTGGTTGGTGGTTGCGAGCGTCCGGCAATGCCCGCCTGGCGGCCAGAGAGGTATAGTGGCGGCGGC
The DNA here is from genome assembly GCA_902687465.1 of Secale cereale. NCBI lineage: Eukaryota > Viridiplantae > Streptophyta > Magnoliopsida > Poales > Poaceae > Secale > Secale cereale. Next base: position 753,019,455 of record LR738710.1, read on the forward strand.
GAAGGAGGAGGAGGACGAGAGGCAAAGCAAGGGGGAGTGGGAGCGAAGTGGAAGAGAATGGAATCTAGAGGAGGGTTTCAGAGGGTTGAGGGTGCCGGAGTCCTACGTGACGATGGTCCAGACTCTCGCAAAGCCCCCTACTTTGGTTCCAATTTGCAAGAGAAAAAATTCCGAAACGATCGACGGACGATACAGGTTCGTATTGAATGACAAAACACATTGGGGTTGTGAGGTCCAGACGATTAGGCCAACTCCAGCGCACGACCCCATCATGTCCGGGTGCGTCCGTTTGGGGCAAAACGGACATACCAGACGACCCAGCGCGCGGGCGCAAACGGACTTTTGTCCGTTTTCTGTCCGCTTTCGACCCATCCCCGGCCCAAATTTGGGCCATCTTTGAGGTGAAACGGACATCGCGTGGACGGCCCGGACGCGCACGCTTGTCCTCCCCTGGCCCGCCGGTCAGTGGTAGAGGCCTCCTTTTTTCTACCCCCACTTCACCACCACCGAGCGCTCCAACCACCACCTTCGTCCCTCGCCGTCGCCGACGCTGTCATTGCCGCTGCGCAGCTCGGACGCACGCTTGCCTCAACCCTTCTCGCAGCTCCCTTTCCCTCAACGCCCCCGAGCTACCCAACAAAGGCCACTTGATTAAATTACCGACGACCGGATTTGGAGTGGATCCGGCCGGGCGTGAGCTCGCCTGGCTATGGGAGGTCGCCCCGTGCCATGGACTGGCCAGGGCCCGGGCAGGAGGGCCCCGGCAAGGCCGCATGCAGGTACGGAGTCCGCCTCTAGCCGCTCGGATCTACACCGTCAGCGGTTCGTCGACAGATACGCGAACGGCCGTCGGCCGGGCTCGGTGCTGGCCCAAAGAATTGTTGCCGCACCGTTGCCACTCATAAAGTGCGACGACTGCCCGAATAAGGTTTTCCGCCGCATGTCTACAACGCCAAAACATCCCGGATGGGTCTTCGTCAAGTGCTCAAACGATGGGGTATGTGCTTCTTTAGCTTCGGTTGTGCTCCCGGATTTGACTAGTTGTACTAACTGAAATTTTTAATGTGTAGAATGAAAGCAACTTTTGGTATTGGGAAGAAGAATACATCGATATATTGATAGCGCGCAATTTAATAGATGTTCGTGCACTTTTAGCTAGAATAGAGGCTAGAGATGAGACTAGAGCATATGTTGCTAGAATAGAGGCTCAAGATGAGACTAGATTCGAGGAAGCAACGTTTACTTCTTTAGACTCAAAGTAGAAAGAAGCATGCAAGGTCGAGCCTACGCAGATTAACAATGAGTGCATCGAAAACACACTACTTAACTCAAGGTAGCAGTTATGGGAGTTGGATATCTTCTAAAATGTCTTCTTATGGTTCTTGTTTTTTTTTAACTTGTTATTCTAGTCAAAATTTGGTGATGTACTTTTATGTATCAAAAATTAATGAAAATGTATGCTTAAAAGATAAATGCATGTGGACGGGATGCAACCGTAATGCGTCCGCGTATTGGGCGCACGTCCAATACATCTCAGAAAAGGCCGGATACGACCCCATTGCTCTAACCAAACAAACAGAATTCGAGCAAAACGGACCTCCGGATGGATCGTGCGCTGGAGTTGGCCTTACAGACGCCGACGAATGATGACATGGTGCATGGATCATGCATTCCTCCACTCAAAAGAGCGCCAGAATTTTGCTGCCTCTCGACGGACCATGCATTGCGTTGGAATGAGAGGAAAATTGACGGAACACAATGATGAAGCGATCAGAGCCCAGGGCAGAGTTTTTGCACCGGGATGGGGGAAGAAGAATCTCTCTATCTCTCTCTCTCCTCCAGATTCTGCATGCCTCGTGCCGGAATGCCGGTGCGGTGTGCTTTTTGTCTCGCGCACCTTTCTTCCGTGCACTGTTTTTTGGCGTCATCCTGTGAAATGAGCAGCCCCTGGAAATGTGCATCATGGATCGTACTGTCAGAAGTATTGCCCTACTTCCACCAAGCAAAAGATTCAGTACCAACGGACATCTGTACACGACGAAGTTTAGTTCAGACTACATGTCGAGTACATAGCTTCATCTAATCGAGTTTACATTGCATTGGTCTTTTTTCGAAACCTTCGTTACATTGCTAGAGCAACAACTGAGAGGGAGTTCAGGACTCTGAATTTACAGGATTTGAGCCGCAAAAGAGCAAGTAGTATGCTCCTTGCATTGGCACGATCCAGGGGCGGAGCTAGGCGAATGCAAGGATATGCAATGCACCCAGTAATTTTCGCGAAAAATTTACTCCATCCGTTTCAAATAGATGACCCAACTTTGTATTACCTTTAATACAAAGTTAGTATAAAATTGGGTCATCTATTTTGGAAGGAAGTGAGTAGTAAATAAACTCCTACTCCTATATACCTATAACGTATGGCGGTCTAGTTATACGCAGAGAACATGGGAAATGAAGGAAAGAGAGCTAGGCTAATGCAAGTAATTTTCGCAAAAGATTTTCAGTATATAAGCTCCTATATGCGTGTATATAAACATATGACTGCCTAATTATACGTAGAGAACATAGAAAACGAAGAAAAGAATGATTCTGCATCATTTCAAAATCACAAATTGAGGAGCACTTCTTGCGAAGATCATTCTCACCTGCTCAGATTGTGACAAGTGACGCGCTGTATGTGCGCCATTTGTCGCAACCTGTAAGTTTTCCTTTTTTCGTAATATCTGTTTATTCAAAATGTTTTATCTCTTAAACAGTGCATCCAAATGTCGAACCATTTTCACCGTTCGATTCCTCATATCGAAATCTTCAAAACTAGATCTCATGTTGATATGTTGATAATTTAGGACGAACTTTTTTTTACGAAAAAAACCGAACCGGGAGCATGGTTTTTTCTTTTTCCGAAAGAGGCACGACCGTGCCTCTCGTTAAATCACAACTGTGCCTCTCGGGGAAGCAAACCCGTGCCTCTCGTGAAAGAAAAAAATAGAAATGTGTTTTTTTTTTTGAGAGGCACGGCCGTGCCTCTTGCGAAAGCAAAACCGTGCCTCTAGCGGAAGAAAAAAAAAACAGAAAACACATTTTTTTTCTTTCCAAAAGGCCGTGACTCTCGCGAAAGCAAAACCGTGCCTCTCGCGAAAGAAAAAAAAAACAAAAAACACATTTTTGTTTAGAGGCACAGTCGTGCCTCTCGCGAAAAGCAAAACCGTTCCTCTCGCGGGAAGCAAAACTGTGCCTCTAGCAAAAGAAATATAAAATAGAAAATGCAGTTTTTTTCATTTCCGAGAGGCATGGTTGTGCCTCTCGTAATAACAAAACCGTGTCTCTCGCGTAAGGAAAACCGTGCCTCTAGCGCAAGCAAAAAAAAAACACGATTTTTCGTGCATTTTTTTCCAAAGCTACTGGGCCTTATTTTGACACTGATCGCTAGTCGGATTGACCGAAGTCGAGAAGCCAGCTCAACTATTGGGAAAATCCTATGTGACGCACGCTGCGTCAAGTTGTTGAGTTTACGCACAGAGGTTCGCGAGCCAGGAATGATCTGGGCCGGCCTGCCACCGCTTCAGCCAACCCGGTTTTGGAAACTTTCCAATAGGTTTCTGAACCAATTTTTTCGTTTTGGGGAACTTTCTAGAAGGCTTCTGAACCAGTCTTTTGTTGTCTCAATTTTTTTCCGGTTTCTTTTTTTCTTTTCTCTCCTTTTTCTGTTTCTTTTTCTTTCCTTTTTTATTTTCGTGTTTTTTTCAAAAGTATTCGTGTTTCTTGAAAATTCTTCACATATTTATAAAAAAGTTAGCATTTACAAAATGTTGGGAATCTAAAAAAAAATCACGTTTTACAAAAAGTGTTTGTGTTTCCAAAAAATGTTCACGTTTTCAAATTTCTTCCATAGTTTCAGAAAATGTCCGTGTAATAAAAAAAGGTTTTCCCGTATTTTTGTTTCCTTACTTCATTTATTCTATTTCTTTGTAATTTCTTTTTCTTATTTTTCTTGTTCTTGAGAATTTCATTTTTTGTTCAAAAAATATTCTTGTCATTATCTTTGTTCACAGATTTGAAAAACAATTCTCCATTTTTTATAAAAATATTTGCATATTTAGGAAAAAAATAATCACCATTAAAATTTTGGTTCATAATTTCAAGAAACTGTTTGTGTTTTCAAATTGTATTTAGGAGTTTGAAAAAATGTTCCTCTTTCAAATTCATTCGAAAATTTAATAAAAATGTTCGTGTTTTCCAATTTTGTTCGGTAGTGTCAACCATTGATTTGATTCCATTTCCAAATTTATTTGCAATTTTCAAAAATGTGTTCGTTTCTATTTTTTTTAGAGTTTCAAAAAATTCCGCAGTGTTTTTAAAATATTAAAAAAATTCAATTTTCTTGAGGAGTTTACATTTTATTTCAATTTAAAAAAGTTATTCACGTATCCAAAATTTGATTTGAAATTTGAAAAAATTTCGTTTTTTCTGCTTACTTTCTCCTGTTCCTTTTTTCGTTTTCTAACAATAATTTCACAGTTTTAGAAAAATTCCTTTAATTCTTAAAAACTGTTCAAGTTTTCCGAAAAAATGTTTTCGTTTTACAAATTTCGTTCTGAGTTTGAAAAAATGTTCTTGTTTCAGAAATAGTTCACGGATTCCAAAAACTTCACGTTCTCAAATTATTGTTCAGAGTTTCAAAAAATATTCTCTTTAACAAAAAAAATCACATATTCAAAAATGTTCGTAATTTTCGAAAAAGTGTTCAGTTTTTTTAAAAAAATCACATATTCAAAAATATTTGGCTTTCCGTTCAAAATAATATCCGCGTTCAGAATTTGACAAAATGTTCGGATCTACATTATCTTTAGATTTTCGCGCCATAGTAAACCAAGATAGCTTATCTATTTCGTTGGCTAGGGTCTCGCGTAAGCAACATGACGTCCCTTGTTCAATCCATACCCTGAGCACTCTTTTTCGAGATTTTTCACTGTGCTACGCTGATGGGCGGGCCCATCTAGAGTCACGCATGTGCGTTCGCTCGGTAATTCGCCGCAACGAGCGGCGCATAAGAACTCCCTCCACTGAGTTCAGCGTCTATTTCTCGCATTAAGCATGACGATAGTGCTACAGTAACAGACCGGCCCGTTATGCACGCGCAGTCAAAAATTGGCAGAGAAAAATGGGAGTCTTGGGAGCTCCTAGCAACTAGACTCACGCCGAGTTAGTGTTGAAGTAGCTGGGCGCGCCCTACTTCAGGCATAAAAGAGCTGGTTTTCACTGGTTTTCGTGTTTTTCTATTTTCTTTTTTTCTTTCTTCATATTCTTCTGCGTTATTCAGTTTTTCATCCTTATTTTTTCTTTTTCTTTTTTTCTTCTCCATTTTTTGTTTTTTGTTTGTTTCTTTGCTTTTTTTTTCTTCTTTTTTGTACATGTCAAAAACATTTTTGGTAACAAGTGATCGACACTTTTTGTATACACGTTCAACATTGCCCGAACGATATTTCAACATTTCAATATATTTTCTAGTACAGTTAAATGCACTCGAGGTCCTACAAGTTTCGTCGGGGTGTCACTTTAGTCCTTATTCTTCAAAAATGCACCTTTATGTCCTAATTATTTAGTAAGTGGTTCATCCGAGGTCATTTTTCATGAGTGCTCACTGACCTGCCTGCTTGGCATGTTGACCCACGCCACGTCGACTGAGGGCTCGACCACCAGGCGAGAAAAATTCACTGGAGGTCCTACAAGTTTTTGGGCAGTGTCACTTTAGTCCTTCTTTTTCCAATATACATTTTTAGGTCCTACAAGTTGTTCCTCGCGCTTGGCTTTGTATGTAATTCACGAGCCACCTTCCTAGTGACCTATTCTGGTATCAGACGCAATATTTATTCTCGTTGCTCTGGACCATTTCGCACTTTGTTTCACACATTGAACGATTGACCATCCGTTTGAAACTTCTTATTGTACTTCCTTACTTTGCTCTCGATGTGTTTTATTTGTTCAACTTGAGAGATATTCATGTATCATTCATGGGATAACCCAGATGATTACCCGTAACAAGACAGGACGACGACTTCATAATGATGACCTGAAGCAGAGAAATGAAGACATCAACGTAATAGATCGACCTCTTCGGGAAGAGCAGCCAAGACCGAGAAGACTCGATATAATTTCGTACCCAAATCTTCCCCCCTTACTCTACCTCGTAAATCCCGGGACAAGATCTCTAGTAGGAGAGGAGAATTGTAACGCCCGGATAATTAAGCTACAGTAATCTCTGTTAATGATCCATTGTCACCATTGTTATTGTTGCTAATCTCACTTAGATTGAAAATCAATTCAAATTTTAAATAAAGTCAAACAATAAAAGTTTTCAAATATCAAAACTAAAATGTCCATAATGTGGAAAATAATTCATGGGTAGTTATGGTGGTGAACCAACATTTTTAGAAGGTTATTAAATACCGAAAAGTAAATAAAACAATGGCTAAAACAATTGTTTAAATGCCTTTTAAATAATAAACAAATATAAACTATTTATTAATGTACCAAACTTTTTGAGGCAGTGGGTTAATTGGCAACTTATTTATGGAGCTTGTTTTACATTTAACAAAACTAAAATAAAATTCTAACTAAATAGAAACAGTAACAAAGAGAAAATAGAAAAGGAAAATGAAATGGAAAAATGAAAAGGACCCTGCCCCCAGGGCCTAGCCCACCTGGACCGGCCCAGCCGACCCACCTACTCCTACCGGGCCGCTTTCCCCCTCCCCTGTCACTGGCCCTCCGACCGAGCACCAGGTGCGCTCCCGCCCGACCGCCTCACCGAAGTCGACGGGGGATAAGGACGGCCCCTCGATGCCTCGGACCTTCCCCCACCTACCTCCACCCACTCACCCATCGCTCATCGCTCTCTCTCGCCCACGTGCTCGTCCTCCTCCTCTAGATTCCCCCTCGCTGAGCACGTTCGCCGCCGGCCACCTCGCTCCATCGTGGCAACCGTCCTCCATGCGCCAAGTCGACGTGCCCACGAGCTCCGCCCCGTCCTCCGCTCCTTCTCAGTCGAACCAGGGGACCCGGAGCGCTCCACAGTGCTGATGATAGCATCGTCTTCCTCCTCAGACCTTCAACGCCTCCACCGTCGAATTCTGGCCACACTGAGCCTCCCTCGAGCACGTTTTGCACAACTCCGGGCTCTCGGTGAGCCTCTGTTCCATTCCCCCTCTCTCTGTGCTCGTTCGCGTACTCCAGCGCTTGATTCGTCGTGGCAGAAGCTTGCCGCCACCTCGCTTGGTCGCCGGAGTTACTCCGGCGACCATTTGGTCACCTGCGTGCGCCCTACGGCTTCGCCGCAACGCCTAGAGCCCCACAAGCCGCTCCGATTACCTCTTTTGCTCGCTGCTGAAGTTGCCCCCATGAGCACCCGAACTCTGGCCACCGCATCGCTTGCCGCCGTCGTTACAAGCCTCCTCTGGCCTCACCTCCACCACAGGAGGGTGCGGCTCGCTCCTCCTGTTCGGATGAGCCCAGCCGCGCCCGGAGCCGACGCCCGTAGCCCCACCACAGCGACCACCTGAACGCCGCTACCACCTTCGCTCACAAACGGTGATACTCCAGTCGTCCCCGGCACTGACCATCGTCACCATCGCGTGCGCGACACCGAGCCGCACCCATAGGTCCAAACCACAGGTCCGGAGACCCCATGTATCGCATTTACGGCCACGTCCGGCGATGAACGGCTGCGGGAAGGGCTCGCCGGAGCCCTCTCCGGCGCCCGCCGATGTGGCCGACCTGGGGCCACCCCCTGAGTCACTATCCCGTGGTAAATGGCTGATTGGGCAGCGCCGAGTCACTGATAGACGGGGCCCACCCCCATGATTAACTAAAAACTTTTTAGAATTAATTAATTAACTTAATTAGTGACTGATAGGTGGGCCTAGTGCTTAATTAGTTAATTAGGCTAATTTTAAATTCTATTAACCCCCCTCGGTCTATGACAAGTGGGACCCAGCTGTCAGGTTTGACCTGAGTCAGCTGGGTTCACTGCTGACTCATGATGACATCATGCTGATACAATAAAATCATTTTAGGTTTGATAACCCACAAGTGTAGGGGGTCGTTTGTAGCCTTCTTCGATAAATAAGAGTGTCAAACCCAACGAGGAGCTAAAGATAGAACAAATATTCCCTCAAGTTCTATCGACCACCGATACAACTCTATGCACACTTAAAGTTTGCTTTATCTACAGAAAGGATAAAACTAGAAGTACTTAGCGGGAATAAAACTTGAAAGAAATTGCATGAAAATAAAAGTAGTGTAGTAGCAAGCTTTTTGTAACACAAGAAAATGATTTGTCCCTAGGCAATCGATAACAAGACCGGTAATCATTCTTGCAATTTTATATGAGGGAGAGGCATGAGCTAACACACTTTCCATACTTGGATCATATGCACTTATGATTGGCACTCTAGCAAGCATCCGCAACTACTAAAGATCATTAAGATCGTGAAACCCAACCATACCATTAAGTATCAAGTCCCCTTTACTCCCATACATCATACCCCCTTACTCGGGTTTAAGCTTTTGTCACTCTAGCAACCCACCATAAGCGAACCATGGACATATTGCAACACCCTACAGTGTGGGACCCTCATGTTTGCACGCGAATGGAGCGTACCGTAGGACAGCACCAAAATAAAATATACAAACATACCAACCAAGATCACGTTTTTGCCATAGGACAAAACCGATATACTCAAACATCATAGGATAGCCAAATATCATTGGGAAATAATATATGGAGTTGAGCACCTTGTTTAAGTAGATAATTACAGTGGGAATAGAGAGGTTACACCTGAAGGAAATATGCCCTAGAGGCAATAATAAAGTTGTTATTTTATATTTCCTTATATCATGATAAATGTTTATTATTCATGCTAGAATTGTATTAACCGGAAACTTAATACATGTGTGAATACATAGACAAAACAGAGTGTCCCTAGTATGCCTCTACTAGACTAGCTCATTGATCAAAGATGGTTATGTTTCCTAGCCATAGACATGAGTTGTCATTTGATCAACGAGATCACATCATTAGGAGAATGATGTGATGGACAAGACCCATCCGTTAGCATAGCACTATGATCGTTTAGTTTTACTGCTATTGCTTTCTTCATGACTTATACATGTTCCTATGTCTATGAGATTATGCAACTCCCGAATACCGTAGGAACACCTTGTGTGCTATCAAACGTCACAACATAACTGGGTGATCATAAAGATGCTCTACAGGTGTCTCCGAAAGTATTCGTGGTGTTGGCATAGATCAAGATTAGGATTTGTCACTCCGAGTGTCGGAGAGGTATCTCTGGGCCCTCTCGGTAACACACATCACAATAAGCCTTGCAAGCAAAAGACTAATGAGTTAGTCACGAGATGATGTGTTACGGTACGAGTAAAGAGACTTGCTGGTAACGAGATTGAACTAGGTATGGAGATACCGACGATCGAATCTCGGACAAGTAACATACCGATGACAAAAGGAACAACGTATGTTGTTATGCGGTTCTGACCGATAAAAGATCTTCGTAGAATATGTAGGAGCCAATATGAACATCCAGGTTCCGCTATTGGTTATTGACCGGAGATGAGTCTCGGTCATGTCTACATAGTTCTCGAACCCGTAGGGTCCGCACGCTTAACGTTTGATGACGATCGGTATTATGAGTTTATGAGTTTTTATGTACCGAAGGTAGTTCGGAGTCCCAGATGAGATCACGGACATGACGAGGAGTCTCGGAATGTCCGAGACATAAAGATTGATATATTGGACGACTATATTCGGACACCGGAAGTGTTCCGGAAAAGTTTCGGATTTAACTGGTTTGCCGGAGGGGGTTACCGGAACCCCCTACGAAGGGGGATGGTCCATGGGCCTTATGGAAAAGAAAGAGGCTGCCCATAGGGGCTGGCCGGCGCCCCACCTAGGGTTCCTAGTTGGACTAGGATTGGGGGGCGCCACCTCTCCTTCTTTTCCTTTCCCTCTCTTCCTTCTTTGGTAGTTCCTACTAGGAATAGGATTGCAATCCTATTCCTAGTAGGATTGCACCCCTAGCCGCACCATAGAAGGGCCGGCCGGCCTCCCCCTTGCTCCTTTATATACGGGGGCAGGGGGGCACCCAAAGACACACAAGTTGAATTGTTCCAGCCGTGTGCGGTGCCCCCCTCCACAGAAACACACCTCGGTCATACCGTCGCGGTGCTTAGGCGAAGCCCTGCGCCGGTGAATACATCATATCCGTCACCACGCCGTCGTGCTGACGAAACTCTCCCGTGAAGCTCAACTGGATCAAGAGCTCGTGGGACATCATCAAGCTGAACGTGTGCTGAACGCGGAGGTGCCGTACGTTCGGTGCTTGATCGGTTGAATCGCGAAGAAGTTCGACTACATCAACCGCGTCACTTGACGCTTCCGCTTCCGGTCTACGATGGTATGTAGACACACTCTTCCCTCTCGTTGCTATGCATCTAGTAGATAGATCTTGCGTGATCGTAGGAAAATTTTAAAATACTACGTTCCCCAACAACACCGCTGCATCGAGGGGGAGAGAGTTGGTGTGGACGGTAGCAAGATTGTTGATGTAGATCACCGTCATGATCCTAGCCCCGACGGCACTCCGGCGCCACCGGGGGAGAGAGGGGGAGAGAGCCCTTCTCCTTATTCTTCTTCATTGGCCTCCCCCCTAGATGGGAGGAGGATTACCCCTCTGGTCCGTGGCCTCCATGGTGGCGGAGGGGTGAGAGCCCTTGCGAGATTGGATTTGACTCTCTGTCCTCTTCAGTTTCGCGTTCCTGTTTTCTAGCCCTTCACAATTTCTTAAATTCCGGGAGATCCATAAGTCCGATTGCGCTAAAAATTTAACACATTTTTTTTCCTTCATAAATTGGCTTTCTTGCGCCAGAAGAAGGGCCCTAACCGACATTCGAGGAGGGCACAAGATACCTGGGTGCGCCAGGGGGTGCCCGGCGCGCCTTGGTGGATTGTGGTCACTATGGGCCCCCGTTTGCGTTGATTCCGAGTCTCAAAAATCACATATATTCCAAAATAATTCTCCGTAATTTTTTATCGCGTTTGGACTTCGTTTGAAATAAATTTTCTGTGAAACAAAAATATGCAATAAACAGGAACTGGCACTGGGCACTGGATCAGTAAGTCATTCCAAATAAATCATAGAAATTGTTGCCACAAGTAAGTAAAAGTTGAATAATATTGGCATGGAACAATAAAAAATTATAGATATGACACAGACATATCAGCATCCCCAAGCTAAATTCTTGCTCGTCCTCGAGTAGGTAAATGATAAAAAAAGATATTTTTTGATGCGGAATGCTACCTAGCATAATCTTGATCATATATCTAGTCATGGCATGAATATTAAGACATTAGTGATTCAAAGCAATAGTCTATAATTTGACATAAAGACATCACTACTCGGGCATCCCAACAAACAATCATGTCTTCCAAAATATCAATTGCTAAAGAATGTTATCCCAATTAACAAGCATGTTGTAGTATTAACGGCCTAGAGATGCTTCCTCGACTCCCTACGAGAAAGTAATCTCGTAGCCAACATATCCATCACATATCTCAAGTATCCATTTCTACTTATAATAGATCAGGATGTAAGACTAAACGTCCGTTACTGTGAACATGGCTATTCGAATAGTTAACTTCCCTGCAGGGGTGCACCACGTTACCCTCACGCTCGATCATCTCTGGCCAGACACACTTTTCTGGTTTAATGCCCGGCATCGAAAGATCAACAAGTCGTAGCCCTACCTAGGATCAGTGGAGAGGTCCCCGTCGGTCTACATCCTAAGCACTCCGGGGTCATGGGCCATCGCTCGTTGCACTCCGGGTTGTTACGTGCAGGGTGGGTCCAGGCTCCAACACTACAGGAAGGTGCCGGCCCAGCCGTGCTATAATGCTGAACTGGATATCTGACAAAGCTTCTGTTGATACTAGGATGCCGAGGCCCATAACTAATCTCGCGTGGCGGTTAGTGCATAAAGGCCAGAGGCCAACTCAGAACAAATACCCAAATCTGTTAGTGCATTATTGATAGAAGTGACAGCTGTCGGGACAAGTCCGGAGCTATCACCCCTCCTGGGTGATACCGCTAAACAGCTAGCCGCCACCGTAAGAACTCCCGTGGGTGCTCACCATGGCCGCTCTCCTTTCACAATGGTCTCAAGTAAAGTCCATGTAACCGTGTGTCCAATCATCAAGGGGAAACCCCGAGGAATCACCCTCGGTGGATTCCACTCGATGTAATCATCAAGGTGAACGTATGAGGAATCACCCTCGAGGTTCACACTTGAGGTCTTGCACGGCAGAGTCGTCTCGGGAATGGTGAAAGAGGAATCACCCTCGATGACCACGACCTAATAGCTACACTACAGAATTATCTTCGGGAGTGCGTCACGAGGTATCACCCTCGGCACTCGATAATAGTTCTGCAGAGTCGAGCAACAAAAGGTGCGTAATGTGATGTGAGCTATCAGGCTCTGATCCTCGATCACGTTGCTCGAGTCATCGATGATGAAGTAGGGGCAATATGGACAAGGTGGGGGTCACTGATGGATCAGTGACCAACCTATACTAAGAAGTTTAGGATAAGCATGTAAGGTACAATAGCAGGTACAAAAGCAGGCTATGCATCAGAATAGGAGCAAACAATAACAGTAGCAAAATCTAATGCAAGAATGATAGAATGGAATGGGCAATATCGGGATGATCAAATGCGTGGAAGCTCCGCTGAAAAGGTAGAAGGGTCGTCATCGACGTAGTCGATCACAGTGGCATCAGCAGCGGTTTCGGGGTCTACCGGAGAGAAGAGGGGGAAGAAACAATAAATATATAGCACACAGATGCATGACAAGATAATAAGCGGTGCTAGGGGTTCTCTAACGTAGTGTTACACGATACCGGCGAAGGGGGATAACATCCGGGAAAGTTTTCCCGGAGTTAGGCATTTTTGGACAGGCGAACCTGAGGGGGAATGTCGTATGTTCGCTATGATAGGGATGTGTGGCAGACGAACAGATCGCATATTCAGATTTGTCTCGTCATTCTAACCAACTTTCACATATAAAACCTTTTCATCCGAGTTACGGATTAATTTGTATGATTTTTCAAAGTTTTATTAATATTCTTTAATTATTATTAATTCGAAATTAAATAATAAATTGCTACGGATACCCAGCTCTGTGTACACAGAAGTGCACACAAAGGATGACATGTGGGCCAGGGGGTCCAAGTTGACCAGTCAATGTTGACTGGTCAACAGGGGGTGGGGCCTGCCTCTGAGAGACTAGTTCTAATTAAGTAATTCAGTTTCAACTAGTCCAGAGATTAAGCTAATTAATCCTAGTTAATTAAGTTAATTAATTGATTATTTAACTAATTAACTAATTATTTAATTATATATATTATCTTTTTTAATCTTGTTTTTACAGGGCGTGGGGCTCCCTAGGGAGTGGCCCAAAGGCGTAGCGGGGCGGTTGGCTAAACAAGCATCGGGTGGGGCACCCGTCGGGGCGAAGCCCGGTGGTGCGGGTGCGGGCGCCGGAGCCGGCGGCCACGGCGGCGCGAGCGGGCGATGCCCAATGAGGGCGGGCGGCGCAGCCGCGCGTCGGGGCACGACGCGGGAGGAGTGGCGCGGGGGGAGCGGTGTGGGGCCGCAGTGGCAGCTGATACGTCTCCAACGTATCTATATTTTTTGATTGTTCCATGCTATTATGTTTGAAGTCTTGGATGTTTAATGGGCTTTATCATTCACCTTTATATCATTTTCGGGACTAACCTACTAACCCAAAGGCCCAGTCCAGATTGCTATTTTTTGTCTATTTCAGGGTTTTGCAGAAAAAGAATATCAAACGGAGTCCAAACGGAATGAAACCTTCGCGAGAGATATTTTTGGAGAAAATCACGCACGCGGAGCTTGAGAACAACGTCAGAGGACAGAGGGCTGGCCCACGAGGGTGGGGGGCGCGCCCCCCTTCCCAGGGCGCGCCCCCTGCCTCGTGGCCCCCTCGAGCGTCCCCCGGTGCCCTCCTTCTTCCTATATAAGTCTACGTACCCTAGAAACTCCGTGAACAGAGAGAAAACCCTAATTCCACCGCCGTACCTTCTGTTCCCATGGAGATCCCATCTTGGAGCCTGTTCCGGAGCTCCACCGGAGGGGGATCCATCACGGAGGCCTTCATCATCATCATCATCATCGCCCTCACCATGAGTTGTGAGTAGTTTACCACAGACCTTCAGGTCCATAGCTAGTATCTAGATGGCTTCTTCTCTCTGTCTCTGGATCTCAATACAAAGTTCTCCTTGGTCATCGAGGAGATCTATTCGATGTAATCTCTTTTTGCGGTGTGTTTGTTGAGATCGGATGAATTGTGAGTTTATGATCAATGTTATCTATGAAAGATATTTGGTTCTTCTCTTAACTTTTTATGTGTCCTCATAATATCCTTTCAAGTCTCTTCGAATTATTGGTTTGGTTTGGCCTACTAGATCTATAGTTCTTGCAATGGGATAAGTGCTTGGCTTTGGGTTCAATCTTGCGGTGTCCTTTCCCAGTGACAGTAGGGGCAGCAAGGCACGTATTATATTGTTGCCATCGAGGATAAAAAATATGGGGTTTATATCATATTGCTTGAGTTTATCCCTCTACATCATGTCATCTTGCTTAAGGTGTTACTCTGTTCGTATGTACTCAATACACTAGATGCATGCTGGATAGCAGTCGATGTGTGGAGTAATAGTAGTAGATGCAGGCAGGAGTCGGTCTACTTGTCTCGGACATGATGCCTATATACAATGATCATGCCTAGATAGTGTTATAATTATGCGCTTTTCTATCAATTGCTCGATAGTAATATGTTTACCTGCCGTAGAATATCGCTATGATGAGAGAAGCCACTAGAGAAAACTATGCCCCCTAGGTCTATTCTCAACATATCAATCTACATCTACTTTACTTTTACTGCTTTTATTTGCTGTTCTTATAAACTAAAAATACCAAAAATATAAACTATCATCTCTATCAGATCTCACTTTCGTAAGTGACCGTAAAGGGATTGACAACCCCTTATCGCGTTGGCTGCGAAGTTCTTATTTGTTTGTGCAGGTGCGAGGGACTCGCGCGTGGTGTCCTACTGGATTGATACCTTGGTTCTCAAAAACTAAGGGAAATACTTACGCTACTGTGATGCATCTCCCTTTCCTCTTCGAGGGAATACAACACAAGCTCAAGAGGTAGCGGCAGCGAGTCGCGGCTGGAGCAACCAGGGACGCACGGCCCGGCAGCCGTGCGCGGCGGGTGGGGCAACGATGGAGCTGCAGCGGGGCTTGGGGGTAGGTGCAGGCGCGGCGGGCGAAGGCCCTCGAGGCACGGCGGGGCACCGGCCCGAGTGGCACTGGGGAGCCGACGGCCGTGGTGGGTAGTAGGCGGGGGTGCGAGCGGCTGCAGTGGTCGGGTGCGAGCGGGAGGTAGGCGCGGCCAGCGCCGGGGCGGGGTCGGCCACAAGCGAGCGGAGCCTGGCCGAGGCAAGCGCGACCCGGCGAAGGATGCAGCGAGAAGCTGTGCAGTAGAGAGGAGGACAACGACAACGAGCGGCAAGGGCAGCAGGCCGACAATAGTGGCAGCGACGACAGCGTGGTGAGCGCGCGGTGGCGGGCGGTTTTGCGGGAGCAGAGAGTGGAAGAAGTGGAGGCGCTCACTAGCGAGCAGGGGAACAGGGGCGGCGAGGCTCGATGAGGCCGGTCGGGGACGAGGTCGGGGAAGGGGCGACGAGCGTCAACGGGGTCGGGGCGTCCCGGTGTCTAGATCCACGCAGGAGCGGAGGGAGGAGGGAGTGGGTGAGGGCTAGGGTTCAGGTGCCAGGGAAGGGGCGCTGGCCTTAAGTAGGCGGGCAGCTCTGGTGGATGGGTGCCACGACGATGGATGCGGCCGTGACAGCCATCGGTTGTGGCCACGGGAAGGGGGGGGGGTTGTGACGCCCCGAGACCGATGCACCAGGTGTCTTCCAGTTATTTGTTGCCGTTGCCATGTCATGTGCTTGCGTGTTGCATTTTTCCATGCATCATGTGCATTGCATCTGCATGTTTTCAAAACTTGCATTTGTCCGAGCCCCCCTCGTCCTTTCCGTTGTCCGTTCTGAACCCAGACACAGTCGCACGCGCCCGCGGCACCTCAGAATATTTATTTTATAAGTGGCCAGAAAATGTTCTTCGAATGGGATGCAAGTTGGCGTGTGGTCTTATTATAGCATAGGAAGACCGCGTGTCAAATTTCGTCGCATTCGGAGTCCGTTTGATAGCCCAACGGTTAACCGTGTTAACCGCTGGAAGCCCTCTCTCTTTTGGCCCAGCACCCCTCCACAACAACCCACTAGCCCATCTAAACCACCTCCATGCTCTCGGTCGTTGGATCACGATTGTGTGGGTGAAAACCGCACCTCATTTGGACCCTCCTAGCTCCCTCTACCTATAAATTAGCCCTCCCCGTCCAAATTCACAGTCTAACCCTAGCCTCCCTCTTCCTCCGTGCACCAGACGCGTCCGCCGGCGCCGGACACGTCCACCCCCCACCACGTCACTCAGCTAATCACACACCGCCACCTCAGCCGGCCGCCCGGCCCCGACGAATCCGGAGCTGCCATGTGGAGCCGCCGTTTCACCCACTTCACCCCTGCCGTTTTATTTGCCCTTCTTCTGTCGTGTGTTTATTGTTCGCTTGCTTCTTGTTTTCTTGTGTGTTGGATTGCTTGCTTGGCACTATGGCTCAGAACAATACCAAATTGTGTGACTTCTCCAATACCAACAATGATTTATTAGCACTCCGATTGCTCCTATTACCGATGCTGAATCTTGTGAGATCAATGCTGCTTTGTTGAATCTTGTCATGAAAGATCAATTCTCCGGCCTTCCTAGTGAGGATGCCGCTACCCATCTAAACAACTTTGTTGATTTGTGTGATATGCAAAAGAAAAGGGATACTGATATCGATATTGTTAAATTGAAGTTATTTCCGTTTTCACTTAGAGATCGTGCTAAAACTTGGTTTTCCTCTTTGCCTAGAAATAGTATTGATTCGTGGAATAAGTGCAAAGATGCTTTTATCTCTAAGTATTTCCCTCCTGCTAAGATCATCTCTCTTAAAAACGATATTATGAATTTTAAGCAACTAGATCATGAGAATGTTGCACAAGCTTGGGAGAGAATGAAATTGATGATACGTAATTGCCCTACACATGGTTTGAATCTATGGATGATTATTCAGAACTTTTATGCTGGCTTGAATTTTGCTTCTGGAAATCTTTTAGATTCGGCCGTCGGAGGCACTTTCATGGAAACTACCTTAGGAGAAGCTACCAAACTCCTAGATAATATTATGGTTAATTATTCTCGATGGCACACCGAAAGATCTACTAGTAAAAAAGTGCATGCTATCGAAGAAATTATTGTTTTGAGTGGAAAGATGGATGAACTTATGAAATTGTTCGCTGCTAAGAGTGCTTCTTTTGATCCTAATGATATGCCTTTGTCCACTTTGATTGAGAATAACAATGAATCTTTAGATGTGAATTTTGTTGGTAGGAATAATTTTGGTAACAATGCTTATAGAGGTAATTTTAATCATAGGCCTTTTCCTAGTAATTCCTCCAATAATTATGGTAATTCCTACAACAACTCTTATGGAAAGATGCCTTCTGAATTTGAAACTAGTGTTAAGGAGTTTATGATATCGCAAAAGAATTTCAATGCTTTGCTTGAAGAGAAATTGCTTAAGGTTGATGAATTGGCTAGAAGTGTGGATAGAATTACTCTTGATGTTGATTCTTTGAAACTTAGATCTATCCCACCTAAGCACGGTATCAATGAGTCTCTCAAAGCCATGAGAATTTCCATTGATGAATGCAAAGAAAGAACCGCTAGAATGTGTGCTAAAAGAGAAGATTATATTAAATCGTGTTCTTCTAGTTATCATGAAAATAAAGATGAAGATCTGAAAGTTATTGATGTGTCTCCTATTAGATCCTTGTTTTCTCGTATTAATCTTGATAAAAATAGGATTGGAGGTGATTCTACTTTAAGGTGTCCCAATGATTCAGAGTTTTTTAATCTTGATGATGAAATTGCCAAAAGTGGGAGTGAAGAGATTAAAACTTTACATAGTGATGAACCCACAACTTTGGAATTCAAGGGATTCAATTATGACAATTGCTCTTTGATTGATTGTATTTCCTTATTGCAATCTGTGCTAAATTCTCTGCATGCTTATAGTCGAAATAAAGCTTTCACCAAACACATAGTTGATGCTTTGATGCAATCTTATGAAGAAAAACTTGAGTTGGAAGTTTCTATCCCTAGAAAGCTTTATGATGAATTGGAACCTACTATCAAAATAAAAATAAAAGATCATGAATGCTATGCTTTGTGTGATTTGGGTGCAAGTGTCTCCACTATCCCAAAAACTTTATGTGATTTGCTAGGGTTCCATGAGCTTGATGATTGCTCTTTAAATTTGCATCTTGCGGATTCCGCTGTTAAGAAACCTATGGGAAGAATTAATGATGTTCTTATTGTTGCTAATAGGAATTATGTGCATGTAGATTTCAATGTTCTTGATATAGATTGCAATACTTCATGTCCTATTATTCTTGGTTGACCTTTCCTTAGAAGGATTGGTGCAATTATTGATATGAAGGAAGAAAATATTAGATTCCAATTTCCGTTAAGGAAAGGCATGGAACACTTTCCTATAAATAAAATCAAATTACCATATGAATCTATCATGAGAGCCACTTATGGATTGCCTTCCAAAGATGACAATACCTTGATTTATCTTGTATCGTGCCTAGCTAGGGGCGTAAAACGATAACGCTTGTTGGGAGGCAACCCAACTTTATGTTTTTTTGTTGCTGCTAGGGAATAAATATTGCATCTAGCCTATGATTAGATGCGTTTTCATTAGTGTTTGTGCCAAGTAGAACCTTTGGGAAGACTTGTGTAAAGTTTATGTGATCTTGCTGTGAAAAACAGAAACGTTAGCGCTCGCTAAAGTGGTCTTCAGATTTTACTGGAGCGTGCTTTTTTAGTTGAATCTTTTTGCAGATGATTGGTAGACAAATTCCGCAAATTTACCAATTTAGTTTGAATTTTTTGGAGTTCCAGAAGTAGGCGAAACCTGCAGATTAGTACAGACTGTTCTGTTTTTGACAGATTCTGTTTTTCGTGTGCTGTTTGCTTATTTCAATGCATCTATGAGTAGTATTGGAGGATATGAACCATAGAGAAGTTGGAATATAGTAGGTTTAACACCAATATAAACAAAGAATGAATTCATTGCTGCACCTTTGAGTAGTCGTTTGCTTTCTTATACTAACGGAGCTCACGAGAATTTTTGTCTAAGTTTTGTGTTGTGAAGTTTTCAAGTTTTGAGTATTGCTTTGATGAACTATGGAATAAGGAGTAGCAAAGGCCTAAGCTTGGGTATGCCCATGGCACCCCAAGTAAACTCAAGATAATCAAAAGCCTAAGCTTGGGGATGCCCCGGGAAGGCATCCCCTCTTTCGTCTTCATCCATCGATAACTATACTTGGAGCTATATTTTTATTCGCAACAAGATATGTGTTTTGCTTGGAGCGTCTTGTATAATTTGAGTCTTTGCTTGTTAGTTTTCCACAATCATCCTTTCTGGACACACCTATTTGAGAGAGTTAAATATGGCCTAGAAATTGTTAGAACACTCTATGTGCTTCACTTTTATCTTTTGAGTTGAATAGTTTTTGCTCTAGTGCTTCACTTATATCTTTTAGAGCACGGTGGTGGTAACATTTTGTAGAAATTGTTGAACTCTCATACTTCACTTATATCTATTTGAGAGTCTATTAAAACATCATGGTAATGTGTTTAGGCTAAAGAAATTAGTCTTCAGATGATAAACATCCAATGTCAATGTAGTAAAAAAAATTCACACTAAGCGCATTGAATATGATGAGATGTTGGATGCTTGATAATTGTTTTGAGATATGAGGATGGTGATATTAGAGTCATGCTAGTAGAGTTATTATGAAATTGAGAAATAATTGTGTTAAGAGTAGTGATTCCCGTCTCATGCACGTATGGTTAACCCCTATGTGACGAAGTTAGAGCATGAGGTATTTGTAAAGTGTCAACATTTGTGTGGAGGTCGGGGGCGCGCGATGGTTAACTCCTACCAACCTCCCCCCTAGGAGTATGCGTTGATTGCTTTGTTTTGATGACTCGTAGATTTTTGCAATAATTATATGAGTTCTTATGACTAATGTTGAGTCCATGGATTATACGCACTCTCACCCTTCCACCATTGCTAGCCTCTCTTGTACCGCGCAACTTTCGCCGGTGCGATAAACCCACTATATATCCTTTCTCAGAACAACCACCATACCTACCTATCATGGCATTTCCATAGCCATTCCGAGATATATTGCCATGCAACTTTCCAATGTTCTATTTATGTGACACGCATCATATTGTCATATTGCCATGCATGATATGTAGTTGACATCGTATTTGTGGCAAAGCCACCATGCATAACTTTTCATACATGTCACTCTTGTTTCATTGCACATACCGGTACACCACCGGAGGCATTCATATAGAGTCATACTTTGTTGATGTAGTATCGAGTTGTAATATCAAGTTGTAATGAAAGTGTGATGATCATCATTATTAGAGCATTGTCCCAAGGGAGGAAAGGCTAAATCTATAAAGCCCCTCCGCAAAAAAAGCAAAAAAAAGAAGAGAATAGAAAAGAAAAAGGGACAATTGCTACCATCTTTTTCCACACTTGTGCTTCAAAGTAGCACCATGTTCTTCATTGTAGAGAGTCTCATGCTTAGTCACTTCCATATACTAGTGGGAATTTTCATTATAGAACTTGGCTTGTATATTCCAACGATGGGCTTCCTCAAATGCCCTAGGTCTTCGTGAGCAAGCAAGTTGGATGCACACCCACTAGTTTCTTTCGTTGAGCTTTCATTCATATTTACCTCTAGTGCATCCGTTGCATGGCAATCCCTACTCACTCACATTGATATCTATTGATAGGCACCTCCATAGCCCGTTGATACGCCTAGTCGATGTGAGACTATCTCCCTCCTTTTTGTCTTCTCCAAAACCACCTCTCTATTCCACCCATAGTGCTATGTCTATGGCTCACGCTCATCTATTGCGTGAAAGTTGAAAGGTTTGAAAAGATAGAGCATGAAAACAAGTGCTCGGCTGAAATCGGGGTTGTGCATGATATGAATATTTTGTGTGATAACGAGGGAGCATAGCCAAAACTATATGATTTTGTAGGGATAACTTTCTTTAGCCATAGTACTTTGAGAAGACATGACTGCTTTGTTAGTATACTTGAAGTATTATTGTTTCTTATGTCAATATAGACTTTTATCTTGAATCTTTTAGATCTAAACATTCATGCCACAATTAAGAGAATTACGTTGAAAAACTATATTGGTTAGCATTCCACATCAAAAATTCTTTCTTTATCATTTACCTACTCGAGGACGAGCAGGAATTAAGCTTGGGGATGCTTGATACGTCTCCAACGTATCTATAATTATTTATTGTTCCATGCTATTATTTATGAAGTCGTAGATGTTTAATGGGCTTTATCATTCACTTTTATATCATTTTTGGGACTAACCTACTAACCCAAAGGCCCAGTCCAGATTGCTGTTTTTAGCCTATTTCAGGGTTTTGCAGAAAAAGAATATCAAACGGAGTCCAAACGGAATGAAACCTTTGCGAGAGATATTTTTGGAGAAAATCACGCACGCAGGGCTTGAGAACCACGTCAGGGGACAGAGGGCTGGCCCACGAGGGTGGGGGGCGCGCCCCTGCCTCGTGGCCCCCTCGAGCGTCCCCCGGTGCCCTCCTTCTTCCTATATAAGTATATGTACCCCAGAAACTCCGTGAACAGAGAAAAAACCCTAATTCCACCACCGTACCTTCTGTTCCCGTGGAGATCCCATCTTGGAGCCTATTCCGGAGCTCCATCGGAGGGGGATCTATCACAGAGGCCTTCATCATCATCATCATCGCCCTCACCATGATTTGTGAGTAGCTACCAAAGACCTTCGGGTCCATAGCTAGTATCTTGATGGCTTCTTCTCTCTCTCTGGATCTCAATATAAAGTTCTCCTCGGTCTTCGAGGAGATCTATTCGATGTAATCTCTTTTTGCGGTGTGTTTGTTGAGATCCGATGAATTGTGAGTTTATGATCAAGGTTATCTATGAAAGATATTTGGTTCTTCTTTGAACTTTTTATGTGTGCTCATAATATCCTTGCAAATCTCTTCAAATTATTGGTTTGGTTTGGTCTACTAGATCTATAGTTCTTGCAATGGGAGAAGTGCTTGGCTTTGGGTTCAATCTTGTGGTGTCCTTTCCCAGTGACAGTAGGGCCAGCAAGGCACATATTGTATTGTTGCCATCGAGGATAAAAAGATGGGGTTTATATCATATTGCTTGAGTCTATCCCTCTACATCATGTCATCTTGCTTAAGGCGTTACTATGTTCGTATGAACTCAATACACTAGATGCATGCTGGATAGCGATCGATGTGTGGAGTAATAGTAGTAGATGCAGGCAGGAGTCGGTCTACTTGTCTCGGACGTGATGCCTATATACAATGATCATGCCTATATAGTCTCATAATTATTCACTTTTCTATCAATTGCTCGACAGTAATTTGTTTACCCGTCGTAGAATATCGCTATCATGAGAGAAGCCACTAGAGAAAACTATGGCCCCCGGGTCTATTCTCAACATATCAATCTACATCAACTTTACTTTTACCGCTTTTATTTGCTGTTCATATAAACTAAAAATACCAAAAATATAAACTATCATCTCTATCAGATCTCACTTTCGTAAGTGACCATAAAGGGATTGACAACCCCTTATCACGTTGGCTGCGAAGCTCTTATTTGTTTGTGCAGGTGCGAGGGACTCGCGCGTGGTCTCCTACTGGATTGATACCTTGGTTCTCAAAATCTGAGTGTAATACTTACGCTAATGTGCTGCATCTCCCTTTCCTCTTCGAGGGAATACACCGCAAGCTCAAGAGGTAGCAGCAGCGAGTCGCGGCTGGAGCGACTAGCGACGCACGGCCCGGCGGCCATGCGTAGCGGGTGGGGCAACTACGGAGCTGCAGCGGGGCTTGGGGGGGGGGAGGTGCAGTCGCGGCGGGCGAAGGCCCTCGAGGCACGGCGGGGCACCGGCCAGAGCGGCACTGGGGAGGCGACGGCCGTGGCGGGTAGTAGGCAGGGGTGCGAGCGGCTGCAATGGTCGGGTGCGAGCAGGAGGTAGGCGCGGCCACCGCCGGGGCGGCATCGGCCACGAGCGAGCGAAGCCTGGCCGAGGCATGCGCGACCCGGCGAAGGATGTAGCAAGAAGCTGTGTAGTAGAGAGGAGGACAACGATAACGAGCGGCGAGGGCAGCAGGCCGACAACAGTGGCAGCGACGACAGCGTGGTGAGCGCGCGGTGGCCGGTGGTTCTGCGGGAGCAGAGAGAGGAAGAAGGGGAGGCGCTCACCAGCGAGCAGGGGAACAGGGGCGGTGAGGCTCGACGAAGCCGGTCTGGGACGTGGTCGGGGAACGGGCGATGAGTGACGGCGAGGACGAGCGCGGCGACGAGCGTCAACGGGGTCGGGGCGTCCCGGCGTCCAGATCCACGCAGGAGCGGAGGGAGGAGGGAGTGGGTGAGGGTTAGGGTTCAGGTGCCAGGGAGGGGCCGCTGGCCTTAAGTAGGCGGGCGGCGCCGGTGGATGAGTTTCACGGCGATGGATGCGGCCGTGGCAGCCATTGGCTGTGGCCACCGGGGGGGGGTGTGACGCCCCGAGACCGATGCGCCAGGTGTCTTCGAGTTATTCGTTGCCGTTGCCATGTCATGTGCTTGCGTGTTGCATTTTGCCATGCATCATGTGCATTGCATCTGCATGTTTTCAAAACTTGCATTCGTGTGAGTCCCCCCCCCGTCCTTTCTGTTGTCCGTTCTGAGCCCAGACACAGTCGCACGCGCCCGCGGCACCTCCGAATATTTATTTATAAGTGGCCGGAAAATGTTCTTCGAATGGGATGCAAGTTGGCGTGTGGTCTTGTTATAGCATTGGAAGACCGCGTGTCAAATTTCATCGCATTCGGAGTCCGTTTGATAGCCCAACGGTTAACCGTGTTAACCGCTAGAAGCCCTTTCTCTTTTGGCCCAGCACCCCTCCACAACCCACTAGCCCATCTAAACCACCTCCATGCTCTCGGTTGTTGGATCACGATCGTGTGGGCGAAAACCGCACGTCATCTGGACTCTCCTAGCTCCCTCTACCTATAAATTAGCCCTCCCCGTCCAAATTCGCAGTCTAACCCTAGCCTCCCTCTTCCTCCGTGCGCCAGACGCGTCCGCCGACGCGGGACACGTCCACCCCCCGCCACGTCACTCAGCTAATCACACACAGCCACCTCAGCCGGCCGCCCAGCCCCGACGAATCTGGAGCTGCCATGTGGAGCCGCCGGCCTCCGCTCCACCGCGCCCCGTGCCAGGCCCGAGGATCCCATCCGAGGCCCGCCCGGCCCAGGCACCGCCGCCACAGGCGTGAAGGCTCCGCTCGCCCGACCCAGCCCCACGACCTCCGCCTCGCCGTCGTGCCTGTTTGAAGCTCGTCGCCTTCGGCCAGCGCTGCTCACCATCGGCGCATCCCGCTCTCGCCGGCGACCCATAGGCCGGGCTCCTCCACCTCACTGCCCACGCCGCCTCCATTTCGGCGAGAACCGCCGCCCGACGTCGTCCCCGCCGGCGCCAAACATGTCCTCCCTCAACCTCGCCGTCCCGCCGGGTCTGGCCGAAGGCGAAGGCCGTCGCCGCCCGCTGCCATGGGTGCCTCGACCCCTGCTCGAGGGTTGGACGAGCACCGTCGCCCCGCGCGTGGGCCGTAACCGCGCCCGCCGGCCCACCTCGCTCCTCCCCGCCGGCCCATCTCCCCGCACCAGTCCAGCTGCAAGGCCCGACCGACCCACCTCCTCTGCTTCCAGATCCGGCCCAAGGCCACGCTGGTGAGCGCCCGCAGACTATTCCCCGCTCCGTGCGTTATATAGTACATTGCGCTCAGTTTCAGACTTACAAATTTTGGCCAAGTCTTTGTCTGCAAAATCATCATGTTGCATACTTTGTGTGGCCGTATCTTTGTGCTTGTTTATCCAAATATGATGTATGATATGTCAAAATGTTCGTCTCTCTGTGATTTGCATATATGTTACTATTCATCTTGATGCCTTAATCTTCGTTGCAAAACTGCTATGTGATGTTACTGTCAAGTCCTTGTTTTCTGTCAGCAATATGTATGCATGTTTAACATGGTGTAACTTTGTGCATGTTGGTCCAAATGGAGTGTATGATATGTCAAAATGTTCATTGTGAAGTGCTCTACATGATGGTGACTGTTGCATTCATGTTAGGCGCCATATTGCCATGTTTATCTCTGTTGCAAGAGTGCATATTGCTGTTAAGTGCTGAAAACTGTTATAAGATGTTGATTTGTCTTTTTCATATCTTTATGTGTGATTTTTGTTTGAGCTACATGTGAATATGTTTTAGAAGCACAATCATGTCATCTTTGCTATGGTGTAATTAGTTTTTCATGTTATGCCTTGTGGTGAGTGCAACAAGCTTGCAAAGTGGCCTACTCGCTGTTTGCTAATTTCTGAGACTTGTTGAAAACTACTAAGTCTAAAACTGTTATATCCTTATGCCATGTTTGCTTGATGCCCCACTCAAATCCATGAATATTTTGGGATGTCCAATGAACATGTCTTGAAGTCCATGTTATGTTATATCCATCCATGTTCTTGTT
Source organism: Secale cereale (assembly GCA_902687465.1). NCBI lineage: Eukaryota > Viridiplantae > Streptophyta > Magnoliopsida > Poales > Poaceae > Secale > Secale cereale. The sequence continues at coordinate 753,045,402 of LR738710.1, forward strand.
TGCAATTATGGCCTGCTGTAGCTTGTTGTTTTCAGGCTCTCAAATTGCTATAAAATGTTTCTGTCAGCCTGTTATCAGTAAGTTCAGTTTTGCCATGTGAATAGATAGTGTTCTATGCATCCTATGACCATGTTCTTGCCATGAGTACTTGCATAAACATGTCTTCTTGCCGTTGGTTATATTCACATGCCACGATATCCTACTTGTCGTTGTTGCTGCCAAATTCAGTTTATTTTCACTAAGTCTGTGAATCTGTTATCTTTTGCAATCTTGCCATGATGTTTTGAGCATGTTCTAGTTGTGTTTGGTAGTAGCTCAGTGATCATGCTTGTAGTGCTTGACATGTACATGCTTGCCATGCCCTTTGATGCCATGAAATGTTCCTGTAGCATGTTGTTTTGATGATTGCAAAGTGCCATGTTGCTGTTTTTGGACAGCTTGTTGTTATATCTTGTTTCATGTGTATGTGTTGAACCGTTGCTCCGTTTTGTGCGTGTCCTATATGAATTTGCATGTTTTTTCATGTAGATGCATAATATCATGTTGTACACATGTTTGGAGTGTGTTTGCTTGTTGTTTGAATGCATCTTGCATCTTTGCCATGCTTAACTTGTTTTGCTCATATCTGCTAGGCCGTAGCTCCGAATTAAATGAACTTTACTTGTAACTTGACTAGAATTTCAAGTAGATCATCATGGTGCATGTTAACTTGCTGTTTAACAACTTTAACTTAAGGTTTGTTCAGTTCTGGACCAATTTAGAAATTTGCATATGAGGACTTACCGAAATTGTTATATGTTGTTTCCAGCCTCATTTAAACTTGCCTTGTGTATTGTTCTTGTATGCTTCATCTCTTGCCATGTTTTGCATCATGTAGCCTTGTCATGCATCATACTTGGTTGAACATCATGTCTTGTTATGTGTTATGTGTTTACCGTGTTGTTTGCTTCTTCTCGTTAGTGCTTGTTTCGTTGCGATCGTGAGGATTCGTTCGACTACGCTTGGTTCGTCTTCGTGGCTTCTTCATCGTCCTATTCATGGACTCGATCTTCTTCCTTGCGGGATCTCAGGCAAGATGACTGTCACCTTGGATCTCATTACTATCATTTCCATGCTAGTTGTCTCGATGCTATCGCTATATGTCGCCCTACCTATCTATTTGTTGTCAGCCTCTCTTTGTTGCCATGAAACACCCTCTAACCTTTGACACCATCCCAGCGAACCGTTGTTTGGCTATGTTACCGCTTGCTCAGCCCCTCTTATAGCGTTGTTAGTTGCAGGTGAAGATGAAGATCGCTCCATGTTGGAACTTGGATACTTTGGGAATATCACAATATCTATTACTATAATTAACACACCTATATACTTGGCAATGGGTGGAAGGCTTGGCCTTTTGCTCGGTGTTTTGTTCCACTCATGCCGCCTTAAGAACCGATAAGCCGGTGTTATGTTCCTTGATTTTGCGTTCCTAGCACGGTTGGGTATATGGGGACCCCTTGACAGTTCGCTTTGAATAAAACTCCTCCAGCAAGGCTCAACATTGGTTTTAATTTGCCTCATAATAAAACTTAATTAATTAATTAAACTGCATAGGGGTCGTGTCCCCGGGTTCTTAATTCCACATTACAGGGAGTGGCCAGTGCCGATGGTGTTGGTCCCAGATAGAGCACCGTGCAGGGCCGCCCCTTGGCAACCTAGGGTATTCTGGCTCCTGTACGTTTAGCTCATCCGGACGTGGCCTGAGACGAGATACGCGCGGCTACTATCAGGGTGTCGGCATGCCGGGAGGTCTTGTTGGACTTGTTTTACCATTGTTGAAATGTCTTGTGCATCGGGATTCCGAGTCTGATCGAGTTGTCCCTAAGATAAGTTTTTTTTACCTCTGCTGATCGTGAGAGCTTGTGATGGGCTAAGTTGGGACACCCCTGTAGGGTTATGATCTTTCAAAAGCCGTGCCCGCGGTTATGTGGCAGATTGGAATTTGTTAATGTCCGGTTGTTGAAAAGTTGACAGAGGATCCGAAATAAAATACACGAACCGCGTGAGTAACTGTGACAGTCTCTTTTCAACTTAAGAAGAGGACACAGTGGGGTTATGTTTGACTCGTAGGTAGTTCAGGATCTTTAGCGATCATTACTAGTTTGCGACCACTTGCGTAGATGCTCATCTTATTCTTGTACTCATAAGTTAGCCACCATAAAATGCTTAGGCGCTGCTGCAACCTCACCACTTATCCTTTCCATACCCATTAAGCTTTGCTAGCCTTGATACCCATGGTTATGGGATTGCCGAGTCTTCGTGGCTCATAGATACTACAACAACAGTTGCAGGTGCAGGTTTCCGATGACTTGACGCGAGAGCGATGTTATTTTGTGTTGGATTTCTTCTTCCTCGTCAGTCTTGGGTTAGGTTCCTAGTCGGCAGCCTGGGATAACAGGATGGATGTCGTTGTGCTTTTCATGTTTTCATTTGTAGTCGGATATCTTGTGTATTATGTGTTGTATTCATGCCGATGTGGTATGACTTGTTGTATCCCCCATGTATGTATGTAATGGTACGATGTAATGATATCCATCTTGCTAAGCGCCCGAAATGCGATTGTGTCCCAATCACGAGGTTATAACATGATCGGGATAGAATCGCATCTTGGGCGTAACAGGGGAACAGGGAGATGGGGGAGCGGGGAGGGGGGGGGGGGGGGGGGGGGGGGGGGGGGGGGGAGCTGGGCCGGTCCAGCTCGATCAGTGAGGCCAGCTGGGCCATTTGGCCCAGGGGAGGAGGTTCTCCTTTATGTTTAATCTTCTGTTTTTGTTTTGTTTTGCCTTTTACTTATTTACCCTTTTCTATTTTAATTAACTGCCACCATATTTTAGTTTAATTAAAATCCAAACTAGTTCCT